>CM069059.1:26700400-27300400 GCA_035220775.1 Malus fusca
TGGGGTATTTATTCCTTACTTTTGCTTTCTGCTTTCCGTCGCACTCTCTCTGTCTCTTCATATGGCAAACAGAAGGAATCATAGTCATACGAAGATCTTTTGCTTTTCTTCTTTTCTCTCTGTTGCGTCTGTCTTTTGCTTTTGTGCCCCAACTCACTTGATTGTTTTTCCTTCTGCTTTCTTCTTTTGCTTTTCTTTTTTTTTTTCCATTTCCTGCATGTACCACCCACTTGCTTTCTTTTGTTTTTCTCTGAAGTGACAAATGCTTGACAACTGATATTTCCATGGTAATAATTGCAGCCAAAGTGACAGCTGCATCCCCTTCTCCACCTGCTTCCTGCTCCTCTCGCTGCGGATGTGCAGGACCCTCTCGTCCTCCTTTTTTATCACGTGCCATGACCATCTCCGTCAAATGGAGAAGCGTAGTCCAGAGAAGCCAAAGAGATATAGGGGAAATTGGCCATGGAGAAGCTAATGGCGTCGAACTCATCACGTGAGCTGCAGCAGACCACCATGGGCAGCCCCGGACGCCGACCCGCCACGCCCAATATGGTATAAACAGGAAGTATGACCAAAAATTTGATAAATACAATCAGCTGATCTTGATCAAGCCACTTTTTATATGCACAGCAGAAAACCCATCTTTCAAAAACTTGAGAATGCTCTCGAGGTTACTGGTAATCCCAGAAAGCCACCGTGTAAAGCAAGCTCTCGGCTTTACCGAACAGCTCCATCAGCACAGCTCCTGCGTCTTCTGGTTCGGGAATCAGACCGGGGTTGGGGTCAAGCCGGGCCACGGCGAGCGAGCCGCGGATGAGGGACTTGGAGTGGAGGAAGTCGTAGTTGTGATTGGAATTTTGAAAGTTTGGAAACCCTAAAAGGTTGAGCTGCTGCTGCAGAGAGGAGGGGAGTGTGGGCGATTCATGTGAATGGGGGATGAACCGGAAAGATGTTTGGCGGGTCGACTCAGTGACCGAGTAGAACTCAGTGGTCGACTCAGCTCTTTTCTCCATCCAAGACTAGATACTCCAGAGCTCTCGTCCCACTGTCAACACCCATATGCGAATCATTGGAAAGTGAGCTGAGTCACCTTTGAGCTGGAGCCTGAGAATCTCGCATGCCGTCGCCTTTGAGCTGGAGCGAGATCGGGAGCGAGAAACTGAGCTGGATGCGGAACCTGACGGCGAGCGACGGGCTCGGGTTAGCTTCGCCATGGTGGACAGGGACGGAAATGGCAGGGCAGGTCTCCCGCCGCCATCTTCCTCGCCAGAACTGTCACCGACATCAGGATCCACCTTTTTTCTTTTGAACAAGAAACAAGGTATTTTACATGAGTCTGGAAAAATGGTGTTTAGTGAAAAATCGCAGAGATTTATAATGGAAATAAAGAAAATGATGTACTAAGAGGCAGAGATTTCTGTTTAATTTGGGTTTTTCTTGCAGAGTCACGGTGGAGGTGAAAAAAATGAAAAAGAACCGACACAATTTTTCGTATCGATTCCCACAGACGGCGCCAAATGTTGATGCACAAAACCGGAGGTCTTGGTACAACGTAAATCCGACCGTGAATCTGCAAGTAATGTAAATAAGTTAACACAAGATATATCGTGGTTCACCCCAAGGTTTGGGCTACGTCCACACTGATTGTATTTCTCTGTAAGAGTTGAAGAGGGAGAGAGAAAGAGCTTCTCTGTGAGGATGAGAGCTCTGAGAAAGTGAGGATATGGCCTAAGGATTGGCCTCTATGTTCGCCTCCTCTAATTGTGAGGGTGAGGAGTCCTTTTATAGAATAAGGGCTCCTCACTTATTACATATTTGCCCATTCCTTTATCACATAATTACATTTAAGTCCCCCGAGTATTTGTACGAGATCTAAATACGAGGCCCTAAATATGGTATAAACACAGCTGATGGACGTAGTAACCGCGTATCTCTATGGGGATCTTGATACGGAAATTTATATGAAAGTTCCCGAAGGACTTACATTGACTGGTTCAAATATTTCCAAACCCCGGAACACGCTCTCAATTCGGCTGAGGCGTTCACTATACGGTTTGAAACAATCCGGAAGAATGTGGTATAACCGTCTGAGTGAGTATTTGACTAGTCAGGGATATGTGAATAACGAACTATGCCCTTGTGTGTTCATTAAGAAGTCACATTCCGGATTTGCGATTGTTGCAATATATGTCGATGACATGAATCTCATCGGAACTCCTGAAGAGCTCGCGAGAACTGCTTCGCACCTGAAGTCGGAATTTGAGATGAAAGATCTAGGTAAGACTCGATACTGTCTCGGTCTCGAGATAGAGCATTGTTCGGATGGAATCTTAGTACATCAATCGAACTACACCCAGAAGGTGTTGCGCCGTTTTAATGAGGATAAAGCGAAGTCTTCGAGTACTCCTATGGTCGTTCGTACGCTAGATGCAAAGCGAGATCCCTTCCGTCCGAAGGAGGATGATGAAGAGATTTTGGAGCCTGAAGTTCTTTATCTAAGTGCGATAGGCGCTTTATTGTACTTAGCTCAATGCACTAGACCCGACATCTCCTTCGCTGTTAATCTTTTGGCAAGATACAACAATACACCAACACGCAGACATTGGACTGGCGTGAAAGACATCTTCCGTTACCTTAAGGGTACTACAGATTTGGGCTTATTCTATCCCTACGAATCCTCGAGTGATGCCGCACCCTATGCTCATCGGGTTGATTCTCGCCTTGTTGGTTATGCCGACGCTGGATACTTATCTGATCCGCACAAGGCGCGTTCTCAAACGGGTTATGTCTTTACCGTTGGAGGCACCGCAATATCTTGGAGGTCAACTAAACAGACCTTAGTTGCCACTTCGTCTAACCATGCTGAAATTCTCGCCTTACATGAAGCAACTCGGGAATGCTTTTGGTTGAGAGCAGTAATGGGCCATATTCGAAGCTCCTATGATCTTCATCCCGCCGTTAATGCCCCGACGACGATTTTTGAAGACAACGCAGCTTGCATCGAACAGCTCAAGAAGGGTTACATCAAAGGAGACAACACCAAGCATATTGCGCCGAAGTTCTTCTTTACACATCAACAACAAGAGCATCAGAAGATTGAAGTCACGCAAATCCGATCACATGACAATCTGGCCGACCTCTTCACCAAATCACTATCGAATGCGACGTTTCAGAAGCTTGTTCATGGAATTGGTATGCGTAAACTTTCTGAGTTGTAACTTTGCTATTTCTCTTTGGAATTATGTCAAACTCAGGGGGAGTATCTTCTGGATACTTGCTTGATCTTAATGTACTCTTTTTCCCTACGATTAGGAGCATTTTTCCCACTGGGTTTTTGCTACCTAACTAGGTTTTAACGAGGCACCCACATTGGGCTGGTCATATCCCTGATGACGTCCTGTAGACGTTTCTTTTGACTTTGCATTTCTCACGCATTTTTCCTTAGACTATGGATTTTGTCCCTACTCGGGTTTTTGCCATAGCCTTAGGGTTTTTTAGTGAGACTTACTACTTATGCAAGTTCCTACCTTATTGAGAATAAGCGTTGTTCCTTGGAATCAATGCCGACGAGTCGACTTCCTCAACTTCTGCATGATGCTGAATCTACCTTGAGTATTTACCCACTCAAGGGGGAGTGTTGTAAACATTCCTAGTTTAAGTATGATTGTGTAAATCCTAGATAAGATTTGATTCTAGTTATCATTTCCTATTACAACTTGTATTACTTGGAGGAGAATAAATATCTTCTCTACCTTTACTACTATAAATAAAGGCACAATGTAGGAGGGATAACAACACACACATTCTCCTACAATTCTACAAACACACATCTCTCTCCTCTCTATCTCTGCCGCCGGCCCTAGTCTCTCTGTCAGATAAAATAGACCACAACAGTAACTACAAATATCAAATTTTAATTTTAGAATTATGTTAACCTACATAGAAATGCATTATTGTATTAATTCAGGAACTTCAATAAAAAACTGAAAACCAACAAGGTTTCAATCAAATAACGTTGATAAATAGGGACCGCATCCAAAGTGACCATTTTTAATATTTCGTTATTGGTTTCACGGAGATGTAAGATTCAAACTTTGACAACTATCTATTAGTCTCTACTAATGCCTCTAAGTTCTTTTGTAAGACGTTTCGAGTTCGAATCTGCCTAAAGAAGATTCAAACTCAGTATTATAATCAAGGGGTTTTACTTTGGTGCTACCTATAACATTAAATAGTAGGAACATTAGATCGTCAGGATTAACAAGACCACAATAAAAATAATAATCTAAACCAGTCTAAATCATCCAAATATTAATAATATTTAATGCTAGATAGCATAAAAAGAATTTTCCATAATCAAGCACTCAAACGCGGATTTACTGTATTATTATTGAATACGACACTGCGGTAGAAGATTGCTCAATCAAAAACTGCTTTTAGGGTTTTGGTCGAGTCAATTGTTTGAAATGGGAGGAAGGTGGTTTGGAAAGGTCCAATTGGAAAGACTATATTTGGTTTGGTATACGGGAAAAAGCAACTGAAAAGGTTGGCAAAAGCATATCATGTAAAGAAAAGTGCCAACAAAAGCCCATCAAATCAAAAACCCACTTAATTAATCACTTCATTATCTAGTCTTTTAAAAACAACTTACATTAAACAGATTTATCGTAACGTTTTTATCTACTACACAAATCACGTGAAAAGAAAACTTACACATAAAATTATATTATTAAATTGAGAATTCGCGTGTAATTAGCATGATCATAAAACGTGCGTGTATGAATAGTTTGAAGAGGGAGGAAGAGAAGTAAAAGAAAACGTTTGATGATGGGTGAGGGGGTCCATTTCTTTCCTCTTCCCGAACCAAAAGCAAAGGAAGAAAAAAATCTATTCAAATATACGATTTGAGGTGATGCATGCATGTGTGGTCGTGGTTTTAGGGTTTCACTCTCACGGTCTCACCCCATCACTTTTGTACCTTTACATATTTAACCGACCCTCTCTCGCCGTCCCTCTCACCACGATAAAGATAGGCAGCGACACCTGAGCATCTGTAAGGTTTTGTTTGATAAACTGGATGAAATAGATTGTGATAAATTAAAATGAACTTGAGTTTAATTCGTTATTTGTTATATTAAAATGTAAGATGAATATAATTGGACACAATAAACTATGAATCCACAATAGAGTGGTTATCTAACCTATCCGTTTACATGTGTTATAAGTGATGTCTTACAATTTTCTCCCAATCCAATCATATCCCTAAGCCCAATTCCATCCAACCCACCAAACAAGCCGTAATAGTTTAGCTAAATGAGGTTTTGATTACTTTAATAAAAATAATTACAGAAAATTCAAGTTTTAAGCTAGCTTTAAAGAAAAAGTGTTTGGATTGTTTAGAAAAAATTAATATTAAAATAGTTTAAACTTAAGTTAAAATAGTTGGTATTGGTGGAGATGCTCAGAGAAGTATTTTCTGCAAAAGAAAAGAGGTTTTTTGACTTGCAATTTGATGCAATGAACATCGAAACGGAACAAAATACGCTTAAGGTATTGTCCATCTTGTGAATCTCAACGTTTAGTGATTGAATAATATGAAAAGATTACAACTCTAGCATCGTAAGTGTTGTTTATGTAGTGCATCATATCCGTGGACTTTCTAGGAGGACAAATAGAAAACAAATTAAAGAAATAGCAGAGTATGGAAAATACCCAAAATTTCTTAAAATTATGTTTTGGGATAGTAACAATGAAATATAGCAAAAAATTCCTATACGTCAAGGCAAGACATTGAGTCTTATTCGCGACGTTTCTCTTTGCAACGACAGGTCATGTGTCGAAATCAAGGATCAAAGATCAAATTGACAATTCTTAAACTTTGTTGCATATTTTACACTTTTTAACTTGTTCTTCGATCCTTTTAACCATGTGTTATGCATCATTTTCATACCAAACAATAAGCATAATTTCAGAAATGAAATCTTAATATGTTAAAAGTGAATTGATAACTGTTTGATGTAGTGACACTCAATGTATGGCAACTTATATGTTCAGATTTTATGTCCGACAAATGTCGAATAAAACTTCTCTCTGAAAGTTACGGTTAGGGATGGGCAAATACCCATTGGTTATGGGTAACCGCGGTTACCCGTCCATTTAAATTAAACGGTTACGGTTATGGGTAACCGTTTAGATAAATAAACGGTTATGGGTATAACCGTTTACCCGCGAAATTTAAATGGGCGGTTATGGGTATTAACCGTGGTTATAAACGGGTAACCGTTTACCCATTTATTTTATATATGTAAAACTAACACAAACCATGTTCTCGATCCAATAATACTTAGCACCCAATAAATTAGCAAGGAATTCATCGGTCATTCTCTCAATAACAATGCTACAGGAATGATGATTCTCATCATCAAGGAATTGGCCAAATTAATTTACATTCATTGCGGGTAACCGTGAAATTGACAGAAATGTCTTTTAAACAATTTTTGTAACGCAATAATACTTAGCAAATATTATATTTACCTTCATTGGTAACAGTTAAAAATATCGTCCGTAAACTATTATTTCAATTATTGGAATGATATATGGACTTAAAAAATTAAAATATGGAAATGTATGATGAATGTACCTATAACGGTGTTTAATTGTAAAAAAAAAAAAAAAAATTATGACAATTTTTTTTAATTTTCAAGTTGTTAAAAAACATGTAGACGGGTGAAAAATGGATAATGGTACAAAAAAGAAAAAAAAGAAAAGATAAACGGGTTTAAAAGGATAAATGGGTAAACGGGTATTAAACGGTTATGGTTAAATGGGTATGCGGTTATGAGTATAACCGTTTAGGCAATTAACCAACGGGTAAACGGTTATGCGGGTATGAGTATAAACGGTTATGGGTAAATAACCGCGATTACCCGCCCGCCATAACTGTTACTCATCCCTAGTTACGGTGCCTTTGTCGCCAAATATATGCCAATTGCCGAAAGGTTCAAAGGCCATGCATATATATTTCCATTATTACTATCGTATTCAATTATACGACTTATTATCTCTAATTTAAACATCTGCTTATCTAAAGCAATGTCAAGACTCAAGTTGGAGAAGAAATATCTAATAGGTCTTAACAATTACTCCTCGTATTCATGGGAATATAATTATACGAGACGGAATAGATGTTATTTGAAATGTTAAGCACTCTTCAAAAGAAAAGAAAAAAATGTTGAGCGGACTTTTAAAAGTGAGATTGTTCACAAATACTCTGCTACCTCATATTTTTAAGGAAAATGATAAACACACACACCTTTTATAACTTCCTACACACTCCTGGCTAATCATGTCCGTTGTTTTCGTTTGATTTATTCAATCCGATAGCCTGGAACAAAGAGGGGTGTGGGAAAAGCTATAAAAGGTGTGTGAAAATCAGCTCCCATTTTTAATACATTTTCATGTCAATACAAAAAATATTGTGACAAAATTGAAATGGTAGAAAAATCGTAGAAAGTCTTATTTTGTGAAAATATCTTTTAACATAATAGTATAACAACTCAATGAGTCAACTTATAGCATCACCACCATGATGGACACGTCAGCAGAAAGTGACGTTGACTGTCAGTCTGTGGCCCACTCACTCACATTTAACAAAGTGGACTCAAGCATCTTTCTTTCCACAGTTTTCATTCATTCGTGCTTTCACTCCTTCGAACATGATGATGATGAAGAATTGATGAATCATGATGATCGTTATACTGATCATGCACAGGAAAGGTTTTGTCAGCTTCTGTCGTTTACGCGCACTTAAATTAATCATAACCGTTAATGATCCGTGATACAAACATCCTTAAATTAGGTTAGGGCAAGCGATTAAGAAGACAACTTAAGACTCTCGGTGTTCAACTCAACCATGATAACACAACATTAAGTCTCACTAATTATCCGACGAGAGAAATAAACGCAATTCAACCAACAACAAACAAATATGCTTTCTCTCGTGGGCCCCACCATCGTCATGGTGGGCCATACCACCACACTTGACATCGTATAGTTCTTCCTCCCCTTCCCCCCATAAATAATTAGAAACTCTTGCTACATATGGCACTCTACTCGACTAGTTTACATATACTCTGCGGCGATGCCTACGCCGGTTACTGTGGCCAGGCAATGCCTGACAGCGGAGGCAGCAAACGCTTTGGACGAGGCCGTGGCAGTCGCGCGCCGTAGAGGACACGGCCAAACGACGTCACTGCACGCCATATCCGCTCTGCTCTCCCTCCCGTCCTCCGCGCTACGCGACGCCTGCGCGCGCGCCCGAAACTCCGCCTACCCGCCCCGACTCCAATTCAAGGCTCTGGAGCTCTGCCTCAGCGTCTCGCTCGACCGGGTCTCCTCGACCCAACTCGCCGACGACCCGCCCGTTTCGAACTCGCTCATGGCCGCCATCAAACGGTCACAAGCCAACCAGCGAAGGCAGCCCGAGAATTACCACCTCTACCACCAGCTCTCGCAGCAGTCCTCGATCTCCGCCATTAAAGTGGAGCTCCAGCACCTGATTCTATCGATTCTCGATGACCCGGTCGTCAGTCGGGTCTTCGCCGAAGCGGGTTTTCGTAGCTCCGAATTAAAGCTCGCAATTTTGCGCCCTTTTCCTCAGATTCTCAGATACCCGCGCTCCAGAGGCCACCATCCTCTCTTTCTCTGCAACTTAGCCGAGTACACTGACACGGGTCGCCCGACCCGATCCGTTTTAACTGACGGGGACGAAAATTCGAGGAGAATAGGAGAGGTTCTCGGGAGAAACAGAGGGCGGAATCCTCTGCTTGTGGGCGTATACGCTCATGACGCACTCAAGAGCTTCGTGGAGGCTCTGGAGAAAAAAGACGGCGGCGTTTTGCCGGCGGAGCTATCTGGGTTGTCTGTAGTTTCAGCGGAAAGCGATGTGTCAAAGTTCATAGCCGAGGATTACGATAAAGGGTCAGTAAGTTTGAGGTTCGGGGAGGTGGGTCGGGTCGCAGAGCAGAGTTTGGGGCCTGGGATTGTTGTGAATATTGGGGACTTGAAGGCGTTTGTGGCTGAGAACGGGGTGGCTGACTCTGTGAGTCACGTGGTTGCCGAGGTCACAAGGCTGTTGGAGGTTCAGCGCGGGAAAGTTTGGTTGATTGGTGCAACGGCTAGCTATGGAAGTTACTTGAAGTTTGTGGGGAGGTTTCCATCTGTGGAAAAAGACTGGGACTTGCAGCTTCTGCCCATCACTTCTCTCAGAGCTGCTTCCATGGCTGAATCATATCCCAGGTCCAGGTGAGTCATTGCCTCCTAATCTATACTTTTATATGCATTTTATTCAATTTTTTTTGCGGGAAGATTCGAACTTGGGTGCACGAGAGGGACACTAAAATGTGTTTCCTTGCTTATTTAGTGCCCGTGTAGCGAAAAAGTTGTAATTTCTGTTGAAGGTTTCTAAAAGTTTTTATCTATGTATATTTCCCTACATTTTACAGTCTTCGGAAAAAGTGTGTCCTGCGTGCCAAGAGTGTATAGAACTCGTATTTTCGGATTAAATCCTGACTGTATGATGCCTGCTGAATCTCACAGTTTCCTGGTCATGATGTACTTACAGCTTGATGGAGTCGTTTGTTCCATTTGGTGGATTCTTTTCAGCACCTTCTGACCTCAAGCTCCCAATAAGTTGCTCCTACCAATGTCTTCCCCGCAATCACCAGCGCAATAAAATGTCCGAGCAAGAAGCATGTTCAGTTCCAATGGGAGGTATTACCGCTTCAGTGGCAGGTCAGCCCCAAGCTAGTTTGCCTTCTTGGTTGCAGATGGCTCCGCTTTGCACAAACAAGGGATCGGATATGAAGGTGTGTATCGCGATCAATACAGATTTGATTCTGATTTTAATTGTCTAAATTGTGCAATGTGCCAAACCTCTGGAATGGAATATGTGATGCGATGTATTGCTAAATGAACTCCTACTTGCATTACACATTCTGTAAAGTTTTATTCTTTTTGAATTTTAAGCCTTTCCCCCGTAGTGTCCGTTAACTCATAGAGGAATTATTCCCGTTAAGATTTTTATTTTGGCTAAAAGTAGGCTCGCTTATGTTTGATTATACATCCTTTTTATGCAGAATGACAGTATCTGGTCTAATATTTTCCAGTCTGGTATATTGGGCTTTCTTTTTTTTAGTTAACAATGAAATCATTACTTCAAACTACTGGTTTTTTACGTTATTCGTTTGAAAACTAGTTTGTATCTCTTCAGTGCAGACCAAAGATGATGGTGTGTTATTGAGTGCCAAAGTTTCAGGATTGCAAAAGAAATGGGATGATAAATGCCAGCATCTTCACTACTCTCATCCCCTGCCCGAAGCAAACTTCTTTCCAACTATGGTAGGATTTCAGTCTCCTGACGACAAGAAGTGCAACCACGACAACACCACCAATATATCTTCACAGAAAATTGAGTGCAAGATTGCAGATTCATGCATGCCTGCAGATGTGCAAACACAATCAAGCCTTCCTCCAAAGGCTAAGAACAACAGTTTCTCTTCCGAAGTGTGGGAAAAAACTTCAAAAGATGAAGATCTTGAGTCCGCTGGTCTCAGGTCACCTTGCTTGTCCAACTCTAGTGTGGTTGATGGTAGCCAAACATCTGCCACATCAGCTGCTTCCGTCACCACAGATTTAGGGTTAGGAATATGCTCTTCTCCTGCTAGTAATACGCCGAAAAAACCTCCAGATCTGAATCCAGCAGTTCAACAGGACATCTTGGGTTGCTTTTCCTCTAATATTGATTTAGTCAATGGGAATCTCTATTCGACTCGATCATCATCCTTCTCTAGTCCTGACAACCATGGGCAGTTTCATCCAAGTGATGTCAAGATGCTTTTCAGAGCTCTCTTTGAAAGGGTTGGCTGGCAAACTGATGCTGTAAGTGTAATTAGCCGAAGAATAGCTAACTGCCGATCTAGAAGTGAAAAATTATGTGGAGCAAGTCACAGAAGGGATGTATGGTTCAATTTCACAGGACCTGATAGGTATGGTAAAAAGAAAATTGCCGTTGCCCTTGCTGAGGTATTATACGGAAACCAGGAACAATTGATCTGTGCGGATCTAAATTCTCAGGATGGAATGATGCATTCAGACACAAACTTTGATTGTTCGGTTGTGAATGGTTATGATGTGAGGTTTAGAGGTAAGACAGTTATTGATTATGTTGCCGGAGAATTGTGCAAGAAACCATTGTCCATTGTCTTCTTAGAAAATGTAGATAAGGCTGATGTGGTGACTCAAAATAGTTTGTCCTTGGCTTTATTGACCGGTAAATTTTCCGATTCCCATGGAAGACAAGTCAGCACCAATAATGCGATATTTGTTACAACTTCGACATTCTCAAAGGGATGCAGTATTCTCAGTTCCACGAAGGGACTCTCCAACTATTCCGAGGAAAGAATCTTACAAGCGAAAGAGCGGCCTGTGCAGATTACTATTGAATGTGCCTCCGAAGACAGCAGCAGAAGCCAAAACTGGAGGGCATCCACGAATCAACATTTTCTAAATAAAAGGAAACTGGTCGGTGTCAATGAACTTCTAGAGCAGCATGAAGTCTCAGAGATGCCCAAACGGGCCAACAAGACGTCAACTAGGTATCTGGATCTCAACCTTCCAGCTGAAGAGAATGCAGTGGAAAACACAGACGATGGGAGCTCTGAAAACGACTACCTATCTGAAAACTCCAAGTCCTCGTTGCAAGACTTCCTTGATCAGGTGCACGAGACAGTGGTATTCAAGCCCGTTGATTTTGACGCACTTGCTGAGAAAATATCAAAGGAAATCAAGAATAGCTTCCACAAGTTTGTTGACTCAGAGTGCCTGCTAGAAATCGATTCAGAAGTCGTGGAACAACTACTTGCAGCTGTATATTTGTCAGACAGGTCGAGGGTGGTGGAAGATTGGGTGGAACAAGTACTCAGCAGGGCATTTGCAGAAGTTCAAAAGCGACATAACTCGCACAGAATCACTACCGTAAAACTCAAAACTTGCGGAGGGATTTGGTTGGAACACCGAGCACCAAAAACTTATCTTGCCCCTAGCATTGTACTAATATGATTGCCAGGAAAAGTGTAGTGTTTGTAAGTAGATGTACAAGGAAGGTATCATATGTAGCTTTGTAGTAAGCTTGTTTAGCCTCTTGCTGTAGTTATTTTTGGCCAGTCTATGTAAGCCTCGTAAATTCCATGTGGTTTTGGTGGGCTTTTGTTCGAGCATCATATGTAAATGTAGCTACTGTGTTTGTAATTTTGTGTCTTCTATGTGTGCCAATTGCCAAAACCAGAGAAAGGATGAACACTGCCAAACTGTATATTTTTTGTCAAACAAGAAGCATTTATCGAGGGTCTCAAAAGTCTCGAGCAGGTTTTGAGTGGTTATATTTCTAAATTTTCAAAAATAAAAAGAATAGCCGAAATACGAGTTAGTTTTATAAATTTTCCCTCAAGATTCGAGCTTGAGACTTTTTTTGACATTTGGAAGGAGATGTTTGGATGTGCTTTCATGCGGATTCCCCGCCATTTTTCAAGATTTGAGCTTGGGACTTTTTTGACATTTGGAAAGAGATGTTTGGATGTGTTTCATGCGGACTCCCCGCCATTTTTTACTTTAGTTAACAGGAAAAAATGACCCAAATCTTGAATCAACTAATCCAATCCATTGTCCTAACACGAAAGATCATCCGAGGATTGAAAATCGAGACTAAAAGCTAGAATTATAGACCTAGACTCTAACTTGGACATTTTCTACCCATTGTGTTAACGTATAAAAATCAAGTATTCAGATTCGACCAATTAGCTTTTAGTCTATCGTTCTCAATGTTAAAAGATGTCCTAGTTTCGAACGCTCAATCTTTACTAATAAAAACAAGAGCGCTAGTATTTGACCTATCTTTGTCGACTACATTATTGACCGCTTCTCTAATACAGGTGAGTCCACACACATTATTAAAGAGGTCAGAGTTGGTCAACAAAGTAATTAGTAAATGTGTTACAAATTCGACGTATATTATTTGACATGACCCATTATGAGAAAAATCCAATACAATATCTGAAGCCCAAGCCCGATTGAAATCCCGGGTCTCCTCCTTATCTAATCCATCTCTTCTGTTTTTACAAAAATATATATCAAATAACAAACAAATTGGGAAAATGCCATCGTCGAGCCCTCGCACCGTCGAAGAGATCTTCAAGGACTACAGCGCCCGTCGCTCCGCCGTCATTCGCGCCCTCACCTACGGTTCTCTCTCTCTCTCTCTCTCTCTCTACATCTTTCTTTCTCTCTCTACGTTTCGGTTTCATACATATACTGCATTGCTTGTATCGTGACTTCCATTGACGCTTTTGCTTCCTTTTTGTACTTTCAGATGTGGACGAGTTCTACTCCCTTTGCGATCCAGGTACTTTCTTGTTTCAATTTTCGTTCTCTGTTTTAGTTTTCTGTTTGGTTGCCGAGAAAGTTGAGTGAAAATACAGGCTTGAGCATAAGTATGTTTATTTATTTGTTAATTATTGTTTTGGTGTTTAATTTGTGTCAAATTTATTTTCCAAGTGAGGATAATAGTCGTCATAGGTTTTGACTAGGTAGGAATGTTGCAACAAGTAAGATTTAGAGTTTTTCGTTTCGATTTCTGCGTTTTGTAGGTAACCTAACAAAGTGCATTGTTGCTCAATTTCCGCTCATTGATTCTACTAATCGTTTTCTAGTGGTGGTTTAGTTTAATTTGAATCGAATGGTGCTTCTGTTGAATTTCGGATTCTATAGTTACGAGCTTGTACGATTAATCTATTTCAGAGAAGGAGAATTTGTGCTTGTATGGACACCCAGATGAGTCGTGGGAGGTGACCCTGCCGGCAGAGGAAGTTCCCCCGGAGCTTCCCGAGCCTGCACTGGGCATCAATTTTGCAAGAGATGGGATGAACCGTAAAGATTGGCTGTCATTGATTGCAGTACATAGCGATTCTTGGTTGCTCTCTGTGGCTTTCTACTTTGGTGCTCGACTTAATCGGAATGAGAGGTTTGTTTATTCTTGTCCTAGAGCTGACAGTTGGATATTTTTATTGAATTCAAATTTCAAATACATTTCATGTTTGTATGTTTGGTCTGCTACTTGTGGAAGTAACATTACTATTTGATTTGTGGGTTCTACCAGAAGGTTTCTACATTCTCGTGCATTTACCAAAAATCTTTCCTTCCAGCATGTCTTCTTACTGTTTCATCAACTCTTATTGTCTGTTTGCACGAAAGATTAGTATTGCATTTGCATTTGCATTTGCTAGGATTCGTTTTGACAGCTGATGGCCGAAACTTGTAAAGGATGATGATAAACTTAGGGGGTGTGATATTGTATCGTTTGTCAATGTTGATTATTTGAAAACACCAGCAAGACCAGCTCTTGGCGTATGTCTCTTTTGTTGTGTTATTGTTGTTTTCCCCCTTTTAATATGCCTCTTTTAATTATTATAGAACTAGTAGCTTTTGTTACTCTACAAAAGATATGTTGGTTACCAATTTTGCTTGAAGCATATCGTACAGCATTTCAGTTCTTAAGTATATGTGTGTATTACATATGCACATTCTGTTTTGTGGTCCTTAAATGAGTTGCGTTTTTCAGTCGTTAGAATTTAGATCAAATATGGTAGGCTAAGACATACAAGGATGGGAATCAATGCCTCTTCAATATACAGTCTGAGTTAATAGCTAAGGACCTTCTCAAGGACCCTATGAAAGTAGCTGTGAGTTTGTCTTTATAGAGAATGTATGAGACAAGAAAACTTTCCTGAATTTTTGTGAATTCCTATTCAAGTTAAAAGAAACTGCGTTTCCTTGGACTATGTTAAGAGTTTTTTAATGTCTAAGAATTCATGGTGCTGATTTCTCTGGGATGAACTCGCGATTGTTTCTTTGACTCAAGTTGAACTAAAAAAGACCTCTATCCCTATTATTTGAATCGGTGAGATTGCTAAGTTCTCGGGAAGTTAGTTCTAAATGCACGGGTTTCTGATATTTGCATAAACAATTGTCTGAGAGCGAAAAAGAACACAACCAATTGCAATGTATATCAGTGAAGCTGTTGATTCTACATAGTACATACATCCAGTCCAGAACTTTCATTCTCACTTCCCTCGTATACATTTTCCTGCCCCGGCCTGTAGCTCCCTGATTCAGCAGAAATTGTTCATTGAGGGCACTTGGAATAAAGTGTATAATGCTCTGTTGCTCCACCAGTTCATGTTCATGCAAATTATTTCCTTTATTTTACCAACATGTTGAAACTAACATGAAACTAAAATGTGATTTGGGGGCCATCGATCCTGGAACAGGAAGCGTCTGTTTAGCTTGACAAATGATCTGCCTACAATCTTTGAAGTCGTAACTGGAAGGAAGCCCATAAAAGACAAGCCCAGTGGGGATAGTGGAAGTAAATCCAGGAACTCAAAGGTGAAGCCCTCTCTCTCTCTCTCTGTGAAATTATTGACTGCCAAAACAAATCTGGATGCTCTTTCCTTTATGCAAAAGTTGGGCTTATGACCCAATTTGTGTCTTTGCAGAGATCGATTGACGGACAAGTAAGGACCAACAGTAAGGTACATGATGTAAGCTATTTGGAGGATGAAGATGAGCATAGTGAAACCCTATGCGGAAGCTGTGGGGGAAATTACAGTGCTAATGAGTTTTGGATCGGCTGCGACATCTGCGAGAGGTGGTACCATGGGAAGTGTGTCAAGGTAACACCAGCCAAGGCAGAATACATTCAGCAGTACAAATGTCCTTCTTGCAGCACAAAGAAGAGCAAGTAGTGATGAGTAACAAAAACCTCGGGGGCACTTATGTCTGGTCGGCAGATACTCTCTGGCCATTGTTATTCATTTCTGTTCCTTCTCTCGGGTCATGCCGTCATGGTTTTTTCTTCTAGCGTTTTTCTCCCTTCGGATATATGCCCCTCCGTATTCCTCTAATGTACAAAGTAGATCTCGTTTCATTTGTGTTATTCATGAAATGCTCTTGAGTTTTCGTTATTAGAAGATGTTTATGGTTTTGATTTTTGACTCTGAATTGTACTATGATGTTTATGCATCCTTTTGGGAACAATTTAAACCATCTCAGGGTAACAAAAGTTCTCATATTTTGCTAGTTTTGTGAAATTAATTTCAAAATAAAACTAGGGAAATTTGTTTTTTCTATTTTTCATTTCCTTTAGTTCAAAAGGTAGTTAAACGAAGAGCAAGGTACTTGTAGTTCAGTTTGTTAAAAAACACTCATGTTGCACTCGTTTTACTTTAGTTATCGAATAAATTATTAAATATTCTCATTTTTAATAGTTTAATGCGTGACTTGCAGTTTGACACAATTAGAATCGATATCTTAAAAATGACAAATAGGTTCAATCGTTATTAATCCAAACTCATAAGCACGAAATTTTTGTATACGAAGCCGTGTTTAATTTTTTTTTTTTAAAGTGATACCAATGAAATGAGTCAAGTGTGTATCAATCATGGAATTAGAAAATCGAGTATGCGACAAAATATCACCAATGTAGGTCTCAAATGTTGTCATTTTACAATTTTCTTCTCAGATGACGCCAAAGTCTTGTTCACTTGCTTTGTGTGAACGTTGTGATCACAAAATTATTAAGTCCAAAAGCAAAAAGAAAAAATTAAGAAAATTCAGGTGACATTGCCCACCTCACAATCTTATATATATATATATATATATATTTTTTTTTTATTACTATTTAAACTACCTATTAATAAATAAATAAAAATTGTCCAATAAAAGAGAGATAAATGATTTTTTTTTCTTCACAAAATTATAGGGAGTAATATAATTTACGGAACCTAAATTTTTCTTTTTTTTTTCTTATTCACGGACATATCATAAGTATATTTTAAAATTAAAAAAATAAATTTAAACTGTTCCACGCTGTATTTCTCATATTTTTCTCAAACTACTCTCTCTTCTATATTTTTATTTTATTTTTTTATGGATGCGGACTTGATCTAGTTACTATGATATTAATAATAACAATTATTATTATTATTATTAACAAATTCTAAAAGAAACGTGCTCGTATTTATGTAGGCACCACACCGCACCGCACTGTACCATTGAAGAAACTTGTTTATTTCTTTAATTTAAGAGAACTTTAACGAAAAACCTCCGGTACTGTTTATTTTAACGAAAAATTACATTTTTACACTAAAAAGTCAATCATGATACTATTCACTTTACCCTTTATTTTATCTTTATCGTTAAAACTTAAAGTTTTCAAACCATTTGCATTAGTTTGCCCTTAATTTAATGATGAAATGTCACCTCCCGTTCGCTCCCACTTGGAAATTGCAATCGTAACCTTTACATGCATGAACCCCTTTGCATGTTCATTCTCTGCAACTTTTATTCTTTCTCTGCAATTAAGATGACATAAATATCTTTATTCTTTGGAGGTAGATGCTTTAGTTTATTGTTTCACCAATAATCTATGGATTCAAATATTCGGCGATACACCGATATATTAGGATCCGAGGACACTCATTTTTTTATACATTTGTAGCAGGAATAAAGCTAAAGAACTGTAGCAGAGGGGCAGTTCTCTCGTCCGAGTCTTTTCACCAGCTCTGTTTGTTTTTTCTACATCTTCAAATGCCTTTTGAATTATACGAGTGATGAGTTTCATGAACACCAACTAGGGTTTTTCATTTTTGATCTCCTAATATTTCTCCAGTAACTTGTCCCGAACTTTCCGTTGATATCGATGTCTCACTATTTCCATAAAATTGAATCCACGTGTCCACATATAAATCAATACTTTAATCCTTCCCTATGAGATATATTATGCTTGAATTATTGGTTGGAGCATTGGATTATATGACTGATTCAAAGTTGCATGTCCTTATTCTTGCGTTTACATATAAGTAAAACAGTTGAAACGTTAGCTAATTTTTCTTTTAGGACACTTTGGATGCGATCCCTAACTATCAATATTATTTTACTAAAACCTTGTTGGTTCTCAATTTTTGATCGAAGTCCTGAAATTAATGTGATAATATATTTCTATGTAGGTTACTATATTTTTTAAATTAAAAATTGAAATTTATAGTTATTTGTATTAATGAGATTTTAAATACAAAACCCATAATTTGTGATTAAAATTATTAAAATATAAATTTTCCTCTCCAATATATTGTGTGTGTGTGTATATATATATGTATATAAACATGGGTACATTCATCAAAATTAACAAAAAAATTATTGTACCAAAATATGGGTACATTCTTCAAAACCACACAAAAAATAATCGATAGTAGGCTTAATAAAATTAGTAAATTTCTTTGATTAAATTTGACATGGATAAATTCTCAAATCAAGAAAAAAAAATGTACCCATATAAGTTTAAAAATGGATTAGAAAAGAATTGAATAGATTTTATATTACTACAACAAATTGGTATATTTAAGAATTGGTACATTTTAAGATTAAAAATTGAAAAATCACATGAATGGGTACATATAAGATTACAAAATTGGAAACCTTTTTATAAAAAATTAAGGGGTACAAACTTATTCTAATTTTTTATTTATTTTGGAAATGTTTTGAATTGAAAATTAGTTAGGAGTTTAATTAAAGGTGTGAGTATTAAAATCATAAATCAATTATTAATTTTTATTTTAAAAATTATGTAACTAACATGTAAATTCATTATTGCATTAATGTTAGTGACTTTAATCAAAATCTGAAAACTAATAAGGTTTCAATCAAATAACATTAGTAACTAAGGACCGGATACTAATTTTTCCTTTTCTTTTTGGAAGTTATCATGGTGAAGATGAGTGATAAACATCGACGATAAATCAGTAACATGTCAAAAACAAATACGTAAATACAGTTGCAAACGTGACCTGAAAAGAGAATCTCACTGTGCTTATTCACATCCTCTTTTGCTTAGTCTAGGTTTACCTTCAATCTGTCATCATCGTAGAAGAGCTTTTCTAATTTAGGTGGTTACGTCCTTCCAAGGTGCTGCTGCATTCTCATAGTCTGTAAGTGATTGATACAGATTGGTACTGACAATTGGCCATGATCCATGGTCCTTTTGTCTACAATTACAACTACTGGTAGCTAACCCTAATGGATATATTAATTTAGAACGTGGAATGAAATGAAGGGCTTTGATCTTCTGGATTGGATAATTGCATGTGACCTAAAATTGACCATTGATGGTAGACTTAAACCAACAAGTTTCTAAGGGACTACGTGCCATCATAGACAACCATATAACTTGGTACTTGCATATAATCTATCATGGTTTGGTGCTTAAAATTAGATTATATCGCACAACTCACTAGATTTGGTGCAAGTTGAATGAAGAAATAAAAAAAATATTGTACAAGTCAAAGATGAAAGATTCATAATAGAAACTTACCCATTTCAATTCCGATAAAATAATAAGGCATTAACATATTTTACAACTTATCTTTTATACTCTCCATACGATAAAAAGTACGTCACCTCCACCAGTATTTAATCGAATCTTCAACACCAAACGAATTAAAAAGTTCATAGATTAAGTGATTTTCTTGAAATATTAATTAATTAGAATTGTAGTTGAGAAAATAGGAGAGGCTGACCACATATGGCAGAGAGACTAGACTGGAGGCCATCGAAAGTTTATCACACATGCCACAATTGTAGGTTAGTGGAATATAATTAATTAAGAAAGAAAACAACAAATTATTGGATTTTGATGATGGATAATGAAAGGGGTCCTACACATCTCCAGCAGCTCCTTAGAGATTTTTTAATGTGATCAGAATACGGGTTGGTATATTATATGTCATTATACAAATGGTGGGATATGTGTGTTAAAAAATTAATAATTTAAAAATAAAAATTTCTCACCACTTATATAAAAACATGTAGTGTACCACGCGTGTTCTGGTCACAATGAAAATTTTCTCCCTAGTAAGGACCGAACCTGGATCCTCTCCGGATCCCTATAAATCTGAGCCTAAGGATCCAATGATCCGAGCTATTGAAATTTGATCAAACGGCTACAAACAGGGAGCCCCTCTAAAAGTTATAATAATTGTAACCGTTGGATCAAATTTCAACGGTCCGGATAGTTGAATCCTTAGATTCAGATTTCGTTGAATTCTTAAATTCAGATTATTAGGATCCGGAGAGGATTTGGGTTCGTAAGGATCACCATGGATAATCACATCAGACATCACCATGATTAAAATATACATCTCTGATGGTAAACAAACATAGTGTTCCAGATTTCAACCCAACAAAACTGCCAAGATGTCGACCATAACATTTGTCCTACAAATCAACAATTTAAAATGAAATGGAAGACAAATTTGGATATGTACATTACGAACGACAAACTTATTAGACATTTGAGTCAATGTATCTTACTTTATCTTATAAAAAGCTACTGAATTAATAAAGAACACGTGATGAATTGTTATTAGTTAAATGTTATTGCAATCAATCGACAAATTAATAAAGACACTTGACTTTGTACAGAATTGAGGCATAGAAAATTGAAGCTCTACTAGAGCACGGCTTTAAGCCTTTATTAATAGTATATGGATAACAATTTTTAGTTGTGACGGAAAAACAAGTGGTACACCATGTATTTTAATAGGCATGATGATAAATTTTATTTTTTAAGTTATCAACTTTTTAGCACACATATCCCACCATCTGTTTAGTGACACGTGGTGTACCACTCCGTGTACCGGTCACACTGAAAAATCTCTCCACTTCATCCAGTAATTTTTCGTAAAAATTTTGCCAACCCAAGCGATGGAATAGCAAGGTGTACTGTGGCTGTGGCGGTGTGGACTTGTGTCAACAGACTAAGGGCTGGTTTGGTATTATTGTGCTTTGAAAAAAAAATTATTTTTGTTGTGCTGTGAGAATAAGCAGCTGTGAAATAAAGCAGCAGAGTGTTTGGTAAACTTTTTTGTAAAAATGCTTTTGAAAAAAAAAAAGCAGTATTATAGTGTTTGGTAAACTTTTATGTAAAAAGCCGATGTTTCAAAGCTGAGTTTTGCAGCTTTGTGTTTTTGGCTTTTTTCACCCAAAAATGTGGAAAAAAACTGAAGCTGAATGTTTACCAAACACAAAAAAGCTCCAAGCTTTTTTTATACTCATTTTTTTTAGAATCACCTCAGTACCAAACCAGGCCTAAGTCTGATGACTCTTGTTTAGGCTTCTTGGTCTTTTTGGTCTAATTACAACTTGTTTTTATGTTTATCTCATATAACATATTCTTCTATTAATAAAGTTTATGTTTGCCCTTGACAAAAAAAAAAATCGTACAAAATTTCATAATCCATATCATTTAATATATTAATCTTCAAATGAAGATCATTCCTAAAAAAAAAAAAATTCGAATTGGTGGCTAGTTAATCATTCAAGTGTTAAATAAAAGAACGATTCATCATGAATATATTATTTGTACTCACTTTGTCAATTTGTTTGATACATTTGATGCATAAACGATCTTTGTCCATTCGAATGGTTTTTTTGTGAAGTTGATCTTCAAATGAAGATAAGAAAGAAATGAAACGGCTCGAATTATTAAAATATATATGGTGAAGATACGTTATTTGCAAGATGCGAGATATGCGGGGATACAAGTATTATTCTACAAATATAAGAATTAATTAAACAATGAACACGTATTTTCTATAATTATGATATTTTTGTTTAGTGCGATATAAAGTTAAGTAAGACAAGAGGTGGGTCATTAAAAATCGGATACAAAACCTGATATTTGATCTAAACTACTGCTTCTGTTAGTTCAAATGACAACTATAATTCTTTTTGCATGCTAAATAATGTATTTTTCTCCTTTGTAATGACGATTAATGTACAAGATGGAGGAGCTAGTAAAAAATCGTACATTTAATCAATGAGGCAAATACAATCGATGGCTGATGGCACTATATTACGCGCATGATCAATTGAAATTTTGTAGTTTCTAATACATATTATGATGCCTTTCCAAATACTAATGTTTTATTTTTATAGCTTTGTAGTTTAACGTTAATTTTCGTACTAACATTATAAAATATTGTGGTAAAAATATGAAGTGACAGAGACTCCATAGAGAGTCCCACTTTTGAGCGAGTCTCCTTAACATTTCTCATAATTTTTTTGTCTCTCTCTTTTATCAAGTAATTAAAGAAACCAAAGAAAGTTGAGGTTCCACCATAAAACCATTTAGCAATATGAGGAATAACTCGACTTATTTATAAACTCATGCAAGGTTTCTCATTCTCTCAATGTGGGACATTCTCAATACGTCTCCTCACGTATGACGAATTTTCAAGGCAAACATGTGGACAACACAAACGGGGTGACATGGAGCGCTTGTGTGGCCATTGAGCTTTACACGTGAGACAACCTACTTTACCATAAAACCAATTAGCAATATGAGGATTAACTTAACTTACTTATAAGCTCATACATGTCCTTCTTCCTATTAATAGGGGACATTCTCAACAGAAACAAGAAAAACTATGAATCTCCCCACCAACAGATAGCAGACATGACTCATGAAAATAAATATATCATGTGTGTCGAAGTATTTTATTGTTGCCCCAAAGTAAGACAAATTATCCTTGTCAATTGTCATTGGATGCAATTTGAATCCTTGTAGACCCATAAACATTCAGCAATATTAATACAATGGTTTCTGGCTAGCTCCAATCATTTTCTTTAATTAATCAATTTTTTTCACTATACTTTGATCATATTCTCATCCTTTCATGATTACAAGATGTACAATTAGCTCAAAGGAAGCAATACAAAAATATCGTTACATACATTCATGTAATTTTTGTAGTGAAGAAAATTAATTAATGTCACGATGTATTTCGCGGAGACTTTAAAGATTCGACTTGAGATTTTCCTCGAGGGCCATTCAATCTTATGTAAAGCCTGTATTCGTTGAACGTCATAGGAGAATATTGTGCAGGCTTGTCCGGCGTTACAAGCTCCTTCACCGGTTGAATGGGTATGTCGCTCTTCGGATTGTAGAAGAAGGCCAACGAGAGTCTCTCTTTAGCTGGGTTTACGATGACCCTGTGCTCTACACTCTTGTACGTTGCATTACTTAAGACCTAATTCAAAACAAAGATTTGGACAATACCATATGAGAAATAGTTCAATTTATAAAAATTAGAATATTGATAGAAACAGAATGAGTGATTATTTGTCGATGGTATCTTTTTAAACAATATTCTATCACAATTGCATGTATAAACATAGCAATTCATTTTTCTTCAATTCTTGAATAATTTTTCTTCAATTCATTTTTTGAAAAGCAAAATATATTGATAATGCATGTCGTTTAAGTTCCGAACAATCATCACTTGGCACAACTTGTTCAAGCACCTTGCTGTTTTAAGCGGGCATGGAAATATGACTCCATCACATGGATTGATTAAAAGAGGCACGTTTTGACCCAAATTGTATGACTTGGTAAGGAAGAGGAGGAGCAGCCCATCACGAGTTGACCCCTCCATGTGCTTGTGGTTCATGCATATTGGTAAACCATACCCTTTTTTTTATTTAATACTTAATATAACAATATTGGAATAGATGATGTATGCGAAATCATATAATGAGTCAGCCAATAATAAGATATCGAATTTGTTACCACGAGAATCGAAAGACAAAATATAGCTAAACCATAATACTAGTGTATAAAATTTTCAATATTTTTTTTTATATGAGCTTAATCTAGAGGACAAAATAAATATAATAAACGAATAAAACCAACAAAAAAAAGTAGTAGAAAAATCACCTGAATTTGATCCCCAATATTGACAATAAAAGCGTGTGGAGCTGGTTTCACAGTGATCCAAGCGTCATCTTTCCGGACTTGTAGACCTGGGACTTGTTGGTCGGCGAGCAAAATGGTCATTCCGCCGGGGTCCGAGTGCGACGACAGGCCAAGGGTCAGGTCAGGCTGGGGGCACTTTGGATAGAAGTTAGTCCTTAGACATGCCCCAATGTCTTGGCCACCAAATGCATTTTGGAGAAAGTCTTCTCCTAATCCAAGGTTTAGTGACAAAGCCTTCAATATCCTCCCACCAAGCTTCACTACCTCCTTTCCATACTCATCTATTACTTCCCTATTAACCATGCAAATACACAACTCAATTATCGTGAAAAAAAAAAAGATACACAACTTAAATTTCCACAATAAGGAAAAAAAATATAAAAATTCATCTCAAGGAATTCAAATTTTGACATTTCGACTTAAAAGAGAAATCGTAAATATTGTTACAAATCCAACAGACAAGCTTAACGTGAAACTAACTATTAAAAAGTTAAGTACAACTCACTTGTACTGTAGACGAATTTTATTTCCTGAGCATGCACATATCACTTACTATACGTATGCTTTTTTTGTTTTCCCAAGCATGCAATACAAATAATTAGGGATGATTTATGATTATGAAGAACATACAGGAAATCGGGAAGACAAAACATATAAACTAGTTCTTAATATAGTGATATTTTTACTATAACAAGTTGTAATATTCAAATACGAATATTTTCATCTATCCATTCATACGTAACGGAAAAGAGAACCACACACTAATTATTTAAGTATGAATAATTAGAAACCTACCTTCCATAATCAGGGAGGGCAGGCCACTTGTTGTAGTCCTTTAAGCACGACGGAAGATAGTGAAGGAAATAGTAATCGCTCCAGTCAAGAATGGCGCCTCTCTCAATTCCAAGCCTACTCCCATACCCTTCATAAGTCTTTGGTGAGTTGGCATACGCCTGTTTCAACTCCATCGGCAAGTGGAAGAATTCCCGCCAAACCTGTTGGGTTTTGTCCATCAGTCCCGGGCTAACGCCGTGGTTCACCACTTGGAAGAATCCCCACTCACGGCAGGCCTCGGAGATTTGGCTAAGCGTGGCGGCACGCAGGCGATCGTCTTCGCCGGATAAGCCTTGTAAGTCAATAACTGGGATGTTGGCATGATCAGAAATATCGGATGTTGAGATATAGGTGGGTCTATCAGGTGGGGGTTTGATGTATCGATCTGGGACTACGGAGCTGTTGGATAAGGATTGTACTCGGACTATTGGCTCTGGCCAATCCTGTGGGCAACTCATGGTGTTTTTAGTAGCTTTGGAGTTCAAGTTTTCGATGCTTTGTAGTTTGTATGTATATATAGATAACAATTGTGTATATGTAGAGCGGGATGACATCATGACAACCAACTTTAAAAAGAACAACAATTTTTTTCTCTGTTTTGAGGGGGGAGATAGAGAGAGGATCATGGGGTGTGGATGACAGTGCGGAGGAACAGTAGTTAAACGTGGGGGATGTAACTATAGTGGTGGGGAATGAAAAGGACGTGAAATATGAATAATGCTATGAAGATTAAATTTGGATACTCAATTTGTAAACTAAATGATGTGTCACTAATATAAATAAGCATGTTTATCAATGTTTAAATAATAAACCAATCATCAACTTTCATGTCCCTTAGCTTTCAAAACTTAGTCTCTAAATTTAGTTTCCCTAGCATTACCCCGTGAAATACATATACAAACTTTTTAACAAGTTTCAATCAGATACAAGGGTACTTTAGATGCAGAGCTTAACTAAGTTTTTTTTTTTTAAATTTTTTTTTTTACAAACGATATTATCTATATTAAGAGGGAGGGAGTGATATTAGCCTTACAATGAGCTAGTAATAATATAATTCGAATTTGCTTTTGGCTAATACCACTAGACCGTAGTACTAAGTGGCGTGAGCTTCTAAGTTAGTTAATATGTTTTTTTTACTATAATCGAACCTAAGACCTCTCACTTACAAGGAATACCACTAGACCGTAGTACTAAGTGGCGCAAGCTTCTAAGTTAGTTAATATGTTTTTTGTTCTGTACTCAAATTTGAAATTCTCTTTCTATAATTTAAATAAACTTTTTTTTATATGTCAAATGGTAGATTTGTTAGATTAGTCATCGACGGAGTTCGAACTCAAGCCATCATACAAAAACTCAACTTCTTTCCATGATAAAGGGTTACTTGCAATTTAAATAAAGGATAATACTAGGGAAACCAAATTTACAAACCAAATGATGTGGTTGTTGATGATTGAATTATTATTTAAGTGTTGATTAACGTGTTTATTTCCTATTGATGACACATAATTTGGTTTGCAAATGTGGTTTAAATTTAGGTGTGAGATATCCACACACCTCATTCTACTTCTCACACACCTTTTTATTTTTTGGCCATCGGATCGGATGAATTGAAGAAAATCAACAGACAGAAATTATCAAGTGGTGTGTGAAAAGTAAAATGAGGTGTGTGAATAGCACACCCTTAAATTTATAGGAAAACTAATGAAAAGGCTTGAAAACTTTGAGTTTTAATGATAAGGACAAAATAAAGGGTAAAGTGAATAGTACCAGGATTGACTTTTTAGTGTAAAAATGTGGTTTTTCGTTAAAGTGAACAGTACCGGGTGCTTTTCGTTAAAGTTCCCTAAATTTATAGTCCTCCTAGCATTATCCTTAAATAAATATTGGGATAAACTATTCTTTGTATTAAAAAAAATATTTCTAGTTTGTCAAAGGCTTTGACTAATGAAGGAATAAGATTTCAGATTATATAGTAAACTATGTACATACTAGAAAAGCATGACAGTTATGGCGGCCGGATGAAAAGAGACTAAGAATAGTGGTAGTTATTGTAGGCAAAAAGGAAGGGGATCATCTCATCCCTTTCTCATAATCCACAAAATTCGGAGATCTAGATTATTAAAATTTGATCTAACGCTAAAGTTATAACTTTTAAAGTAGGCATTTGTTTGTAGCTGTTTGATCAAATTTTAATAGTCGGGATCCCCAAACTTGGTGGATTAGGAGGAAAGGATCTAGAGATCATCCATTTCCGGCAAAAAGCAAGTGGGGAAAAAATTGAGAGATTTTTTATTATTATTATTAAAATATTTTTATTTACTTATTTTCTCTTGTTATTTAATTTTCTTTTCTTTATCAGATAAATTTGTAAAGCATGAACATCTAGAAGAGGTTTTTTTTACCTTTTTTGTTGGAACATCAAGAAGAGGTCGACACAGGCTAGGTTCTTTTAATAAGAAGAGAATTTGGACAAGTATCATCTGAACTTATAAGTAGGTGCGCCAACACTACCTGAATTTTCAATTTTTAATTTTTATACATAAATTCTCTTAACTGTTGGAATCTAATACCTATATTACTTTCCATCCATTTTTCCATTAAAGTATGTAAGGGCCTTTCATGTGGAAGGATATTTTTGTCACTTCACTTCCTATAGAACATTGATCATATTAGAATGTGTGATTCATTCATATGATGTGACTTTTTTTTATAAAAAAAAAAAGAAAAGAAAAGAAATTCTACACTAGCTAATTTTTATTTTAATCACATGAGGAAGTTAAACTTAAGAAAGAGTACAGTGGCTCTAAGTTCAAACTAATTTAGCTAAACTCAAATTTGCGATGACATGATGTGATTTATTGTGATCGCCTCAACATTTATGTTAATGGTTAGGGATGGGCAAATACCCATTGGTTATGGGTAACCGTGGTTACCCGACCATTTAAATTAAACGGTTACGGTTATGGGTAACCGTTTAGATAAATAAACGGTTATGGGTATAACTGTTTACCCGTGAAATTTAAATGGGCGGTTATGTGTATTAATCGCGGTTATAAACGGGTAACCGTTTACCTATTTATTTTATATATGTAAAACTAACACAAATCATGTTCTCGATCTAATAATACTTAGCACCCAATAAATTAGCAAGGAATTCATCGGTCATTCTCTCAATAACTGCTATAGGAATGATGATTCTCATAATCAAGGAATTGGCCAAATTAATTTAAATTCCTTACTGGTAACCGTGAAATTGACAGAAATGCTTTGACAGAAATGTCTTCTAAACAATTTTTGTAACCGAATAATACTTAGCAAATATTATATTTACCTTAATTGGTAACAGTTAAAAATATCGTCCGTAAACTATTATTTCAATTATTTGAATGGTATAAGGACTTAAAAAATTAACATATGGAAATGTATGATGAATATACCTATAACGGTGTTTAATTGTAAAAAAAAAAAAAAAATTATGACAATTTTTTTTTAATTTTCAAGTTGTTAAAAAACATGTAGACGGGTGAAAAAAGGGTAACAGTAAAAAAAAAATGGTTAAAAATGATAAATGGGTAAACATGTATTAAACTATTACGGTTAAATGTGTATGCGGTTATGTGTATGGTTAACCGTTTATAAACGGTTATGGGTATAGGTATAACCGTTTAGGCAATTACCCAACGGGTAAATGGTTATGTGGGTATGAGCATAAACGGTTATGAGTAAATAACCGCGGTTACCCATCCGCTATAACCGCTGCATGGGGTCTGTGTTTCCTGAACTTGACATGCCGACATAGAAGAAACAGCTCCGCGTAAAAGCTTGGAAGGAGTTATGCATGCATCGGTTATGTTTAGCCTTTCGAGCACTCATAACTCGTGGGGTATATATTACAAGGAATTGGTCCCGGCCATTTCGGCGCCGTGAGCGACTTGATTTACACAGCCACTTGTCTTTTCTTGCTTTCTTTTCCAGCAGCGCCATGTCTTGTATTGTCTCAATAGGGACTATGAAATGGATGATGCTGACATGATATTAGAACTATAACTAATTAGCATCATGCATACTTTATATATATTTTTTACTTGAATCATAAAAACATTACAAATTAGATTGTCGATGAAGACTTTGAGTTGTGATTGACGTCACTCTTTCATTTATTTTGTTGTAGCATATAGAATTTGCTTTAATATTTTGAACATAAGTACTTTTGGACTTTATGCATCATATTTTTTTCATGCGTATTACTGTAAAATTGCTATCATTTTCTCCAATAAAACTTACAATTCATGATAAATTAGCTCTTAGTTTAACTCCTTGCCCTTTATTTTCGCCCCTAATGGAAATTAATATGGTGAAAACTTTATATCGGCCTCAAATCCACCACCCCTAATAATCACTATTATTTTAGCGTTCAAGGAGGTTAAGCTAGCACATAGATTTGGATGTTGAAAACCATGGGACGGAGCATGTTAAGCCTAATAATCAGGATGATTTAATTTATTAATGAATCTAGCCGACAGTTAACTGCTTCAAATGATCAGAGAATAACTGCTTCAAATGATCAGAGAATATGTCCATATGCCTGTCACAGTATCAAGTGTTCATCAATCATTTGGAAAGTCAGATTGTTCAAATTAAAAAATGATCATCTTACTAAAACCAGAAAAATAGGGCAAGATTCTTCATTTATTCAATTTGGATTGATAGAGATAATTCAACTGCCAAATAATCTAAAAATTATTTATACGATATATTATGCACTTTCTTCTTAAAGTTTCCCTTTTGGCATGATCAATCATTTTATTATGTTACGCAACACATGTATATCTTCAAACTTCCAACATATTTTACAGACGATTGTTGGTCATACACACCTCTTACGTATGTTCATAGTTCACACACACATGCATAAAGAGAATTTTATGAAAATAAAAAAAACATATACAATTCCCAAATTTCAAATTTTTTTATAAATTGTTATTGTATAATATCAGTCCAAACTTCCTTCAAATTTTTAGCATTATATTTATTCGTACAATAAGGATAAATCAACATGTTGGTACTGTTTGGGCCCAAAATGACAATTTGGGCCGAGTGTAGAATCATTCTCGGCCCGGGAGGCCTTGCGACAAGAAGACCATGGATCGTTCAGCTCGTGGGCTTCCAAACCGAGGTCGGTTAGGTCAAAACGCAATGACAAGACGAGTCCTAGTACAACAAGGAGTCTCGGCAAGTTTAATAGTCCGGAATGGATCCGACTCAATAAGGGATTAGGTTCACAATCCTAATCAAGATAGGACTGGTCGAGATGATGATGATCCGGAGAAGAAAAACCTAGTTCGAGTAGGATTTTGACTCAAGGTCCAGTGCTATAAATAGGGGAAGCTGTGCGTCAGTAAAGAGACATCCAATTCAACACACAACTGCCCTGCGCAAACCCTCTCAACAACTTGAGACTTTTTTTTATTTTCTCTTTTCGCTGACACATCTTCCGTTGGCATCAACAGCACTGTGGAAGCAACCGGTGATATCTTAAGTCGGCATAGATAGCTCTGTCACCGTAGAATCAGCCGATCTCGCAGTATCTTCCGTTGGCATCAACAGCATTGCGGCGAGAACGGTTGGTTACCTATCCAAGTCTCGGTCGAGAAGGATTTCTGAATCCTTATTGGTCGAGGTCATCTCATTAGCCTTCTCGGCGAAGTGAGGTGTTACAGTTATTACATTCGGCACATTGAAAGTCGAATTCGATTCGCGAACTTTGTAAGAATAGCAACCTTGTCAGGTTCGAGAGCCCAAGAGACCGAGACGTGTTCCTTTCTCGACCGCAATCGCAAGACGCAGAAGTCAGCCGCGCACCCAACGCAACATCAACAAAATTTACTCGTCGGCCGAGCTCGGCCGACGAGTTGGCACGCCCCGCACACAACCGAAGGACGTATTTAGCTCATAGATTACTCGGCCTGCGCGCCACGTAGGCTTTGTAGTTTCTGGGGTCAACAGGTACCATCTTGGTTTTGTCCACGCTTATTATTATCACTTTAATGCTACTTGTCAATATTGTGATTTATTTATGAAGATAGTTTCTCTTTTCGGTATGAGGCCCTACATTTCCAACTTCTTCCGATGATCATCTAGCTTATCTTTTCGGGCTCAAAGATACAAAAATCAAACACTTCTAAAATAAAATCAGATAAATACAAGTAGAAAACTTTTTTTTTTTAAAAGAAGCTGGGGTTGCACAATGCCCTAGTTGATCATCTTGCATGCCCCTTCTGTTTTAAAGTGAATTGTCAAGTTGCCAACAAGCAAGTATATACTTCAAATTAAAGAAGCATGCAAATAACTTGAGTAACTGGATTAGTTTAAACAAGCTTGTGACTTTAAATACTCTAGATCCAATAAATCCTCATGTTAATATCTGGTTTGGTACTGAGGTGATTCTGAAAAAAAGCTGGTATAAAAAAAAACTGGGAGCTGTTTTTGTGTTTGGTAAACATTCAGCTTCAGCTTTTTTTTCACAGTTTTGGGTGAAAAAAAGCCAAAAACAAGAAGCTGCAAAACCCAGCTTTGAAAAACCGGCTTTTTTCACATATGTTTTACATAAAAGTTTACCAAACACTATAATACTGTTTTTTTTTTCAAAAGCACTTTTACAAAAAAGTTTACCAAACACTTTGCTGCTTTATTTCACAACTGCTTATTCTCACAGCACAACAGAAGCAGCTTTTTTTCAAAGCACAACAATACCAAACCAGCCCTAAAAGTAATGGCCTCAATTAAGGGTCTCGTATCAAACCAGTTGATGAAATTTTTTCACTTTCGACTTACAAGTTTGTCTATTTTTTTTTATGTATAGTTTTATTTTTATAATTGTTTGTTTTTGTTGTTTTGCAGGTCTTAGCTATTAGTTAAGGGTAATGCTAAGGAGACTAAATTTATAAACAAAATTTTGTAAACTAAATGACATGGAAGTTGATGATTTGATTATTATTTAAGTGTTGATTAATTTAGTTTTCAAATTTAGTATACCTAGGATTACTCATTAGTTAAACTTTGTTTTAGAGGGATTGGATTCTATGTCTCTCATCTTATGATTCTTATCCTTATTCTTTATTGTTTTCTTTCCAAGTGGTTAAGTTTTTTGACCCCACTGTTTGTTTGTTTTTTCTTTTTTTTCTTCTTCTTTTATGAGTTATAAGCTTATGTCTCTATTAATTAAATCTAATAACCATTTTTTATGATTCAATATCATCTCCCTTATACAGATTTTTAAAGTTGAGATATTAAAAATTCTTCGTTCGGCTGCTTCGGCATGTAATAAGACAGTTCGAGAAATTGACTTCAAGAAACACAAGAAGCGAACGAGCGCAACCAACAATCATTTTTTTATTTTTTTTATGAAGCAACTTATCAAATGAACAGCTAACATATTGCAACATAATTAAAAAGAAAAGATCTAATAGCAAATAAATATTTATACGAGTAATGATTTTTCTTATAATTATTATTTTAAAAATTCAGACATGACCGAGAAATAAATTTTTAATTTTATAATTAACTATACGGGAAAGTGCCTAAGGCCATACGCAGGCCATACATTTTTTGGGAAAAGGATCCGGGAATCCTAAGGATTCCGCAATCTTGTCCGTTTATCGTATATCGTACGGTCAGAAATCATTTAAAATTAAAATATAAATAGTACCTAACGAAAACTAACCGCAAAATGTACGATGAACAGACAAGATTGCAGGATCCCTATAAAAAGGATCCGGCGAGGATCCCATGTTTTTGTCAAATTAATTAGCAACTAACATGTGTGAAGGTCATGTGTCACATGTACGTGTATACATGGTACTCTTATGCTCACACGGTTTTCTAATTAAGGAGCGAGCTGGAATTATTATGTGAACCTCTTCTTTCCTCTAAACCTAGCTAGCGGAGAAGAATTACACCTCTTTTTTCCTCTAAACCTAGCGAGCAGAGAAGAATTACTGGAGATTAGCTATTCTGTAATCGTCGTGTGCGAAGTTACTTTCTCTCTTTCGTTAGGGTGAGGATCATTATATTTGGAAAATCACCCTTCCATCCCCCAACACCCTATTTTATTAATGAAATAAAATAAGGAAAGTATTATTAGCATTCTAAAAATTTTCTATATTAGGAAAAAAATATACACTTGTAAGGAGTTGTTTGGATCCAAAAATATTGGTTTGGGCTGAGTTTAGAATTGTTCTCGGCCCAGATGCCGTGTTTAGGTGTTGTTGGGGGTTATCCAGCTCATGAGCCGCGCAGTCGAAGCTGGCCATATCCCGTCGGGAACCTATGGAATGTGGGTGAGTCCTATTACGAGAAGGAGTTTCGACATGATAAGGATGTTGAAGTTTGAAATTGAATGCGGCCTGATAACGAGTTAAGTTCAAAGTCCTAGTAGGAGTAGGACTAGCCGAGATAAGGTTGGATCGGGGAAAAGAGTTCTAATCCGATAATGATTGGGATTCAATACAGGTTGGCTACTATAAATAGGGAGGGAGGACATCGAACAAAGTCCCTCCAATTCAACACACAAATTGCCCTGCGCAAACCCTCGCTCTACGCGAAACCTCTCAACAACCTTGAGATTTTTGTTTTCCTTTTTCGCCAACACATCTTCAGTTTGGATAAACAGCACTGTGAAGGCAACCGGTGAACATCTTCAGTTTGGATAAACAACACTGTTGTCGTAGAATCAGCCGACCGTGAAGCACCTTCAGTTTGGATAAACAGCACTGCAACAGGGCCGACTGGTTATCTATCCAAGTCTCGGTCGAGAAGGATTTTCGAATCCTTATTGGCAGATGTCATCTCGTTAGCCTTCTCGGCGAAGCGAGGTGTTACAAGTTACTATACTCGGCACATTGAACGCCGAGTTGTTTATGATTGGGTATTCACAAGTAGGTTTTAGAGTTCGGCATTTTGACGGCCGAACCACTTTCACAATCAAGACGTACATGTGTTTTGAGTACTTGTGCCCATATAGTCTGGTGTCGATTCGGCGTGCTTATACTTTAACGAATATAATCACCGTGACTGAATCCGGCGCCGACGATTTGTGAACTTCGCAGAACTAGTAGCCTTGTCTTCAGGCTCTAGAACCCGAAGGCCGAGAGTGTTCCTTCCTCGGCCGCAATCACAAGATCAAGAAGTCAGCCTCGCACTCAACGCAACATCACCATATTTTACTCCTTGGCCGAGCTCGGCCGACGAGTTGGCACGCCCCGCATACAACCGAATGACGTAGTTAGCTTATTAATTACTCGGCATGCGCGCCACGTAGGTTTAGTAGTTTTTAGGATCAACAGGAATGTAAAATGAGATTTTTGAAGTGCTAATAAACATTCCTAAAAATAAAAAGAAAGATAACGTATATGTTATATAATACTTTTTTGAGTCGAAATGTGTTACACATACTATCAGTCTGTCATGTGTTTCTTGTGGAGGCCTGCAAGACAGACATACATCAGGCTTACCAGCAGAAAAGTAATATTGAAAGGTTTTCAGCCCATTAATCTGTAAGACTTTTTTACTATTTTTATTTGATTAGAATCTCTAAAAGATTTTCGATAAGGTTTTGAAATCTTTTGATAACAAGAAAGATTTAAATTCGGTATGTGTGTGTGTGATTATATATATTTACCTTTAGCAACTAACATGTGTGAAGGTCATGTGTCACATGTACGTGTATACATGGTACTCTTATGCTCACACAGTTTTCTAATTAAGGAGCGAGCTGGAATTATTATGTGAACCTCTTTTTTCCTCTAAACCTAGCTAGCGAAGAAGAATTACTGGAGATTAGCTATTCTATAATCGTCATGTGCGAAGTTACTTTCTCTCTTTCGTATGGGTGAGGACCATTATATTCAGAAAATCTTCCTTCTACCCTCTTTTATTAATGAAATAAAATAAAAAGAAAGATAACGTATGTGTTATATAATACTTTTTTGAGTCGAAATGTGTTACACATACTATCAGTCTGTTATGTGTTTCTTGTGGAGGCCTGCAAGACAGACATGTGACAGGCTTACCAGCAGAAAAGTAACATTGAAAGGTTTTCAGCCCATTAATCTGTAAGATTTTTTTACTATTTTTATTTGATTAGAATCTCTAAAAGATTTTCGATAAGGTTTTGAAATCTTTTGATAACAAGGAAGTTTTAACTTCGGTATGTGTGTGATTATATATATTGACCTTTATTTTTGTATACTTTATGACAGATATGTAAAAGTAAAATTAAACGAGTTTTTTTTTATTTGTTTTACGTTCTGCATGTATTGATTATTTGAAATATATAGCGAAGCATGCATGATGTTTAAATTTAAAGAAAATTAATGAAAATGATTTGAAAATTTTAGTTTTTAACCAAAATGACAAAATAAAGGTGTAAGTGAATAGTATCATGAGTGACTTTTTAGGCTAAAAATATTTTTAACGTTAAAAGTAAAAAGTACTAAAAATATTTCATTAAAACTCTCTTAAATATAACAATGCAAGATTTCAAGTGGTGGCTAGATTGCTATATGGACACATATGATGTTCGTCGCACTGCACCTCATATTCAAACTCTCTCACTTTTTAAAGTTTGGTTTGGAATAGTATCGCTATTTGTGATAAATAAAATAAAAATTAATAAAAGAAATTAGAGGAAAATGGAAATTATTAATTATCTTAAAACACTTAACAGTTATTTTAAGCTTTAATGCTTGTTGTTAGGAGAACTACTGTATCTGTATGTGAACGTACGCAATGCATGAACTAGCTAGCTAGGAGTACGTGCACGTAGAAGTAGAAGTTAGAAGGAGGCCATGGAAAAACAAATGGCGCCACGTACATGCATGTGAATGGCAACATGGGGAAGCTACAGAAGCACAAGAAGGGGCGGCCGCCCCTACCCTCGCCAGAAATCAAGCCATGAGCGGTGGTACTGTCTCTCTGCATAGCGCAGGCTGTGCGCGGGCTCTTTTTCTTTTTCAAAATACCAAGGCCAAAGAAAGGAGGAAGGGAAATCTGCGATTTGTAGCTTCTGGAATAGAGTTCATGTTCCCACGAAGAATACGAGGGAGGAAGAAGAGAGACTCTCTCTCCCATCACCACACGTGCCCTTGGAAAATTGGCCCAATTTGTTGTTTTTTTTTTTAACTATTGTCCAATCAATTTGCACCACCTAGCTTGCTATTTACATGTGTTTTTTTTATATTTGTTTTTGAGTTATTGTCTAATTAATTTTCCCCCTGATAGTTTTTAAATTGACAACGTTATTTATCTTTAAATTCATTATAAATCTATACGAGTCTCAAAAATATTTTATAAAGTATTAAGAACACGTAATGTTTTGAATTTTTATCTCCTATATCAAATTCGACAAAGTAACAAATAAAATTGTCAATATTTTTATATATTATGTGTTTTATAATCAATATTTCTAGATATATCATATGCTATAATAAATTAACACTTATTTATACGTATTAAATTTATTTAAATTAGCCTAGTTCTCCTAGTCCTTGCCTAAGCATTAGGCCATGTCCGCCGCTCTACTAGCGCTAATTAACATCTTTTGGAACTTTCCTCATTATATAGTTATGTAATAGTACGATACAACAAAAAATGGTGCTTAAATCCTCCTTTAAGTAGTATCGTAATTCAAATTCTCCTTCGAATATTTCGGGTAGTCCAAATCCTCTTTCGAAGATTTCAGTTAGGGCAAATCCTCCTACGAATATTCTAGGTAGTTCACATAATCTTCTTGCCAACCTTGCACTTAGAACTTGAACAGATGCCCACATTTTATTGGGGCCTTAAACCTTTTAAATTTTGCCCTTCCTCTCGACAATTCCTAGCTTCGCCACTGCATGACAATCGACATCAACCTGGCGTGAGGTTTGTTAACTTCGTGCAATTGGCGCCATGCATGCACAACGTAGATGTGGTAAGGATGTGAGAATGTGAGGACAAAGTATCACATTGGTAAATGGATCAAATCATTCAAGAACTTATAAGAGATTAAGCTACTTCTCATATTGTCAACTAGTTTTATGGTAGAACATTGACTTTATTTAGATGGTTATTATGACCATTTCCGGGACTCTTTGTCGTTAGTATCTTGCTTGCACGACGTTTCCTGAAAAATAGGATAAGCAGACACGAATTTTAGTACCAGGATCGGTTGTGAAACGGTGATTCCCAGGGACAAGGATTGTCTGCCCTCCACTTCGGGTGTCCTCCTGTTTTGTGTGGTCACGGTTAAGACACGTTAACATTTTATATTATTTTTTTATAGATATAATAAGACAAAAATGAATAGTAATATAAAATATTGACGTGACTTAACCGTGACCACACAAACAGGAGGGCACGAGGAGTGCACCGGAAGTGGAGGGCAGACAATCCTTGTCCGATTCCCAGACCCCTTTTCTATTAAGCAAAATTTCGAGTCAACATGATACTTTTAAACTTAGAAGGTGGAATATGTGCATTCTCCAATGGGACAAGTATTATGCATGTGTTTGATTTTCATCGTTGGATAATAATTCAATGTATCTTCATCTCTTTCCCTCTCCACTCATTTATATTTAATTACATTGGAACCTGTTTATAATAAATTGAAGTTGAAATATCCTGTAAGTTAGTGTGTGTGTGTATATATATATGAATTAAAAAAGGAGGCTGATCATCAACGCCAAAGTGCTCTTTATGCCATCTTTAAGCCCAAATTTAAGTGAATCAATCACATCACTAATTAATTAATTCATGTGCATTAAGAAATAAAGGGCTAATTATTAGTTTTAGTTAGTAGTAATGTCGATTTTTTTTTAACAAACAATATTTTCTACACTAAAGGGTTAAGAGAGTAGGCGGTCTCATATTGAACTAGCAATAATGTGGTTCGAATTTGTTTTTGACGAAAATCGAACCTAAAACATTTCATTTTACAAGTGAAGAGGAATACCACTAGATCGTATTATTAAGTGGCAGTAATGTCGATTATATGATAAAGTTTGAAAGAAATTATTTGGAATCCGTCACTGCATCACTGCTTTGGTCAGTTACGCCCTACCTTCGATTGATAATTGTACACTTGGTTCTTCTGCTCGTGCTTCATTTTTATTTTTAAAAATAATAAAATCCTTAGGTATTTATTTATTTATTTGTATTAATTTTTTTTAAATACAAAACAAAAGCCATAGGTGATTATTTGTAGGGTTATTATACAAAATGTTTCCTGAGATTTGCATGATCAATAGAAATGGTCCCGAGATTGAAAATTAATAGAAATTGTCCCTGAGATTGTCCACCATCCATGATTTTGGTCATTCCGTTAAAAACTATTTTGGGCAATTTTCAAAGTTTTGTAACTCAATTGTTTCTCAACCAAATTCGAACCATAATATATCAAAATGAAGTTAGGAAAGTGTAGAATAAGATTATACCTATTTGGAAGCCCAATGGTTGCCGAAGATGGCCAGAAAATAGCCTAAAAGATGACCGGTCCGCGGGAAAACTGGAAAACTCGCTGGAAACTAGGTAAACTTTAAACGTTCATAACTTCTTCAATACTCAACCAAATCGAGTGATTCAAAAACAAAAATAATACTTCTTGATGAGACAAAGAGAATGGTAGCTTTTTCGAATGCTAACTAGCCGTGGTTTGGTCGGACAACGGCTCGAAAGTGGCTAACCATTTTCGAGTTAGCCACTTTCGAGCAGTTTTCAGGCCAAACTACGGAGAGTTATCAGTAAAGAAAGATATCATTCTCTTCGTCTCGTCAAGAAGTATGATTTTTGTTTTTGAATCACCCTATTTCGTTGAGTATTGAAGAAGTTATGAACGTTTAAAGTTTCCGGCAAGTTTTCAAGTTTTCATGCGGACCAGTCACCTTTCAGATTTTCCGGCCATCTCCGGCAATCATTGGGCTTCCAAATAGGTATAATCTTGTTGTACACTTTCTTATCTTCATTTTGATATATTATGGGTCAAATTTGGTTAATAATCGATTGAGTTACGAAGCTTTGAAAATTGTCCAAAGAGTTTTTAACGGAATGACCAAAATCATGGATGGTGGACAATCTCAGGCACCATTTCTATTGATTTTTAATCTCAGTGATCATTTTTATTGATCATACAAATCTCATTGATCATTTTGTATAATAACCCTTATTTGTATCAATACTTTTTCCTTTTTCTGATACGAGTTTATTTTCTTGTTTGGTCGCTTTCATAGTGTGAAAAGGATTTTGGTCGAAGTATTGTGTCGCCCTACAACTTTACGACAGAGACTAAACAACTTGCTTTCTACGCCTGACAGTAACAAATTGAGATGGCCAAGTTGCTGTTCTGTTCTGTACATTAACGTACATGTCAATTATTTGAGGACCCAGAACAAAAACGTGGAGAAAGTGATAGGCTTTGCTAGTTTCGTGCTTATCAAAAGATATTTTAAATTACTCGAGTTTAAGTATTTTGCATTTATTTTGTGTGTGACCTTTTAGTTGGGTTATATCATTCATCGACATGTATTAGTTTATGATAATAGAATTAACGAGAATTGAATTTGTGAACACGTGTTAATCAATGATACAACTACAGAGAGTCCACGTGTAAAATAAGTGCAGAAGATTTCAATTCAAATTACTCTAGTCGAGGTAGCGAAATTACTTGTCACATAAGTAGCGACCTGCACGAATGGTGTAACAACTGCCCCGTTGTCTCAGACATGAACCCGGTGAAATTGAATTCTCCGTGAAGATGTGGAGTACCAACAGCTAGCCAGTAAGACCCTGTGCACCTTTACTATAGCTTCACGATAACAACCTTGATCGAATATATTTTAATCAACGGCCTTAATTCACGTTTGTAGTGGCTTATAGGTTTGTTGGTTTCATCGAAATACCCAAAAGCAAGCGATTACATTTGACCTAATTGTTTGATTAAAATAAATATTTTGGCCCAATTAAGCCCGCGGTCCTCTAGTCTTTTAACTACGGAATTTGAGCTCCTTAAACTCGAAAGCCCAAATCTAGCCCAATAAAATCTAATTGCCTAAAATAGGCCCAAGAACACCTGTAAGATTGCAGAATTGTATGTGTCCAAAGTATTATATATTTTGTCTGCCCAATTGGTGTTTACATTCCTTGTATGTTCAAATGTATAGGAACCCATATTATAGCATCCTATCATTGGTATACAAAACCCAAGTTGTATGCATTCGAACGAGCATTATTTTTCACAAGTGAACGGTTGAGATTTAACCAAATGAGATTTTGATAATTTCAACCTTTGCTTTTTTGTCGTTTGATGCGCAGGAGAGCATCACTCTCCAAAAGTCATGTATATAAATGCTACAAATACGGTTAAATTAACTTGGCATTTGAAGGGCCGTGATTCTTACACTCTCAGTTTCTTCTGTAATCGTCTCCTTAATTCTTTTCAATAATTTGTATTTATTTATTCAACCTCGAAGTTAAAGTAAATAGTAGAATCCAGAGGAGGAAATGCGACCCTTCGAAAATAACCTTGTTTAAAAGTCTATGCTCGTATATAGAACTTTTGATCCAATTCGACCCGATTGTTTTGAAAAGAACATTAGAAACCTTTATCCATCCAAAAGTTACTTTTTTTTTTATTATTATTAATGAGAGAGTTTGAAACTATTACAATAATTTAGGATAATAGAAATTCCGAACCCGAGATGCATGGGTAGAAACTAACACCCTATCCCTATCCGAATTTTACCCTGATCTTAGCCAAATTTTCTAAATATACCCAAGAATTTGTGCCATTATAAAATGGGTAAATTACCAATTTAGTCTATAAATTATCACATGAGTGAAAATTAGGTCCTTAAACTATTTCATTTTTAGAAAAAATCAATCATTGAATTATAAAATCTGCCAATTAAATCCCTAATATTATATTCGAAGCTACTATTTTCAATTTTCGTCAATTTAAGTCACGTTACTTGCATGTGATACACATCGGAGGGTTGATTGATAATTTTTCATAATGAAATAGTGTATGGAGTTAGCTTTGAAGGGTAAATTAGACGTTAGATTTGCAACCTATATGAAATGTTAAGGGCTTATAGGCTAGAAAATGACGGTATTACACTCTAAAATATGTCAAGTGACTTAAGTTGACGAAAAATTGGATAAAATAGCTTTGAATATAATAGTAGGGATGAAATTAGTAATTTTTAATGTATTTAGAGACTTATTTTATAGAAAAAATAATTCAGGGACTAAGGTCATCTCAAACCGAGCCGGTCAAAGGGCTATAGGCCAAAACATAGTCCGTTTTGACACAAAACCCATCTCCAATTGTGGGCTGGACCCAAAAAATTTGGGACCCATAGGGCCAAAATATAGCCAAATGGCCAAAGGGCTGGGCAAACATAGCCAGCCAGCCCAAAGAGTTGGGCCTAGCTGTGCTGTTAGAAGACGTCACATAGCATTTTTTTTTCTTAAGACGAAATTAAAAAATAAAATAAAAAATTCTAATTTTTTTCCTATAAATACCTAAGCCATTTCCACACCATTTCTTACATCATTTTCACCCTTCCATACTATCTTACCTCATTTTATTGTCTAAGTTGTTAACATGCAATTAAGATATTTAATAACATGAAACTTAAACAATATGAAACTTAAAACAACATTTAGCGACAAGTGATCCTCAAAATATGTTCGGAAATCTTATTTTTAATATAGTAGTTTAATTCAATTAACCAATAAAATTAAAGAACAAACTTAAAATAATAAAATTTTGAGGGGCTTATTTTTAGCCTTCTTCGGTTGGAGATGGTATATAAATATGATTTAACACTGTTCATTAAAAAATAATTTCTTACAGAGCTATAATCTAGACGAGGGCTAAACATAGTTCATTCTGTTGGAGATGGCCTAAATAGGCACTTCACCCTTATAAAATATATCATTTTTTGTTTCCAAAGCTGAAAGCATTGAGAGAGCAGCCAACAATATATAGCTGGAAACTTATTCAAATGTAGAACAACTGTACAATGTTTTTGCTGCTTGTTTTATTAGCTTCCACCTTAACAAAACTAGAAATTAAATATGCTCTGATTTATTATTTATCCTCTAAATAATTTGAAAGCCTGAAATAAACAAGTAACAAATGAGTGGACCACTTGTCAAACTTATGAATCTCTCAACGTCTCCTTGGCATCAAGGGCTTGAACAAAATTCCAGTCAGAAGTCCAACAAAAGCAAAAGTTTAGATTAACATTCAGTCACACTCATCACGCATATGATATTAATAATTGAATACTAAGATAAAAAGAGAAGACGAGTCTCGACAACAAAAAAAATTGTTTTTTTGTGATCGAAAGATAAAGTATTCGAATTGTGAAAACAACTTATTTACAAATCAAAAATAAAATAGTGTACAATTAACGTTTTGCCTAAACAATCTCACATCAAAGAGCCTTGTTGACTTGTGATGCGCGTTAACAAACAGAAAAAAAAACAGAAAAGAAGATGATGATATGGAGAGGAAGAGGGGTTTTTGAGACGTCCATGGTGGAAGGCTGAGTCAGAGATTCCAATAATGCTGTTCCTGTCGGTCCCCCACCTAAAGTCGGCCTAAATTATAAGAGAAGAAGAAGAACGCGCTTAAGCTTTAAGCGTGACAGCTTGAAATATATTAAGGGGTGTGCTATCCACACATCCATTTTTTCTTCTCACACATCTTTTGTTAATTTCTGTCCGTTGATCTTCTTCAATTCATTCGATCCGACGACCGAAAATTAGAAGGGTGTGTGAGAAGTAAAAAAATGTGTGTGGATATCACATCCCTATATTAATATGTTGCTATTCGGTCACAGTTGGTCCAACCTCTTCGTGCACTTCGTTCCCAATACACTCAGCTCTTAGTCATTCTTCCTGTTTCTTACAACGTAAACACAACCTGAAACTAGTGTTGCGAGGGTTGGCGTGAGTTGATTTTTTTTGTATTTATAAAATCATGTAACAAATAAAATGGAACATTTTGATGCTGAATAACCGGCTAGATTTAAGATATTTCAAAAGAAAAGAAATTGAGTTTAACTTCTAAATTTTATCCGAATTGAAAATAGAAGATGAATTTCAATTAGTTATGAATGAAAATTATGCAATTCATCACAACATGAGCAATGGACTCAATCGATCTTCCTTGTTCTTTAAGAAACATGTTTGTTTTGTAAGTTTTCCTTTAGATATACATTGGATATTCATGTCAAAATAAGTGATAACAAGGCGTGTAGTATCTTGACAAAATTTAACATAAAGTTTAGAAATTAGTTAAAATAAATAAAAACCTGCTACGAATATCCACTCCCAATAAGAAAATTAGTCATTCTATAATGTAAAATCATCTTTTTGATAAAATGAGTTTGATATTGGACAAACGAATATAAATATGTATTATCATCCATATAACACCATTATGGCACCAACTATCATCACAATTAAATAATTTATTTGTTAGGGATCTTTAATTAGAGTGATTCTCCCACACTCGAGTTGTCAAGCAAAGCCGATCCCAAAAGCAAAAAAGGGGGCAGAAAGTTACGAGCAGTGCCGCATGCCGCATACTTTGGCACCTTTTTTTTTCCTCTTATCAACGTTGGTCTTATTGAAAATGAAAAATAAGATACTCATTAGGTTCTGCGTATGCGATTAAAGAAGTTGAAATTTCAATATAAAATTTATTGATAAGATGGAAGTAGTTTAACTCATTGTAAGCACTTGCAACGTTATTTTTAAATATGAGATTCACACTCTCAATATTCTCTTTTCCGTGTAGTGCTATTTTTGTCTAATACTTAAACAACGTACACTACGTGACATGGGATCACTTGGGTCATTTGACTCAATACGTAGACAAACCTGCTTTGATATTATAAATAAGGTCGAGTTTCCACTAAAAACTCAAGCATGAAAGCCCCCAACCAAGAGTGGAAATGGCCTTTTGACTCACTCCCCATTCTCTCTTAAATAAAGCTCGCCCTAAGCAGGTTGCCCGAATCTTTCTCTGTTGTTCTAATCCCGCCACAAGAAAGACGCACACTGTTGTCATGTTCCCGCCATGAGAAAGACAAACTGAAGAGGTACGCCCAACTTTATAAGCACATACAAGGCGCTTTTATTTTTTCAATGTGAAAGTTACACTGTCAACATGTGATAATCACACATAAGACATTTTCCAACCAAATCAATCCACATACTGCTACATCAACTAATCATGTGCACATCAAGTCTTGAATCTTTCTTCTCTTTCAACGTAGGTGGTACAAAAAATGATACATTGCCTTTACTTTTTCAATGCGATATTCTCCCCTAACCAAAACCAAAAACTAAAACAAATGTAGGAGATTGTCGTGGGTACGTGCACAAGTGCGAACTAGATTAAGAAAACCATGAAACCCAAAACACACGTGAAGGACAACTCCACTTTGGACTTGGGGGTGTTTTTGTTCAGCAAAACCGTAAACGAGGTGTTGGTGCAGGTGGAATAAAAGGAGAGTCGGTCCACCCTCTTCGCATTTAACCTGAATTCCATCCAAATTTGAATTCGAATTTGAATTTCATTCACCAGAAAACCCACCTCCTCAATTCTAATAGGACAGTCATCAAGAAGTGGCCTTTGCTTTGAAGCTTTGACTTTGACCAATTTCCACACACCCACGAAACAAAGCAGAAGGAAAGTCACGCTTTCCTCCTTCCTTCCTTTCAGACCCTCACCCAACACCAATATAAATCCCCAAAGCTTTCCGTTTCCTCATAACTCCAAGCGCCTCTAACTCGAGGTTCCTCGTCGATCTTTTTCTCACTCTAACAACAAACGCACAAGTTATCATCCTCCTCCTACTATCTGTCACTCTCTGTCTCCGGAGATCTGTTGAGTACTTGAAACTTAAAAGGTAAGAAAAGCTTTCTGGGCTTGATTGTTTGAGCTTTGTAGAACTTTAAAGTTTGAATCTTTCTATATTTGGATTGAGTTTTTTGATGTAATTCTGTGTGATTTCAATTGGGTTTTGTGAAATATTTCTGGGTTTTGAGTTAATTGGGTTGAAGTTTGAATTTTTGGATCTGGGGTTGTCTGTTTACACTGATTTCTGGGTTCTTATGGGTTATAATTTGATAATTAAGGAGAAAAGCTTTTGGATTTGTGAAGTTTTATGATTATTTTTGAAGCTCAATAGGAAAAACCAACCATATAGTTTTCAAGATTTAGTTTTTGGGTTTTTTTCTGAGGAGGTGGGTGAATTCTCTGTTCAATTTGTGTAAAATCTTAGATTCAACAATTATGCAGCTGTGGAAGTGCTTTTTTAATTTTATTTGCTGATATGAGAAACTTTACATAGAAGTAGCTTCTGTAAATCTGCTACCAGTTATTGAAATTGAGTGGTATATTGAACTTTTGTTGTTACGATGATGCAGGACTTTGGATATGTGCAAGGGTTCCAAAAATAAACTCAGCCCCTCAAATTTCATCATGGAAAGCGAATTCCAGAAGCAGAAATCGGTTTTGGTCGAATTGTCCGCCTCGGACAATCTCGAAGCTTTCAGGACTGAAGTAGAAGAGAAGGGTTTCCATATTGATGAGGCCGACTTTTGGTATGGAAGAAGAATCGGGTCAAAGAAGATGGGGTTCGAAGAGAGGACGCCGCTTATGATCGCTGCCATGTTCGGTAGCACTAGGGTTCTGAAGTATATAATTCAGTCTGGCATGGCTGATGTCAACAGGTTTTGCGGCTCAGATAGGGTCACTGCCCTTCACTGCGCCGCTGCTGGTGGTTCCACTGCTTCACTTGAGGTTGTCAAGCTCTTGCTTGATGCATCCGCTGATGCTAATTGCGTCAATGCTAACGGAAACAAGGCCGTTGACTTGATTGCCCCAGCTTTGAAGTCGCCCTGCAGCTCAAGAAGGAAGGCCATGGAGATGCTGTTGAGAGGCGATAAGTCAATTATGGAAAGCGATACTGAAGAGGGAGACCAACAGAAGGTTTCGAGCCCCCAGATGTCGAAAGAGGGAAGCGAGAAGAAGGAATATCCGATTGATATATCGTTGCCTGATATCAACAATGGGATATATGGTACAGATGAGTTCAGAATGTTCACTTTCAAGGTGAAGCCGTGCTCAAGGGCCTACTCTCATGACTGGACAGAGTGCCCTTTTGTTCACCCAGGCGAAAACGCCAGGAGGAGAGACCCAAAAAAGTACCCATACAGCTGTGTTCCCTGCCCTGAGTTCCGCAAAGGATCATGCCAGAAGGGAGATGTCTGTGAGTATGCTCATGGTGTCTTTGAGTCCTGGCTTCATCCTGCTCAGTATCGAACCCGCCTTTGCAAAGATGAAACCGGTTGCACGAGGAAAGTGTGCTTCTTTGCTCACCGACCCGAAGAACTACGCCCGGTGTATGCTTCTACGGGTTCAGCCATGCCTTCACCAAGGTCAATGTCAGTTAGTGCAGCAGATATGGCAGCCTTGAGCCCGTTAGCTCTGGGTTCATCAGCTATGTCTATGCCAGCTACATCAACACCGCCCATGTCTCCACTGGCGGCCGCTTCGTCTCCTAAGAGTGGAGGTTTGTGGCAGAACAAAGTTAACCTCACCCCGCCTGCCTTGCAGCTTCCCGGTAGCAGGCTGAAGAGTGCGTGTAGTGCCCGAGATTTGGAGTTGGAGATGGAATTGCTAGGACTAGATAGTCATTCAAGCCAACAACAACAGCAACAGCAGCAACAGCACTTGTGGGATGAGATATCTCGTCTCTCCTCCTCGCCATCCTACAGCAGGCATGGAGAAATGAAGCCAACTAACCTTGATGATGCTTTCGGATCTGTCGATCCTTCTTTGTTGTCTCAATTGCAGGGACTCTCTCTAAAGCCTTCAACCCCAAACCATCGCCAAAACATGAACCAGCTTCGTTCGAGCTACCCAACCAACTTGTCATCCTCTCCGGTGAGGAAGCCCTCATCATTTGGGCTTGACTCACCCAGTGCTCTTGCAGCAGCCGTTATGAATTCCAGGTCTGCTGCATTTGCACAGCAGCGGAGCCAGAGTTTCATTGACCGCGGAGCAATGAACCATCTTCCCCTGCATAATGCCCCAGTTATTTCTTCCACCATGAGGCAGTCCTCAGATTGGGGCTCACCTGGTGGGAAATTGGATTGGGGAATGCAAGGAGACGAGCTGAACAAGCTGAAGAAGTCTGCTTCTTTTGGGTTCCGAAGCAACAATGCCGGACCACCCGGCTTTAAGACACCGGCGGTTGAAGAGCCGGATGTCTCTTGGGTCAATACCCTAGTTAGGGATGTTTCTTCCGAGAGGTCTGAGCTGTTTGGTGCAGACAAGAAGCAAAGGTATCATCACCTCAACAATGGGGGTCACGAAATGCTTCCGTCGTGGGCGGAGCAGATGTACATAGAACAGGAGCAGAGGGCGTAAGCAACGGTCCCGTGCTCCGATCATCCGCCGAAGAAATCGACACGTCCAAGTTTTTTATTAGTCTTTCGATAAAATTATAGTTACTTGTAATCTAAGAAAACGGGGAAAGTCACAGCAAACCGATTCAATTCAATCAAGGCCCTCAAATTCTGGGCAGGAGAAAAGAGACCAAGTTAGGCTCTAGAATTTGGAGAACTTAGATAGGAGGCGAATATGTTCTGCTATTTTTTTTCATTATATTATTGTATTTATTTATTTATTTATTTTTCTTCTCCATCTGGGAGATGCTAATTTCTAGTTCTCCACAGAGATGATAAATGCATCAGTGGTAGAAATGTATTTTTATTCAGTCTGATCAAATCTTGCAACTCATTTGGAAAATAAACCGTTTCTGTGTTGTGATCTATATGATTTTTCGATTTTATTTACTTATTATTTCAAAAATTATTATTATTAAGAGAAATGGAGAAGGATTCGAAACTGTTACTTTGGTTTATCTTCCCATATTCGCCGTCAAGCAAACGAGGTTGCTCGCTGTTTAGCTTGTTGGTTGTCCAATTCAAAGAAGTTTGTACTTGGTTTGAGGAAACTCCTGACATCTTAAGGCATCATAGGCTACTGAATATCTAGATGGTTCATTGCCAATATCAGAAGCAAACCCTAGCTCATTTCATTAGGCCAATCTAACTCGGTTCCAATTTAATTTGAGAAACTCGTTAAATGCATGACACTTGAAACTTATCTTGTGCCTCACTAGGTGTATAGACTCGTGAGTTTGCATATCTCATCACATGACGTTCGGTAATAGGGCAAAATCTCTGCTCTACTACTGGCAAAGTAATTCACAAATCATTAAAAACATTGCACTTCAAACATAGTGGTTATTAGCCTATTAATGAGAAAAACTTGTATGCCACTCCCTACATTAATTCAGGTTCACCAAAATGAGCCAATGTGAGGCACAAATGTCTAGGTCTCTCTTATTTGTGTCTTGGGCAGACATACAATTTGACGCGAATGAGCGCACCTAAGAATATTTCATGTTCGCTGCCAAATTGGCCAATCTTGAAACCCAAGACCAGCGGCAATCAAGAAAATCCTTTCCCAAACTGCAACACTTGGGGAAGGCATTGGTTTGGCACAAAATTGGTTGGTTATCACAAACATTATCCTAATCCTAATATAATGTAAGGCTAATGAAAACAATCTAGGGTTTAGCTTAGGCATTGGAAGTTGGGCGGTCACCTCTTCAATCCATCCATCCTTGCTGGAACGTTTCAGTGCCAGGATGGAAAGCAAAACGCAGCGTTCTGCCTTCGTCTTTTGGTTTGTACAAAATTGTTAGGCCAAAGGCGTGTGGGGCCCACAACATTTGACGTTTGTCCTTGCTTGGTCCATCCAGCCGCCCATGAGCTAATTTTCTCAATCCAACAAATACAAAGTGTCCAAAGTCTCCCCATAAACGAAGCTTCCTCCTACTTTTCCTTTTCCAATACATACATGATTAGTGACGAGGATGATGACACACCCACTTCTTTCTTGTCCTATTATATTATTTGAAAAATAATTTCCGCACTCCTGTTTTCTCCTTGCAAAAAGGGTTACAGAATACAAAGAAAGAATGATCAAATCAAGTTTATTTTTTGTTATGACTCAACTTTAATCATGTTTTGCTTGACCTTTATAGTTCAAGCAATAAAAAGTTCCGCCCGTACTTCAACTCACTGTACGTGTGAATATGCAGTACATGCCAAGTTGCAATACATACACAAACACACGCTCGGTGATCCTAAGCCGAGTTTAGTGCAGATCTACGAATATCCATATATCTGAAACTCTATACATTTTTGCTTTTTACAACACGATATTCTAAAGTACTTTACTTTCCCTCCATGAGGACAACTTTCTAATTCCATTTTGCCAAAATTCTTAAAATAATAGGCCAACCTTCCTAAAAAAAAATTGGAAATATTAGGCCGAAAAAAAAAAATTAAAATATTTATGGGTTTTGGTCAAAAATTTCTATAGCCCTTTTTGTTGGGTCAAGAATACTAACTTTGAGCCAAAATCTTAGCCACACGGCCCACACCTAATGTATTTCCTAATTTGGGTTTTACTAACCCAAACTCATTTAAACGATTTAAAGCGTTTTCGTATTGCCACTTAGTACTACGTTTTAGTGGTATTCCACTTCCTCTTTACTGGTAAGTGAGAGGTCTTAGGTTCGATTCTCGCCAAATGCGAATTTGGAGCAAACACGGGTGGCTCTTGGCAGGAGGAATAGAGCCTGAGAACGCTGGTGAGGCTCTTTCTGTCCTCAAACCTCAAGGAATTGATGTCATCAGCGGCATTTGCGGCCCAGACGGCATTCAGAAGTATCAAATGCGACTATCTTCCTTCCTGAATGCAGTTCGTTCAGTAAACTGATCGAGCCTGAGCAGAAATCATTCGGAAATTTCAAGACTCAACCCTTTTCATTCAAATCATTCTACTTCACTATACATATTCCCACGTGTTACAATTCAACAGTCTGCAATGTATCTATGCAAGGCACCTCGTGCTCTTAATACAGAGTATATTAGGAAAAAGAATGGCTGCCAAAGGCAGACTAGTAATGCAGAGCCGGGAAACTGTCCGGGGGTTAAAGCAAGTGGTCACAAAGAATTTAATCCTTTGGTACGCTGTAACGCTTCGATCGTTGAACCTTAAGACTTCACGGCTTCATTCTGGGACTGCTGATCCGGCGAGTTCCTTATCGGTTTGATAATATACAACATCCCCGGTATCACTCACGTAATGATCTTGTTTAAAGCTTCTTACAAGGACTCCCAGTAAGTGAAGCGGGAGAGGCCCCGATTTCTTCGGTTCTCTGTAGTACTTCCCAAGCACGGGCTTAGCAGCCTCCGTCTGGATCGAACAAACGGAAAACAAGCCGAGAATTAAAACGGGGTACACAATTGAATTGATTTTTCGGCCAAAGAGATTAGTTTGAAGGGGTACTCACTGCTTCTATTAAGTTGTAATGTGGGATTTGAGGGAAGAGATGATGTATAACATGAGTCCCGATATCATGATGGATGTTGTTGATCCAACCGTAATCACGATCGATGGTTGTCAATCCTCCTCTTAGGTAACTCCATTCCTGTTTGATAGATACAAAATATTTCAGAAGTGCGAAAGCATTTGCATTGTTTGGAGATTTAACAAAATCGAACACTTTACCTTCCCACGGTACCATGGAAGCTTGTCCTCGTGGCCGTGGTGATGCAAGTAAGTCACTAAGTCCAACCACAAGACAAACATCTGCATTCGGAAGCAAATTTCAAAGAACGATTGTAAGATGAGAGAAGGAAGACTCGGTAGAGGCATTTGTTTATGCCAGCATTGCAGAAGCACGAGCATATAGAGACGGAACCTACCCAGTATGGAACACCATAGAGCTTAAGCACTTGGACAGGACCCATTGTGAAAGACAGACCGACTAGCAGCGCAGCCATTGCTGTCCAACAGGCAGTGGAAGTAATGATATCTTTCCCTTCATTAGGGAGAAACAGTTCGCTGTTTGGATTGTAGTGAGAGCCATTCTTTCCCGGACTTCGATTCCACTGTGATTGAAATCAGCGGCATATACCAGAAGACATCAGAAAAAGACATCACAAGCTCATTGTTCGTGTAAGTAACGAAGAAGCGAGGAAGCGGAAGGCTCACCAGATAGAAAGGATAAGCAAGCATGGGGAATGGCAAGGTGAACCTAAATATCTGAGTCATCTTATCCAAACTCTTGTAAATTTTCTCAGGCAACTGCAAAACCAGATGAGACTAATTACGAGCGAAATAACTTACTTCTTCGAAGTTGATGAAAAACAAATCTATAGGATGAACAATTTGATACGCCGAATTAAAAACAGAGTTAGACACAAACGGAAACTCACCGGATGCCAAGACTCGTCATTTTCGACGTGTCCATGGTTCTGATGATGAGTTCTGTGGCTAATTCTCCTGTGACAGTAAATGGCCAAATTGTTACTGTGCAAGTTTTGTTACATGTCTGGACAGGATTATATTTTCTGAAAGAAAACTAACCATCCATGGTATGGGACAAGGATTGAAGAATGAAGAAGATGACCGACCACGCTATTCAGCTTCGGATTATTCGAGAAGCTTCCGTGGCCACTGCACAAACAAAACAACAAACAATTCACATCAATCGGCTAAGAAAAACTGCAAAAAAATCCACATTGCAAGCAGAACGAGCATTCAAATAATTTTTTTTTTTTCTAACAGCAACATAGACGACGATTCAAACTTGAGTGTGAAAGCCTCGGCCAACTAACCTAACCCAAGAAGCATACAATTCAAGAGGCACTGAAATCCTGAATTAGAAAGTGCACATTTTTGTTCCCCGCCCCTTGAGTGGTTGTAAGCATCGTTAATTGCCAATTAAATGAGTGTTAATTAATCTGAAGAGTTTACAGCACAAATCTCGAAACTTAAACTCAATAATTAACGTAGAAAAATACACTCAACTAGAAGACCGTGTAAAAATTAATACTTCAACAGAAAGAAAGCAAACTTTACGTACCAATCATGTCCAAGAACAAAGAGAGCCCAGAACATGGTGCCCTGAGCCACCCAGTAGAGAGGCCAAACAACCCAATTGTTAAAGTAAGCCGCAACAGCCGCCATCCCAAAAACCACCGCCACATCTCTGACCACATAGCTCATAGATCTCCAGGGGTCCTTAACCCAGCAATGCTTTGGAATGGCAGCCCTGATGTCACCCAAATTGAAGGGGGGAGGGGCACCGGGGTCGAATCCACCACCGTCTCCAACCCCATTTGTGCACACTCTCGCATTATCTTCCCCGTCCACGGATGGGACCCGCAATGGGGCACTCACATTGAGTGACCATTTTGCCTCTATGAACCCAAAAGGATTGGTGCTTTTGGAGGTGGGAAACTGCCGGAGGGAGGAAGGAACGATGGGTTTTGACGGGAGGGCGTTTCTGGGATGTGGGTAGAATTTAGGGAGAGGTTTTAGGGTGCATTCTGAGAGGACCCAAGTCGCCATTGGAGAGACCCAGATGGGAAAAATGCAGAAAGACTTGAGCTTTCAGGTCGGATTGGATGGCGGAATTGAGTGTGGAAGTGGAACTAGTCGGTCATAAAAAGGAGGAGGAGGAGGAGGAGGATAACATAAGGGCCTTACTCCTCCACGTCCAAATACAACTTGTGCTTCTTGTTGCTCGTCCTCTTCTCTCTCTCTCTCTCTAGGACTATGCAAGTTGCAACTGTTTCTCTCCCCTCCTCTGTTGGTGGATGGTAATAAAATGGATTCTGCGTTAAAAGCTTATTTTGTTTGGAGAGTTTGGTTTTGTTTATATATTGGTTGTTGGTGGTATGCGTACAAACAAATTAAAAATTCCTTAAGTTTTTTTTAGTACAACGATATATTTGTACACTAAGGGCATGGGAAGTTTGGTTAAGACACACAATGAACAACCTAATTTGGTATCGAATTTGTCATTCACGAGATTCGAATATAATATCTCTCACTTTATTCGAATATAATATTTCTCACTTATAAATAAAAAGAAATATCACCAGACGTAGTACTAAGCGACAAAAAATTGCAAGTTAGAAAGGGAAAAAAAGGAAAAGAAAGATAGAAATTTTAGATGGGAGGCAAAAGAGAGATGTTGATTGGACAGCGGGTCCAAACAAATGTGAAATAATGCGGGGAGTGGACGTGGTCAAAATCTAGCTTCTATTGGTGGACAGAACTTCTGGTATAGGAGAAAACATGATCCGTTACATCAAGTTATAATAATATAATTAATAAAAAAAATCTAAAAATTTAATTAATTGTATTACAACAGTTGATTTAAATTATTTTTTTGACACATTTAAAAGTTTCTTGTGGTGTAGTCATGTGATTTTCGTTTGTTCTTTGTCAAATTCGTTTTTGCCCTTATGAACCATTAAAAGTCAATTTTAATTTGTCGTTTTTCAATAATTGAAATCGCAGCGTGACACACATGAACGATATTTTTTCTGTTGAAATATGGATCGCCAATTTTCACATGGCCGGTTCAACCAACCAAGTACTAAACCGTCCTAGTATTATAATTGACCCGACCGTCCTAGTGTTATGATTGAAGGTGATCGGTGAGTAAAACGTGGACGTACAAATCAAATGTCAGACCAAATGAATTTTAGACCCAAGGATAAAGTAAATGGATAAATCAAAGAACCAACCGCACGCGGTTCGTGCACATATATTTTCCTTTTTGTTGAGTCCTTACTCGTTTTTGTCGGCAGAGGACGGTTGATGCAAGAAATTGGACCAACGTATTAAGCAGTAAAATCATAATCGCACACAATATAATACGGTTTAAGCGGTTCATTTGTAATTATTAATCATTGGAAAAAAATGTACAATTCAAACACAATGATATACTTGGTCTGATTATGATTTTACCGTCTAACACGTTTGATTAAATTTCACACACCAAGAAGTTGACTGTCTACAGCTCCATTGCGTGTGCTCACGGTAGAAGTTTTGAATAAATGTATTGCCGTGTATTTTGATTTAAGTTCTTTTGTTTCTAAGAGGTGGAATAGAATAACTCAGTTGAAGTGTAACGATCATACGTCTGTAATGCATTGTATGTTCCATAACAGTTCACATTCTTATACCCTTTTCCGGGAGTCAATGACTAATCATAGCTATCACCTTGACACCAAAGAAGAGTTTGACTCAATGCTTTATTTCTGTCCTAGTTGATCCTGATTCGACTTGTTCAAGAACACAAAACCAAACCGAACCCGAACATTTTAGCATGTTAATTTTATTCAAATTCCAGAACCCCGAAGAAAAGATAGCAATGATTTACAGGATAGACACAATATAAGAAAAATATTAGCAATTTATGTACAAAAAATACAGATTGTGGCAATGCTGGATCAAATGCATCAGTAGAACGTGAGAAAATAAAAAATTAGAATGTGCATAGTAGAACGCTCAATCGGGGTACCTTTCTTGAACCGGAAGAGCAAGATTCAGATAAATCTTGATGAATACGGATAAGCACTGGTAACCGATTGATGTCAGCTCGTCATATTTGCCACCATTTTCGATTTTCCATTCTCTTGGCGAGCTCCCTTGCCATTGACGCGAAGTCCTCAGCTCCGCTTCGCAGTTCTTCTGAGTTTTGGCTGAGTTTCTGGTGTGTGCAAAGAAGACATGCTCATCAGCAGATGAATCATGAATTGTGTAGTGACGGAAACAAAATTACACAACACAAGGATTCTCAATGCCGTGGAATGTGAATGCATCTTTTGTTAGAACAGCGAAAGATAACTCAGACAAGTAAATCCTATGTCATAATTTGGGATTGCTAGCGTAACATATCCGTGCACAGCCATTGATGTTTGTGGACTTCACAGTAAGTCCTACACTCATCAACGGCTGAAATAGATAGCGTCATGTGCCTGTGACTGACTAACGTTAGCATAATTTGGGATCTGAGGCCTCCATTAAAAGAAACTTGTACCTCAAGTTTTTCCTGGCGTTCTGCAAGCTTATCTCTCGCAAGTGCAGCTGCTGCACCTGCAGACACATCCTGAAACAATCGACTGCGTTAGAACGTAATCCCCATTTGTTGTCTACGCTTTATATAGCCATGAAGTCTCTTGAAATACTCATAAAATATTCAAGAGGTACTTAATCTTTTTGTGGAAAGAGTAGTTAAGTACCCCAATGTCTCTATATTTAGCCTTGATTTCTTCAGCTGTCCTCATTTTTGGTTTTGTATCACTTGTCGCACGGCTCGCGCCTTCAAATAATCTTTCCTTCTCTGTTCCCTTGTCTGCGAAGAAAACACCGGGGCATCAAGTCAAGGCCACTAAAAAAGTTTCGACCTAGAAAATACAACGGTTATACCTTTCTTTTCATTCTTGTTCTTCTCAATTGAAGAACGGGGAGCAGGTCCATCAATTATGAGAGGTCCATCAATTACAAGATCGTCTGTACCAAAACAGTTAGACTACGATTACAAAGAGGATGGAGGTAGAGGTAAAAAGGATTAAAACAAAAGATAGTTAACCTATATGAAGCTCCAGAATTTCTTGATCATCCTTCCCATCTTGTGAAGGTTTTAAAAACGGCGGACTGGAAAATAAGCTCTCTAAATTCTCACAATACTTCTCATGATTTGCTGGTTGCATGTCTTGCTCCGCTTTACCCGCTTTTAAGCCCTTGATGATACCGCCTAAAATACCAGGGACACCAACCTGTGGCTAACAAGATGTTCAGGCTCAGCAATAAATTACACCTTCACCACAACAAAATGATAAACAGAGCTTCAAGCAACACACTGCAACCTGTTTCTGGCTAACAGATAAACTAGCAATGACATCCGTAGCAGCTGCAATCACTTTATCGTGAAGACAAGGCAACGATTCAGGAATCCTAAGCCAACCAAAATCCAATTGGAAGTATGATTTGTATTAAGTGCTTTGAATAAATTTGCAATGAAGTTATCATTTGAAGCTTAAGGAATGCACACGTACACAAACACGACTATATGAGAGCGGGAGGAGGCTACCTGAAGTCATTTTCATGGGACAAAAGAGATACACAAGCTAATTCACACCCATTTACCTAAAAAGATAAAAAAGAAGTTTGAAGGTTAGAGAGTGCAACACAAAGCTATAAATTGGAGGTGCAGAATACAAGCGCCTGCCACTGGGAGACCGATGGTTTTCAAGAAAGTTTGGATTGTGAAGCAGATGCTTTCCAGTGGCATATAATATACTACAGAAAAATACCGCGTGCTTATACAAAATGAAGAAAGAAACTGACCAGAATAATTTGCCCACGATCAGAGGAGCAGATTGTCTTGTCCATGTTGGTCTTGAAGTTCCATCTCAGAATCGACATTAATGAAAATCCTCCCACCACTTCAAGATTTGGAAAAGACCTGTTGATCGATGGCCAATCTTTATGATACAAATATTGTTCAAATAAAATGATAAAACACATTGGTGCCAAATGCATAAAACTTCCCCGCATATGTGCATTCGGTGATCAAAGTAACATCAGGTTACACAGCAAAAAGAACTCAAGAAGCAAGTGCGAGTGCTTCACCTTATTTCAAAAACTCCTGTCTGATAGAATACAACCAGTCCACCATCTTTCCCGTCTTTCTTGAAGGCTGTAGTCCAGCAACATGGTTTTGCAAGGTCCACCTTCTGAGTGGAGTTACTGTCACCCTGGAATTAAGGCAATTTCACTTATTGGTAAAAAGAGATACGGAGATGTTCAACACTAAAATGAAAGCATAAAGGCACCTCAATCACAGATTTCAATGAGCACATCTGTAATGCATTATCACAACAAAGTAAAACAGTTGTGTTCGTTGATCTGTGCACAAAATATGCAGTTTTGCTAGTGGTGTCCTGCTCAACTTCCGGCTGCGTGCTTGCAGGGTCGGCATCATTTTGTGCATGATCCTTTTTAGCTTCAGTTATCTGAGAAACGTCCAACGATTGCTTTGCACTTGGAACATCACATAAAAAATCGCCATCCTCTGCATAAAGACAGTTCTCAGAAAGCCAAATCTATGTTTTTGTTATTCTAGCATAACACCCCCACCCCCATCAACCCCCACCCCAAAAAAACCAAACAAACAAAACAAAATCAATGATTGGAATGAAATTACTCACCAAAAATGTACATTGAAACCGCAGTGAGCTCCTTTTTTGAATTCATAGTCCAAGAGCTAACCATATTGCCAGAGGCACCGTCTATAACAACAATATGCGCGTTTCTAGTCATAACGATTATCAACCCATTTCCAGGATCATCGGAGTCCTCTGGACAATGTGATGTGTTACTGGTATCTGAAAATGATATTACAGCCAGACAGGTGACTGGGGAACTTGGGATGGATACACTGTCTGTAAGAAACAAAACTGACATTGTACTAATATCAAGCATCGCAACCTGTATTATGACATCAAAAAAATGAATTCTTGAAATTTATTCATTTGAAATTAACATCCAATCTAAGAACGTAATTGTAGTACAATAAATTTGAGAAGACGATTCTCACCCGGCCACATTCAAAACCCACAGCAAGTCGGCCTCCAAAGTTTGCATATTGTAGGATCCATATAGGTGAATCAAGAATAGAAAACATGGCCGTGCACTGAAGCCCCTTTCCTTGTTGTAAATTTTTAACTGCAACCAGCACTGCTCTTATTAGAAAATGAAACCACAACAACAACAAAGCCTTTTCCCACTAAGTGAGGTCAGCTGTATGAATCCTAGAATGCCAGCACTGCTCTTATTAGAAAATGAAACCGATCCACTAAATTTAAAACCTCCTGCCATTTAAACGCAATAATAGAGACATCGGCACACAGTTAATATATATGTAAGCCCAACCTTCCTTTTCAGTTTTTGTCACAAAGTGCACTCTGGTCTCTTCTGAACCACCTATTAGGTTATAAAGACGAACCTACACAATCTCAAACAAGAACAGAATCACTATAGTATAAAATTAGGATGACCTAGTAGAAAGGCATCGATAAGATCAACTAAATCTTACCAGACCGCTATCGTCACCAACAGCTAGCCCTATAGTAACAGAACAGAAATCCAATGCTGATACCTTTGCACTTGCGCCTGTAGATCTGATTCCTTTTACCTTCCATTCATATTAAACAAGATAGAATGATTTCTGAAGTTTATTCTCGAATATATCATGCAAAAACTGCCTGTGACAGCATACCAACCTCAGGTCCTAAATCACAGATAAGTGACAGAGCTGGATATGTGGCATCCCATATCCGAACTGATCCATCTTGGTATCCTGCTAAATAAAATCTCTCGACGTGATAATCTTCAGCAGTACAAAGCTGGCTGGGAATACCACCGGTCAAAGGCCACCTTTTACCACCGGTTGTTGAAGCGTCTTCCACGTTAATCTTTCCAACTAAGACTTTCTAATGGCCAAAGACATACAAAGTTAACTAATTCATTCTAATGGCCAAATACATATAAAGTTAACTAATTCAGAAATAAGGAAAAGAAAAAAAATTGAATTGTGATCAGAAACTCAAATACCCTCGGGAGTTTCTTGTGATACAAACGTATAGTACCTTAGAAAAAACTGAGGAGTATTCCTCATCTCTATGCACCAGAGAAAGCTTTGCAACTGTCATATATGGTTCAATAGTGGGTAAGAACACAGGATACTGCACTGCTAGAACAGCAGTCTTCTCCTTTTGCTGAGACATCAAGGCCAACAAGCAAGCCTTGTCATAGACATGCAGTTGTCCCTGATTTGTCAAAACAAATAGCAATGTGCCACTATTCTCCGTTGCACCAGCAGTCGGTAACAAAACTATATCCGCAAATGAACCATTAAGTTTAAGGTCTGTACGGCCAACGCATTTCAGGCTTTCTATTCCTGAAGACCAATCTAGGCTCAGAACCTGTGAGTGAGAGAAGAAACTAATATGTAACAATTCTACTAAACATCACAAGAAAAATGCAGAACTAACAAAATAAAAATGTAAACAAGCTCATCTGAATCAAAACCATACCGTCAGAACTTCTTGAGATCCAATGTCATCACCACCATAGACAAAGAGTAGGCCCCTATGATGATTATCCAACCTATTTGCAGACCAGTGTAAAACAATGACAGGGAGTCTTCTTTCACCTGATGACAGCTGTAGCTTTGCAACATTGTTATCTAATTTTTCGGAGTTCTGATCCTTGGTAGTGGCAGCAGTTGATAAGTCCCAAAGCATTATATCACCATCTACATAGCCAACGGCAAGAATTGACCCATTGTCAGATACCCAACAAAGAGAGCTTATTTCTTTCTCCACCTGCTTGCTTTCTTCTGTAGCATCAGAAAGCTCCTTTGTTGTGTCCTCTGGAGAATTAGTAACTGCCTTTTCCTTCACTTTCAGGTCCTTGGAACCTCTAACAAGAACAACTCGGTCCTCGGAAGCATCCCAAATAATGATGAGCCCATTCTCATATGCCATTACCAATCTGCAAAAGAACGCATTTATGAATCCATATTTAATTAATGGAAGCGGTAACATGTATGCTGGTGTGAATAGGTATATGGTCGTAGCTTGTATATGTGCATGCAAATATATGTTTGTGTGCACTATATGTTCATCTTACGAAATAGTTTGAGCATTTGGCATTGCTTCATAATGAAAAGCCAAGATCTAGGAATAGTATCTTCACATGATTTTTCTTGCCTGTTTCCCAGAGAACCAGGTTGGTGGAGAACTCCGACAACAGAAAGATGATCGGGCACTGACATTCCAGCTGCTTCTGCAAAATCAGTAATTAACTCAGCATTAGGATACAGTACGCATATGAGTTTTTCAGTACATCAAACTATGGCATCAGTGAATTATAAGAGCTTAAGCAATTACCGGCTATGAAATTTGCAGTAATATAGTACGGCAGTAATTTTATTTTTCCATCTTCAACATCATACTTCAACACAGAGACCATTGCATATTCGCTTCCAATATACCTGGCATAACGATAGCGCAATGTTAAATTCCTTTGCCAAGTTTCACTTCGATTTTCAGCCAATTACTGTCAACTGGTTACACAGTACAATAATAAGCTTTACAACTGCTGTACATGTAATTCGTGCCATATATAACAGAGAATGAAGTTATATTGCATTCCCACTGTAAAGAAGAAGCCATTCGCCTCTGTTCCAAATCCCAAACCTGCCAACATCAATAACCTATTAAACCTATCAATATTGTCAGTATATACTATATGAACACGAAAAATGCAACATATAATATAAGGGTCAAGGTGAAAAAAGATAGAAATCTTAAAGGTATCGGATAATGCCTGGTAGCAGATGTCGGTTTTTTATAATAAAATTGGATAGCTTAAGAAAAAGCAATACCTGAATTTCATTTTCACTTGAGACACTGGCTAGAAAACCCTGATTTTGCAGGAACTGCAGAAATACACAATGAAAACACGAACTACAAATAGTTAGAAACGTGTGAGATCCCATAAAATTTTGAAATATTTCTCAACGGAAACTAGGCCTCTTGAGGTGGAGCATGAAGACAGTTTAAAGTAGGATTGGATGCGGTCTCCTTTTGGAAGAACAATAGCTAAATTCTTTGTGAGCAAGGACTAGAAAATAAAAATAATATACCAATCGCTACTTGCTTCTAAACTTACTAACCTCTAAGTTTTTAAAGGGAAGTGGCTTTGGAGATGTAAGAAGCCCTTCGATATTATCACCACCGATCACTTTTATCCTACCATCCCTACATTCAGTACACAATAAAGTCAACTTCAAATTAAGAAGCTCCCACATTTTGTATGTAACACTCACTTCTTTCTGGTATTTTGAAGGAAGACACTACGGCATCATAAAAATGGACTCTTGAATTTGAACCAGAAACGTTGCAGAGGCTCATGCAAGCAGAATACTGATTGGACATGTATAACATACTGAAATTCGAAAGCACGCATTGTCTATAACATATGTTAACTCACAGTGTTCCGATTGCCAACAGGCTTTGTGTGCGATCAACTGCGAGAATGGACGAAGCAGATGGGATCCCATAGTGAACAACGACACGAGGATCCAAATCCGCTTGTGTAACCCTTGCCTGAGGCACATTATGCCAGATGAACAATATCAAAAATGTTTCACCACAACAATTACATATTATACAGTTTCAATTACAAATGCGGTAAGCATTCGAAAGCAATTTAGAGACGATTTTCATTTCGATATGCTTAGAAACTACACTAAATTCAGCATTTAACATCTCTCCCTATCAAATTTGATCGATGAGATGAGCTCATTAGCTCTGTTTCTCCTTCCAAATTCTTCTTTTTTTCGTGATTAAAACTTAAAATTATTTCATAATTCTAATTTGATCAGCTTCCATTGTAGCACGTCAATTACTTTCACACCAAAACAATCAAATTACAAATAAAAATTATTTTCTAACGAAATGCGATTCAGGAAAAAAAAACTCGAATTCAAATTACAACGGAAAATTATGGAGAGAGTACCTGATAATTTGGTGGTTGCTGTGAAGATTTGTTGAAGAACTTGGCGAACATAGTGATGCAGCGACGAGTTTTGGATGGAGCGTCAGCTTCTGTATTTCTTCGTCTGAATTTCGCTGAAAAAACGAAGGGAAAATATGGTTTCTTTTGGTTCGGTTTCTGCGTTTCAGGTGCGGTACGGACGACAATGCTGGCGCGCCACGTAGAGGATGTTTATTGGGAAGGGTGTGATATCCACGCGTACCCCATTTTACTTTTCACACACTTTTTAATTTTCGACCGTCGGATCGGATAAATTGAAGAATATCAACGGACAGAAATTATCAAGGTGTGTGAGAAGTAAAATGGGATGTGTAGATAGCACACCCCTTTTGGGAATTGTGTGTTGCAATGGACGGTGATGCAAGGAGGGAGGAGGGCTCCTGGGCCGTCGGATTAGTAAAGTTATTGCTTTGATTAATTTCAGATTAAAGGCGTTTATATGACTCAGTCTACCTTCATGACATCATATTTCGTTTTGAGAAATTTTTTAATGAGACTATCACGTATTGGTGCAATTCATTATAGGTTAGCATGGGTTTGGTGCAATTCATTATAAGTTAGCATGGATTCACCGTTACATGACGTCTCATGTTAATATTATGAGAATATGTGTTACTTTTTTTTTCTCATGGTCTCTTGTTATTAGCACGAGATGTCATCTTGTTGATGAACTCGTATCATACAAGTTGTTCTCTGCGTTTAAGTTCTCAAAATCTCACTAGGATTGGTTGGTTTTGGTTTCTATCTTTAGGAAAGTTTTTCTCTTTAATTTTCATATGGTATTATGGGGTTCATGGTCGTGATTAAGTGGTGCAACTCATAAGCATCGTACTCCTTATCCAATATAATTTGAGAGTTTCACGTGATATTCTGTTACACAAGATTTAATTTATTCTGTTGATCTTTGTAATCTTGCGGTCCTCAATAAGCTATTCTTTTAACAAAGTGCTTAAAATTTGCTTATTGTTATGCAATTAGTCATGCTTTATTGTACTATTTTTTAGGTCTAATTTACAAAGACCCTTTTGGGGTTGAATTGTTCATGAATATGTCCACGTGACACCCTTTATTTAGTGAATTAGATATCATACTTACTAAAAAAAAAATTAATAATAATATTGACACGTGCGTATTTTATTTATTTATTTTTAGATATGGAGCAAGAGTAAACTACAAATTTCGTATTGTTACCAACCAATGGTTTTGGAGGTAACAAATAAATAAAAAATCTTCAAATAATTTTTTTTTTTTTTGCATCTTCAGATGAAATTCTCTCACGGGAGAACACAAGCAGTATCTTTAATAAAATACAAATATATCGATCATAAATATCTAATCATGATCACAATGATCACAAAATGATGCCCTTTGTAATTACTATTTGGTTTTCATGGATTAGACATAACTCCTTTGTAATTACTATTTGGTTTTCATGGATTAGACATAACTACTTTTTTTTCGACAAAAATAAAGGCACAACTAATTTCTCTTTCCCTTTCCACTTCGGTCTTTTTACTGAGATAAACATCATTCAATCCAATCAAGAGAATCATGTAGCATTCAAAATAATGTTTTACTTTGCATTTGTTAAGATGTTTTTTTTTTTTTTTTTGCCAAATTGTAGATCCAATATAATCTTGTTGGCCTAATGAGGCTGACAAAAAGCATGATAACCTAAACTCCTATCATAACCAAAGGATTTAGAATCAATGTTCATTTTCTGTGAACATGTTAACGTGTTATTCACACATCATTATTTACCTCTTATACATTTCTCTGAATTTTCGATCGTATGATCGAATGAATTAAAGAAGATAAAAAAACATAAAAATTAACAAGTATGTACGATAAATAAAAATATGTGTGTGGATAACATCATTCTTACCGTTTAACCAAAACTCAAGCATAAGCATTACCTCCCATATATCTGAGATATGGCTTTGGGGAACTGTTTAATTATTTAAGTTTTTTTAGGCTAAATGGTGGTATAAGGAGATATTCGATCAGCTTTTTGGTTTTCAGAAACAGGATACGGGTTTTGAGATGATTAATTACTAGTTAATCTCGTACTTTATGAATAAATAAAACCTAAATAGCAGGACGTGCGACCTGCCACCACCAGCAGAGGGACATCCCTCACAACAAGGCAGCAAATTGCCATTACACCAGCATAATTATGAAAAGAATATTGATCATTTGTGATAATGTAGTATTCAGATGCAGCAGCACACTCATGCTGTTATGGAATTAAAGCCGGACAAACATTGTACTGTGTATCTAAAAGTAAGAAAGTTTATCACGATGCATGTTATTCGACATCTTAATATTTTACATTATTCAATTTTAATTTGAATAGAATATACACATAAATTATTTGAATTTGTAGTCCAAATTAATAATTCGATAGGGAATTTTTTGAAAAAATGTAGCGCACATTAATAGCGTCTAAATGTTCCTTAATCTAGTCCTAAAATAAAGAACCTAGCCTCTTTGTATGGATCTCATGCAAACCCAAAACTTATTTCCAAGCCATATTTTTCTTTTGTCAATCCATAGCCAACATAATTTACCATACAATAATTTGTAATTCTCATTTCTTATTTTTGCATAATTGGTATCTAATTAACAGTTTAATTACATCCATTTTATTTGGTCTCCCTCTCCCACGTGTATAGATTCATGTTTATAAAATCGAGAGGAACTACATGATAATGCTGCCCTACAGGAGAAGTCAGCCTTTTCATACATCAAAAGACACATCCTCTCAACACACAAGCAACAGAAGCAGCTACCACTGCCACCATGCACGGCGGCGCCACCTCAGCACCACCCCCTACACCCTCCAACAACCTCTTGTCTACCTCAGATGCCGCGACAGCAGATGCCCTCTCGAGGCTCCTCCACCGTCTTCCTCCCACCCTCTCGTCCCTTCCCACACGCCGCTCACCTCCCACGACGTGTCCACAATCGATCTCTTTCTCCGACGTCCAAGCCAACCCGACCCTCCTCTCTTGCGCTTCCCAACTCGGGTTCTTCCAGCTCACCAACCACCCTATCCCATCCCAACTCGCCAACTCGGCCGAGTCGGAAGCGCTCTCTCTGTTCGACCTTCCTACACCTCAAAAACAAACATCCGTCCCCAAGAGCTGGCCTTTAGGGTTTGAAGACGACGACGAGGATGACGGAGACGGACTCGGTGAGTCGTTCTGTTTGGACTCGTCGTGTTCCACCGAGTCGACCGAGTTGTCCTTAACTTCTTTGCGCGAGTTCACTCGTGCTTTGGAGAAAGTGGGGCTGGAGGTCATCGAGCTGCTTTGTAGCTCATTAGGGTTTCAGAACCCACTAGGGAAAGATGACCCGACCCGGTTTTCTACCATGATGTGGATCTCTGAGGGCTTACCAGATAAGAAGTCGCAGACGGCGGGTCGGTTTTACCCGTATGTAGTCGGGTTACAGTACCAAATCCGAAGTAGTCAGAAGTACTCTTTGCTGGCGGATTCCGGTTGGCTCTCGGTGTTACCGCAGGTGGACTCAATCATGGTTACCATTGGTGACATTGCTCAAGTAAGTTTTGTTTTAAAACTCCAAATATTACTGTAAGAGACAACAGCCTTAGAGGATCCTACAAAATGTGTTTCAAAATGTGTGTCTAAAGCGGATGTCCCAGTTCCTAACCATATATTTATTAAAATGGGAATATTATATATGTGCAGATATGGAGTAATGGGAAGTTGAAGAAAGTGAGAGGAAGGCCAGTGGCATGTTTGGGAAACGACTCCAAGCCATCAGGTCGCTGCATATCAATGTCGCTGTTGGTGACTCTTCCCATGGACAGTACATTGTCTCCTCTTCTTCAAATTGCAGCCATTGATGGAAATGACAGAGATGATGATAATGATGATGAAGGATATCAAATCGACGGTAGATGTGGGGGTGGCGAAAGAGAAGCAGGAAGGTTGTTTAAGTCATTTTGTCTCGAAGACTATGCTTGGAGAGTGTATCATGAACGCCTATTTTTCAAAGATCCACTGGACAGATATCGTATCAAGAAACAATTTTAATTTAATTTCATAGCTAGAAATGCAGCATGTTGTTGTTTTTTATTTTTTATTTCCGGGATAAACTCAGCTGTTTTTCATTTGGTAACTCATTGAAGCGTAAATTTATATATTTTAAAGTAGAGATGTTAATACCTTGTCATTTACTTTTCTGATTAAATTTTTAGATCTCCCATGCACCAACGGTCCAAAAATAATTACATACTACTCAACAGCTTTTGATGGAATATGAGAAGATCGAAATGATATATATATGAGTAATGTTATTCATACTGTGTTTTTATTACCACATTTTTATACCATTTAGGTGGCATCTGGTGTGATATGGGCAACCACATCATTTGAAAAATTTGCAAAACTCAAGGAAATGAAGGAGAAAGACTATTCGTATACCATAATCATTATTTAATTAACTAATTTTTCTTAATTATCTCTACTAATTAATAAAACCTTCTTTGTCAATCAAAAGATGGTGAAAAGATAAATTAGTCTTCTATCACACAAAAAAATTGATGGGCAATAATGTAATTTCACAAGTCCAAATTTTACTTTTTTTTAATTAAAGCCTCACCTACATGTAATGTTAAAATACCTCCAATATTTATATAAAAAAACAATAAAAAAAACCAAAAACCGAAAACAAAAACATCTCACTCCCCCACGTTCTCTCTCTCTCCCTCTCTCCTTCTCATTTTCTAAAAAAATGTGTTTATACACAAAGTGTGTAGGCAAATGCTAGTTAGTTTATTAAATAATGAACTAAATTTAAAAATCTGATTAATTCAAATGATGTGGCTGTCCACATCAAATGTCACCTAAGGTGGTATGAAAATGTGATATAAAAACATGGTATGAATAGCATTACTCTCCTTTTTTATTATAAAATGAACCCAATTTTTCAATATAAAATCCATTCAAATTTTTTTAATCCATTTTTTAAAAATTATATGAGCACATTCTTTTTTGTTGATTTGAGAATGTATCCATGTCAAGTTTAATCGAATAAATTTACTAAAGCCTAATATCTTTTTTTTCATGTGGTTTTTGAAGAATAACCATGTTTTGGTACAATAATTTTTTTTTTGTTAATTTGATGAATGTACCTATATATATATATGTATGTATATACACACACACATTATATAATAGAGAGTATAATTTATATTTTGTTATTTTTAATCCCACAAATTATGGCTTTTATTTAAAATCTCATTAATATAAACAAATACACATTTCAATTTTTAATTTAAAAATTATAGTTAAGGACTTCGATCAAAAACTAAAAATAGACAAGGTTTCAATCAAATAATATTCATAGATAGGGACCGCATCCAAAGTATTCCTAATTCTAAATACTTGTACTCAAAACGTAATTATGTTATGTGAGTATTTTTTTTTTTAACAAACGACATTCTCTACACTATGGGGGAGGGGTGGGCTTAGCCTCACAATGAGCTAGCATAATGTGGTTCAAATTCGTCTTTGGCGAGAATCGAGTCTAAGACCTCACACTTACAAGTGAAGGCAAATATCATTAGATCGTAGTACTAAGTGATTATTATGTGAGTATTAGTTGAGAAATAGTTGGTAATAGTATGACAAAAAAACAAATAATTAATTAAAGTTCTTAATATATATTATTCATGGGTTCTAAGTTCTAACTTCTAATTAATGGTGTCCCAAGTCGGGCATTCGCAATGTTGTTAATTAAAACCCAATCCATTTTTTCACAGAAAGAAGAACCTAATCATTTTTCAGAATTTCATGTTTTATCTAACGCTTGGATTCTATCAAGTCATGATATCTATGTACGAGAGGCGACAGGAGAAGAAAATGGCTAGTTTAACAACATTTTGTAAAAGGAGTGACATACCTGTCATCAAAAGATAAGAGTTGTCAGGATCAATGACATACCTGATATCGTATCTTGACAGCCATCAACTATGGCTTGTTTCTTGCTAGAGAGAGACAGAGGAGCTTCTGGGTTCTTTTCTCTCTTTTTCTGGGTCTGAGCTTCTTGGTTCTTCTAGGTTTAGGGGCAGATGAGAGATCAAATTTTCATTTTTTTTATTTTTTATTTTGCCACGTGTTGGCTTTTTGTGATGTTATTTGTTATGATTTCATGCCATTAGATAGGGCATCAACAGGTAGGATTGAACTTGTCTAGGATGGTGTAATCGCTCTTTCTATTTGGTAGCCAAACAGTACTCATTAAACAGTATATTTGTAAGGCGTAAAAGCACATATTTGGTTGCTCGGCAAACAATAAATTGCTTTGTAAAAGTACTATTGAACAAGTGCTGCGACAAAGAACGCTATTGATTTATAATGCTTTATAGAGTAGCACTTTTAAACGAGGCCAAATCTTTTTTTTTATTCCAAATATATTTATGTATACTTTGTCCTCCTCATATTTCAGATAATAGTAAATTGTTTGATGACAGACTCTCCCGTGGTATAACTTGGAACTTTTTATCATGTTCAAATACACTACATGCATAATGACTATGGTGGGTGGATTGCAATCTACCACGACTATCGACCATAGTAAATGATTTTTTAGCTATGTTATCACATTTTACATACAAAAATACCAATTTCTTTCCATGTAATTGTTTTTTCTCTCTCTCTTTATAGGCTAATGCTAGATAGACTAAATTTGCAAACTAAATTATGTGTCACCAGTATGAATGAGCACGTTTATCAACGCTTAAGTAATAAATCAATCATCAACTTCCATGTCATTTAGTTTTCAAAATTTTTAGTCTACAAATATAATCTCCCTAGCATTACTCCTCTTTATAATAAATGACATGCTTTTCGTTGTTTTTTATATTTATTTTCTATTTTTATGAATTGACATAGCTGTAAAACGTCTGTGTTGGAGTGGTTTTGCTGCAGCAGTTGGCTTGGCTTGACTTGGAAAACAAGCAAGCTATCCCACCATCAACGCACGCAGAGGAAGTACACACTCAAACAGGAAGAGCAGAGAGAAGGGAGGAGAATGTTGGTATACTCACTACACCACGAAAAAAGCGTTCCTTAGACTTCACTTTTCTCAAACATAAAGGCACCAATAATTTGGATTTGTTCATCTAAAACACATCATTATGAAAGAGGCTTGGCCTTAATGATGCATCAAATATACGCTTGGGCAGTTGAAGCTTCCTTGTTGGAGACAAAGATAGGTAACATGCATGCTAATTGCTAGATTGAGGAGTGAATTTTAATTGGAATTCTAGGGCTTATTGCAATGCTAGGGCTAGTCGAGCACACGCATGGTCTGATTGTGGTCGTTGATGTTTTATTGAAAAACGCATGCGTTTTAATTGATCATGACTGTTAGATGTTATGCGAAGACACACAGGGGTTGATTGATTTTAATTGCTGGCTCCACAAATATCAACTGTTATAATCACTCTACTACACCTTCACGACTAATCGTAATTAATATAAGGGAAATTGTTTCCTCACACTTTTTGCTCCTCTTACATACTCATGTTTATTTTTAACATTCATATTGAAAAATTCAAAATAAAATCAAATGATAGAAAGAAACAAGACCCTGCGAAAATTTAATGATTGGATTATGACTTAGCGTTGATAAACATGTTCATTTCTATTGGTGACACATCATTTAGTTTGTAAATTTTGTCTACAAATTTAGTCTCCCTAACATTACCCTATATAATAACATATGAAAAATCGTATTGTGTTCTAGGCTCACTGAAAATTCTCTCAATTCTTATAATCATCATTATTTTTTGGTTGGCCCCTACTAGTTTTAGACTCCAAACAATAAAAAACCAACATTTAGTATTAGAGTTGGAAGTATAATGTTAGTTTAATTAGTTTGTTCATTAGCAAATGTTTTATTTGATTAAGGCTTGCAATTGGCTCCTGTACACTCTACTTCCTTATCCATGACATTATAAGTTAAGACCCACATTTATATTATTATGAGAAATTGGTTATATTTGTTGCATAAAATAATATTTTCTCTTTATAATCACCAAACTAATATTACCTATTTTTCCTAAACAAATATTGGTATATTTATAACATACATATGTATTCAACTTGTGCCATACATGAGTAGCATGCATATATAAATTTAATAAGAATGATGATAGAGAGACTATCTGCTTGAATCATATTTTGTAGACTTTATGATATGACGGTTGATAATTTAATTCATTTTTAAATCATTAAAGAAGGAATTCAACCATCAACTGTTGCATCATGTGATCTACAAAATACGATATAAAAATTTAATCTCCCTAACATCTCAATCTAATCTAAAAAGCCAAAAGCACATTATGACCAAAGTTCAAACTCATGAATGAAGTTCAAGCATTATCTCAAACATAAAAATACCACATGGACATTATTTAGTGAAAAGTGAAAGTGAAAATTATAGGTAATGAGATTAAATCACTATATTAGCCCTTTGACTCAAGAAAATTATAGAGCTCAGGGGAACCTTCAAACAACTGTGTGAAAGTTGAAGCTTCCCCATCAAAATCTGTAAACAAAAACAGATTATCTGCCATGGAGTTGAGTTCCACATCACCACCACAGCCTGCAAATCATCCTCATTCACCTGCAGATTGGGACCAACTTGCCAGAAGCTTTGAGATTACTTCTCTCTCTCTCTCTCTCTCTCTCTCTCTCTCTCTCTCTCTCTCTCTCTCTCTCTATGGAGCCAAGTTGAAGGGAATTAGTTAGAATTTAAAAAAAAAAAATAGAAAAGAGATAAGCAAGAGAGCAACTGAGAGAGACAATTGTCCCTCCACCAAAAGGCCAAAAACCATTTCTTGAAGACAAACACATTTCACCAAACACCCAATTAAACAAATCTCACAATCCAATAATCCTACTAAAACTCCCTTAATTCTCTCTTAATCTACACCTTCATATCTTTCACTTTTCTTATATTGTCCTTCTTCCTCCATCTCTCCCACTCCATCTCTCTATCTCATGCAGCTACCTCGCAGAAAAACTCTCTCTCTATCCGAATCTGCGGCAATGAAGGTACGCAAGAACAACCACCTCTCCATCTTCGTCGTTGTCTCTTCGGTCTTCCTCTTCGGGGTGTTCATGTACAATGAGGACGTGAAGTCCATCGCCGAGTTTCCATTCTCAAGCCACAAAGCTCAAGAGCTACAGGAAGGACAACAGTCGTCGAAACAGAGCGACCCGGTTCAAGAAACGAAACAGACCGACTCTGTTCATGAAACCCAAAGCAGAGTGTCTCTGAGCTCGAGAACCCAATTGGCAGAAACCCATTTGGAGAATCACAACTCTGAGGAAACCCAGTTGGAGAATCATAATTCGGAAGAAACCCAGTTGGAGAACAACAATTCGGATGAAACCCAAGAGCCGGTTGATCTGAAATCCATCGTCGAACAACACGACGATCAGAAGATTGAATTGTTGGGTTCTGCTCAGGAAGAAGAGGAAGAGGAGGAGATTGAACTGCCGCCGGAAGATTGCGATTTGTTCAACGGAGATTGGGTTTTCGATCCGGTGACTCATCCTTTATACAAAGAAGAAGAATGTGAGTTTCTTACGGAGCAAGTGACTTGCATGAGGAATGGAAGGAAGGATTCTCTGTACCAGCATTGGAGATGGCAGCCCAGAGGCTGTAATCTCCCAAAGTATGAATCTTTAATTGTCAACTATTAGTTTTAATTTCTGGTTTTTTTGTTTAATTACGGTTTTGATTAGTGCGTGATCGTTGTGATTAGGTTTAATGCGAGATTGTTGCTGGAGAAATTGAGGAACAAGAGGCTGATGTTTGTTGGAGATTCACTGAATCGAAACCAGTGGGAATCCATGATTTGTTTTGCTCAGTCTGTTGTTCCTCCGGGCAGGAAGAGCTTGGTGAAGAATGGCTCCCTCTCTGTTTTCAGAGTTGAGGTGTGCATGTATTCGTTTTTCTTCTTTACCTTTTCTCAGTTTCTATTTTTTTAGTAGAAAAATGATTTCTGCATGCACGGGCTATGATGAAAATTAAGAGTGCATTTTAGCTCACCACCCTATTTATCACCGTTAGATGAGTTTGAATATTAAGATTTGTGCTTATCCACTACACGAATATTAAGATTTGTCCCAAAAAAATAAAAATAAAATAAATATACTAAAAAAGTGTGGGTAGGTTGTTGATGACGTCATTCATGACCCATATATGTGACACTTCTTACAAAAATATGAAACCTGTATTGGCATACTCATATTTTAGGCTTTATATATATATATATATATATATATATATATATATATATATATTATTTTTTTAATAGAAAAAAAGTTGGTGGTTTTGTCACTACAGTTCACCATTCTAATGGTCAGGAAAACTCACAGAAACATTTTAGCTTCTCCCGCCATCATTGTGTGATTAATCAGGACCAGGAATTGAATTCAGAACATGCCATATAGAATATGAGCATGGAATTCATTCTCAACCACTGAATCACTGAATCACCTGTGATGGTTACATATTTTGGAAATTGGCTTATGATTTTATTTATGTGGTTTCAGGATTATAATGCAACAGTGGAGTTTTATTGGGCGCCATTTCTAGTGGAATCAAATTCAGACGATCCAAACATGCACAGCATATTGAATCGAATAATAATGCCCAAATCAATTAAAAAGCATGGTGAAAATTGGAAGGGCGTCGACTATCTAATTTTCAACACATACATTTGGTGGATGAACACTTTCAAAATGAAAGTTCTGTAAGTACCCCACTTAAACTTGCTCACAAAAATTAAAGTTTGATTTCATAGCAATTTCAAGAAATTGATTTGGTTTTATTCGTTGTTTCGAATGAAAAGACGAGGATCGTTCGATCAAGGGGCGACGGAGTACGATGAGATGGACCGGCCGTCGGCGTACCGGGGTGTTATGAGGACGTGGGCTAAGTGGGTGGACAAGAACATTGATCCCAATCGGACCACCGTCTTCTTCAGCAGCATGTCTCCACTTCACATCAAGTAATTTTCTCACCCATTTTATTTTTCTTTTCTTTTGCTTCAAAATGTGGAAACGGTCTTGGAAAATTTTGCATAAAAAAGACAACGTAAAACAAAAGCATAAATAATAATGACGAATTCTCAGCAATTACAAGAGATTTATATAATCAAAGTCATTGTCTAACTACTAAAATAATCTCAAAAATAATTGGAAGTATGCATCACCCCATGCATACTAAAGAATCTTAGTTTGGTGCATACGTAGGTTAAGTGCTCATTTAAAACTGCTTTTAAAATAGCTAAAAACGTTTTTTTTGTGAAAATGTTTTTCGAACCAATCTTTAGTAAAAATAAAAGCGAATCATGGAAAAACACTTGAAATACTTTCTACAAGAAGCACATAACTGGTGTTTAGTGCTTTTAGAACTTAGAAATATTTTCTCTAAAAACTTTTTCAGTCATTTTAAAAACGTTGTTAAACGAGCCGTAAATCAGCTAAAGCCGAGTGCATGCTTTCTTGCACCTGTTTTTTGCACTCAAAATTGAATCTCTCTCCCTAACAGTAATACATGTTTTTTGATTTTACGGTTGTATAGTGTGTGAAAGTGAAACATAGAATACAATAATACACCTTAGGTGAGCGTTAGCTTGTGGGTGGTTGATTGGGGTCTATGAAAGTGAACACCAAAGTTTCATTTGACCCCAATTTTTGGTTGGTTAACCACTACATATTTTCAAATGACGTGGCAGTATGTACACATGTACGGAGACGAAAAAAATTTGGGAAGGAACCTAGAGTACGTCATCCTTATCTTACAAAAGTATGTAACTACATATTCGTTTCACTCAACGTGAGAACTACCCTAATTCGACAGCCATACCAAAACTTCTTTTGTACTGATACATCATTTGGTGAACATATTTGACGGAGTTTATTACTTTTTTTCTAACCCTAATAACCTCTGTGATGTAATAGGAGCTTGGATTGGAACAACCCCGATGGCATAAAATGTGCAAAAGAAACCACACCAATTTTGAACACGACAACTCCAGTGCATGTGGGCACGGACCGCAGGCTCTTTGTGATTTCAAGCAACATAACTAAATCAATGAAAGTGCCTGTCCACTTCCTCAACATCACAACCCTCTCCGAGTTCCGCAAAGATGCACATACCTCAGTGCACACCATCAGGCAAGGCAAGTTGTTGACGCCGGAGCAGCAAGCCGACCCGGCCACTTATGCAGACTGCATCCATTGGTGCCTCCCCGGGTTGCCCGACACATGGAACGAGTTCCTCTACACACGTATCATCTCCCGCTCTTGACAGATAGGAACTTTTTCTTTTATTTTTTGGTTCTTTTATTCAGCCAATATATGACTACGGTGAGAGCTGAGTGAGGATGCTAATTTTTGGCCAATGTCTCACAAAATTTGCTTAGGCTGAAAAGGGACTCTTTTATACCCCCTCCCCCGACCTGAATTGAAAAATTAATAATCGAAAGAAAAATAAAGAAAACGCTAAACTGTACGTCCTTTTCTCTTCTCATCCTATTTTTACTTCTAGTTTTGAAAATTACGACTAATTCCCGACAAGTTTACTGTGCTCTGAAGTATTTTATACATCGAGACTTTTGACTGTTAGATCTTGGTCATTGGATCCGTGCCAGGAACCTCTAATGGCACCCTACTACCAAGATAATAAAAGGTTCCAAAATTAATTGCGCCAATTTACACATACCTACCGTAAACATGCAAGGATTATCTGTAATCTGCATTCATGGTAACACATGGGGAGGATGTCTAGCAGATGAATGCGATATGCTTCACAAAGTATGATTATCCCAGAGCGGAAAGCAAAGAACAGATCATACCTTCGCGTCTTGAGACAAATATTTCGCGACAAATCTTCAATGTGCTCTGTACCATCCATGCTCATCTACTCTTGTTAGATGAAAAGAGCTTATCTATCGCGGCAATAGCACTGATGTGAGTTCTCGGAAATAGTAGATGCAACAAAGGGACCAAAGTTGACGAGGACTTGAGCTTGGGATTGACTTTCTCCACAGCCATCTTAATTACACAGATGGAGCTGGTACACTGAACCACTGAAGGTACCAAGAGAGAAGTATTGAACGTTTATCTCCGTGGGTTTCCCCATTTGGCCACCTCCCAGAATACATATAATTACAAAAGTCGTCCTTCAAGTCCTGAGAACAGTTTAGGATCTCTTCCACCTGCTTCCGAAGACATGCTATAAAGTTGGACTGAACAATGCCACCTATCGAAGAGGTGGATCTTCCGCTCAACAACGTTTCATTGTAGGCTAGTGCAAGCTGCAATCAGAAGGGGAATTGATACAATTTTTGGCATCATTTAACATGAATAAGTTGAAATGAAAGTTATAACGAGGGCAAACTGAAAGGTCAATAGAATACTACCTTAAGATTACAGATAGCAAGAGAGTCACATAAAACGACAGTATCACTGGTAACTTGACCTGCCATTGATCCAATTGTCGTGTATAACGACAAATAGACCTGCAAGTTTTCAGGAGATTGCATTACGTTTCTTATTAGAAAGGTAACATTAAGAAACGGGAACATCTCATAAGCATTGATTAAAACGAAAAGCATAACTAGTTCTACTTCTACATCAATAATTGAAAAGCATAATCCCGTTTTACGTTAAGAAAATGAAAGGCAAACGTCAGTTGCATTTTAAGACTGGTTATTTCAAAGAAATTATATGGATAATGTCCAATCCTTACCCAATTCCAGACCACATATTTTAAACTAAACCAAAAGGCTAAAGAGACAAATGCGAATATAAAAACAGGTAATTGCCGGCTCTTCCAGGAAGGGTCTCAGCAGAGTTGTGCAAAAGCGAGCAAGCTAGGATCAGATGTGAAGGTACCAACCAATTGGTCAACAGTTCAAGAACCAGGTCCATTGTCCCCGCTTGAGCAAGAATCATGTCCTTTTAAACTTGCCAAGCCAAACACCTGGATCAAGAGCAATTTGGTATCCACTCTGTCACCGAAATAGTTCACTAGCATAAAAACCAGTGGTAGAGAATTTTTTTACCTTATGCATTGCCCATGACAGCAGTGACTGACACCCTATGGGATCATCAATGTACGAACAAGCTCCAACCTTTCTTTTTATTAGGAAAAATATGATTTCATTTCATACGAAAATAATATTACACTTTGGGTATTTATATACAAGTATATTGTAACCACTAGACAAGCAAAATGTAACAATCTAACAGAAAACTTAACCACTAAGTAATATCTCTAGATAGTGTAGTTACAATATTATCCTTTATATCCCCCCTCAAACGAAACTGAGGAATCCGAAGTTGAAGTTTGTCACAGAGATACAGAAAAATGGACTTGGAAAGAGTGCAGATGAAATGCACAGAAATCTGCTTGGTAAAACTTTTTCTCGAATGTAGTGATAGTCGATTTCCACATGTTTTGTCTACTGGATTCTTAGCAAGAGATATAGCAGAAATGTTATCACACCATAGTTGAGGAGAGTGAGGTAAGGAATATCCAATGTCAACCAACAATTGACAAATCCAGGTAATTTCAGAAGCAGTATTTGCAAGTGATCTGTATTCAGCCTTAGTGGAGGAGCGAGCTACCGTTGGGTGCTTCTTAGCACTCCAACTAATTAAAGAGTTGCCCAGAAAAACACAATAACCTCAAGTTGATCTTCGATCAAGGGCACAATCGGCCCAAACAACATCATAAAATGCAGTGAGAGTTGGAGGAGTAGAACACTTGGAGAACCATAAGCCAAGATTGATGGAACCCTTAAGATACCTGAGAATACGCTTAACAGCCTGAAAATGAGAAATGTGAGGGCTGTGCATGAATTGGCAAACAAGATTGACTGCAAAACTAAGATCTGGTCGTGTCTAGGTAAGGTACTGGAGAGCACCAACTAAAGAACGATACTCAGTTACATTATCAAGTAGGGGAGACTCATGATCAAGTTTAGAAGTGCTAAGGGGTGTACTGCATGGTTTAGCCTCTGCCATATTTGCTTTAGATAGCAAATCCAAGATATACTTGGTCTGAGAGATAAAGATACCTGAAGAAGATCGTTTGACTTCCATGCCAAGAAAGTAATGTAGAGCTCCAAGATCTTTGATAGGAAATAAAGAACTGAGATGTTGGATCACTTGTTTACATGCTCCAGCATTAGGACCAGTGACCAAAATGTCATCCACATAGATGAGAATGAAAACCAAATCGGGAGCCTTTTTAAAGAACAGAGAATGATCACTATGAGATCCTACAAATCCAAGATAGTGATGAACCCCATGTAGCTTCTCATACCAAGCTCTTAGAGCTTGTTTTAAATCGTACAATGATTTGTGCAAGTGACACACATGAGAAGGCTTAGTAGAATCTTCAAAACCAGAAGGTTGGTGCATGAACACTGATTCAGATAGGCTACCATGTAAAAATGCATTACTAATATCAAGTTGGTTTAAGAACCAATCATACTGAGCTGCAAGAGTAAGGACAAGCCGAATAGTCACTGGTTTGGCAACAAGACTAAATGTTTATGTATAGTCAAGACCTTCCTGTTGGTTGAAACCCTTTGCAACTAACCAAGCTTTATACCGGTCGACAGTACCATCAGGTTTTCTCTTAATACGAAACACCCATTTGCATCCGACAACATTCTGTGAAGAAGATTGAGGAACAAGGGACCAGGTTCCAGTAGTGAGAAGTGCAGTGACTTCTTCCTGCATTGCTTTGCGCCAATGAGGATACTTTGAAGCTTGAAGATAGGTTGTAGGTAGATAATATACTGAAAGATGAGAAAGTAAGGTGTGTTAAGTGGTAGTGAGGGTTTTAGGCTTGAAAATTCCCGATTTGGACCTTGTTTGCATTGAATAAGTGTTAATGGGTTGGGTGAGGTTGGTGGTTATAGGTTCGGAGACTGCTACAGGAGGACTTGGAAGAGGAGTGATGGAAGGAGCAAAGTGTAAGGAAGAAGGTGAAGGGGAAAGGTGTATTGAAGAAGTGATAGGTGAAGTGGTAGGTGAAGGATGAAAAGTAAAGGTTAAAGTTGAAGGAATGAAGGATCCGGAGCTAGAAGGTGAATTTGTGGCAGGTGTGAGAGGCAATATATGATGAAAAGGAAAGTTGGATTCATTAAACAAAACATGTCTGGAAATGTACAGTCTTTGGGTGGCAATATCAAGACACTTGTACCCCTTGTGATTCAAGTTATAGCCAAGAAAGACACAAGCCTTGCTTTTATGATCCAACTTGGAGGATGTATAAGGCTTTAACCAAGGGAAACAAGCACAGCCAAATACCTTCAAAAACACATAATTGGGTGGACGATGAAACAATGATTCCCAAGGAGATGATCTATAAACTGTAGGCAATCGATTGATGAGATAGATTGCAGTGGTAAAGGCCTCAACCCAGTAAATGTGAGGAACTTTAGAAGTTGCCAAAAGGGTTCGAGCAGTCTCCACTAAATGGCGATGTTTGCGTTCTACACACCCATTTTGTTCAGGGGTGTGTGGACAGGTAAGTTGGTGCTGAATGCCATGTTGAGCCAAGAAAGTTGAGAAAATGGTACTCAAGAATTCTCCACCAGAGTTAGACCTTAAGGCAATAATCTTTGTGCACAAAGCATTTTCAACCATAGATTTGTATTGAATAAAAGTGGACAGTACATCAGACTTGTTTTTCAAGGGATAGAACCAGCAATATCTTGTATAGTCATCCACAAAAATGACATAATACTTGAAACCTTTGATAAGATGTGACGGGTGAGGGGCCCCAAACATCAGTATGAATGAGTTCTAAAGGTTTGCTAGTTGTAGAAATAGTAGATACAAAAGGAAGCCGATAGCATTTGCCTAACGCACAATCTGAGCAGAAAAACTTAGCAGCATTAGGTAAAACTGAAATACAAGATTGAGAGACTAGTTTATTGATAATCTTCACAGAAGGGTGACCCAATTTGTTGTGCCAGAGATCTCTTGAGGCTTTCACAGAGGCAGTAAGAGCTTTAGGAGAACCAGTTGTTGAGGAGGAGAATGGAAATGGATAGAAACCATGATGAACAGGTCATTTAAAACGCATCATCCCCGAAGAAAGATCCTTCACAGTGAAGTAGGATGGATAAATTGTCAATCAGAAACTGATTTGCAGATAAAAGATTGTGTTTTAAATCAGGAACATATAAGACTTTATTCATATGAAACACACTATTGGGAGTATGCAAAATAGTAGAACCAGAGTGAGTGATGGGCAAACCTTTGCTATCACCAATGTACCCTTGTTCAGGACCAGTATAAGCTTCAGGGTTTTGCAGAGTAGCATAAGAATTGGTCATGTGTGACGTGGCTCCAGAGTCCACAATCCAAGTAGGAGTGGAAGATGATGTGTTTGCCACCATTGCTGAATGAGAAGATTTGCTACCATAGGCCGGATTCATGCGATGAGGACAATCACAAGCCTCATGATCAAACTGATGACAAATTTGACAAGAATTCTTCTTATTGTAAGAGAAAGTAGTTCGACCTCCACGATTAGAACGTTGATTAGTATTGTTAAAACGATTGAAGTTACTTGACCTTTTATTGTTAAAGAATCGGAAGTTGCCACGATTGAAGCTGCCACGATTGTGATTACGATCCAGTCTATGACCTTGATTAGTGAAGGTAGAAGACTGAGCAACAAAGGCCTGAGAGTTAGGGTTTGATGCAGGAAGTGGAAGAATACCAGCAGAGGTTTGTAGAGCCTGAAACTGTGATAAATCAGATCCACTTTTCTTGCGATTGGCCAACTGGATCTCTTTGCTGAGGAGCAGACCATGTAGCTTATCAATTGTGGTGGATCCAAGGCGAAATTGAATATCATCAACAAACGAATCATACTCAGGAGGAAGACCATGAAGACTGACCGAGATCAAATCGGAGTCTTCAACCGGAGAACCAGCACTAGCAAGTGCATCAGCAATGGCCTCAATTTGCTGAAGATAATGAGTAGCAGTGGATTCACCTTTGGTAAGATTACGAAGGCGAGATCGAAGCTCATGAATGTGGGATTGAGAAGCCGTGGCAAGTCTGGATTCCAATTTCGCCCAAAGTTCACGAGCCGAATTCACACCGACAATATAAGGAATGAGAGATTCAGAGAGCGTAAAGTTGATCCAGATGAGAATATTCTGATCATTCTCATACCAAGAAACATAGGCAGGATTGAGGATGCGATTTCCTGAAGAATCAAGAGTGAACTGAGGCAGCGCCGCCATGGATCCATCAATGAGACCAGTGAGATTATACCGGCGAAAAATTGGAGCAAAGAGAGCACTCCAGGTCAAGTAATTGGTGGTGGTGAGCTTGATCGGCACCATGGATCCAATGTTTTGGATTGTAATGGAGGAAGAAACGGAAGAATTAGGGTTTGAAGGTACAATCGGAGAAACAGAGGTCGCCATTGACAGATAGCGATGAAAGAGGATCAAAGAACACAAACGATGATCAAGAAATTAGAGACGAAGATCACGCTGCGAGCAAAAAATCAGAGAAGATCGCAGAAGGAAGCGCGACGGTTGAGATCGAAGAAAGAGGAGTCATGAAACAGAAAGGCGGGTGATACCATATTAGGAAAAATATGATTTCATTTCATAAGAAAATAATATTACACTTTGGGTATTTATATACAAGTACATTGTGGTACTAGACAAGCAAAATGTAACAATCTAATAGAAAACTTAACCACTAAGTAATTTCCTACGGAGTTAATCTTAACAGCTGAAACTTACAGTGTCACGTTCTGGCAGAAGGCAAGGCGTAACCTCACAAAAACTTGTTTCTGCATAATGTTCAGTTTCCCTAATCGTACTCCAAGAGGGGCATACACCGGTGTCAACATCAACCGTCTGGATCCAACGGGCTTCAGTTGCAAGTACATACAAGTGCCGAAAAGCCTGAAAATACACTTCCTTCAGAAACACAAGATACTAAAAATCAGCAATCAGTTATCCTAGGGTGAAAAAGCAAACCCTATCCATTGGCTCTTGACTAAAGTTGTCTGACCTAAACAAATATATTTTAAACATGTTTCCCTCTAACCTTTTTATTCAAGGTCAATATTATTGGCCCTTTAGTATTATCAAGTTAAAAGTTAAAACCAATACATTTTTCAAAACCAATTATAGATGTATATAATTGAGTGTTTGACATACTTGGCCCTTTAGTATTAACTACGTGGTGTCTTTACATACTTGTTGGTTTCTAACATTGCAAACATCGATGAATTGCAATCTAATACATTGAGTGTTTGACATTTCTACAACGTTTAACGGTAATTATGTTTGTTTTAAAAACCATAAAATTCCAAACTATAGAATAACTTATGCCTTGACATCCGACATAGTCAACTCTAACACACTTTTTACAACCATGCAAGAGATCTTTATTGACGTCTTCAACTTTCTTCATGTCATCAAATTAGGCGGTCGTAGTGAAAAACTCAACAACCACACCTATTTGTCACACTCGAAAAAGCGCATCAAGGATATAAACTATACACAGACAAAATAAGAAACCTTGCATATGGTCTCCGCTAGTGTCCTACAATTAACAAGTTGAAGCTCTACTACTGAAGATTTTCTGAACTACCTTAATAGTAAAGTATAATTAATTTGGTTCCATGCAATATAAACTAAACTAAACTAAACAAAACAAAAAAAAAAGAAAAAGAAAAAGAAAAAGAAAAACTAAACCGAAATAAAATTAAATTGAAAAAATCAAAAGAAATCAAACTTGACTGAATAGTAATGTCAATTCCATTTTCAATAAAATTTAATTTATTGGTTAATTAAATTAATTTACCTTTAAGTGTTTTCAAATGTAACGGTTGAATTTGAATCAATTATTGTAATTAAGAATCTACCCCAAAAAAGGGCTAAGAGAGGCTTTGCATTTAGCCAATATGATACTCATTTAACCAAATAATGGTTTGGTGGGCTTTATAGAGTTATAAGCCATCTATCAATTATAGATGAACTTTTAAACAAATTACTATCACGCAAGTTTTTATCTCTTGGACTTTTAACCCTCTTCAGTAGAAATTGAATCAACAAACTTTAGCCCAACCCAAACATGGGACTAAATCCCTTTTTTGAGGGGAGGACAATTATAAGTCATTTTGTTCCATGCATTTGTAACACGTGACCCACGTTTTCTTCACGTGTAAGAGAAAAAAAGAAGAAGGAAGTGGACTAATTAAGTTTGGTAAGCTATGATCGAGGCAAGCAAGATGATGAGCTTCATACATCATACCTTGACCAAAAAACAAAACCACTCTTCTTTTCTTTTCTTCAACAAAAATAAAAAGTCAACCATGTTGTATTAGCTAGAAGCCTAGAACTCAAATAGTACTGCTAGAAATTAATCAATAACAATATTTGTAACATATTACTGTGATCGGTTCCGATATTATTGATATGTTTGCCTAATATAGAACTCACTACGATTTGTAGGTATTAAACAAATAATAATTTTTGCGTGTTTAACTATAACACGAGATAGTTCAATGATTGAAGACGAATTATAAGCCTATCCAGAACTTGAAAAGATAGGTTATCGTTGTGACGAAATCACCAGGTGGTTCATTTTTTTTAAAGAATAAAATATCGTCAACATATTGTTACCATATGTTTATGATAGCAATAGGTTTAGTTCCAGATTGTTTATATTTATCATGACCAAGTCGCATTTTCATACCCCCATAGATGAGGTTTATTTTCATACAACATCTGCATGCAGACTTGTTAAACCTAAATATTATAAGGACAACTGGGTGGTGTCTTTACGTACTTGTTGGTTTCTAACATTGCAAACATCGATGAATTGCAATCTAATACATTGAGTGTTTGACCTTTCTACAACCTTTAACGATAATTATGTTTGTTTTAAAAACCATAGAATTCCAAACTATAGAATAACTTATGCCTTGACGTCCGACATAGTCAACTCTAAGAGCACTTCCACCGGAGGTGAAATGTGCCAACACCCGGTCAAAAAATCAGGCTAGGGGTAAGTGCATCCACTCCAGCCCACAAACTAGCCTAGCACCCAGCCCAAGCCAGGCAACAGACCAGCCCATTTTTTACTGACCCAGGGACCGCCCTATTTGGCTGGCGCGTGGCTTTCACTTGCGAGTGGGCGCGAGTAGGAAACAGGAATGCAGGCGTGCGGGGCTCGCTGTCAGTGCACTCACCCATCACCCGGATCATGGCGACGTGGCCCTTTCTTTGCCGTTGGATTTCCAATGGTAAAAAAAAATTGAATTTCACTTTTAAACTGGACCGTCCGATCACAGATCAACGGTCCACGTTCCCCCTCCCAAAAAAAGGCCTAAGCTAGGCAACAGACCATCCCATTTTTTACTGACCCAGGGACTGGCTTATTTGGTTGGCGCGTGGCTTTCACTTGCGAGTGGGCGCGAGTAGGAAACAGGAATGCAGGCGGCGAGGCCCACTGTCAGCGCACTCACCCATCACCCGGATCATGGCGACGTGGCTCTCTATTTGCCGTTGGATTTCCAACGGCTAGCTTTTCTAGACCGTTGGATTTCCAACAGTAAACAAATTTTTGAATTTCACTTTTAAACTGGATCGTCCAATCACAGACCAACGGTCCACGTTTTTTCCCAAAAAAAAAAAAGGCCCAAGCCAAGCAACATACCAACCCATTTTTAAATGACCCAGGGACCGGCCTATTTGGCTGGCGCATGCCTTTCACTTGCGAGTGGGAGCGAGTAGGAAACAGGAATGCAGGCGGCGGGGCCTGATGTCAGCGCACTCACCCATCACCCGAATCATGGCGACGTGGCCCTCTCTTTGCCTTTGAATTTCCAACGGTAAAAAAAATTTGAATTTCACTTTTAAACTGGACTGTCCGATCACATATCAACGGTCCACGTTTTTTCCCAAAAAAAAAGGCCCAATGGTCAGAATTATGACCTTGGCCATGTGGCAGCTCGTTGGCTGTTGGATTGGAATATTTTTCAAATCCAACGGTCCAGATTGATTAACAACATTAAAATTTATTTTAAAAATACAGAAAAATTTAAAAAAATTTAATTTTTTTCTATAAATACCTAACCCTCATCTTCTACTTTCTTACATCACATTTCAATATTTTATACACTTTCTACATTTCAATATTTTCTACACTTTGAGAGAAAAAAATGACATGTGGCGCATCGGGATTGGTTGCAAATTTTAGCGGAAATCTATTCACAAAATAGTACATTCGGAGAATGACACGTGGCGTAACGAGATTGGTTAAAAATCTTATCCGAAATTAAAAGTATTTTATTTATTTATTCTTTTATAAAAAAATTAAAATATTTTAAATGGGTTGGGTGCCAGCGCATTTTGTAGGGGTGGAGATCGTTTGTGCCAACATATTTTTAGACTGGGTGCCAGCGCATGTTTTAGGGGTGGAGATGTTTTGGCCTATTACTATTCACTGGGGTCTATTACTGTTCACTGGGGTCTATTACTGTTCACTTAAGTGGATAAATGCGCTAGATGCTGGCGCAAAGTCTTTAGGGGTGGAATTGCTCTAACACACTTTTTTACAACCATGCAAGAAATCTTTATTGACGTCTTCAACTTTCTTCATGTCATCAAAATTAGGCAGTTCTAGTGAGAAACTCAACAACCACATATGTTTGTCACATTCGAAAACGCTCATTAAGGATATAAACTATACATAGACGAAATAAGAAACCTTGCATATGGTCTCCGCTAGTGTCCTACAATTAACGAGTTGAAGCTCTACTACTGAAGATTTTCTGCACTACCTTAACAGTAAAGTATAAGTAATTCGGTTCCATGCAATATAAAGTAAACTGAACAAAAAAAAACTAAACCGAAATATAATTAAACTGAAAAAATCGAAAGGAATCGAACTGGACTGAATAGTAATATCAATTCAATTTTCAATTTTATAAAATAACCGAACCGATTGAAACCGACCCTTAAATATAATATTGTCGCGCACGCCACCGACTGTGGACTGCAGTTGTAAACTTTGTCTGTAGCAGATAGCTTGTAGCTGGAAGCAAGGAAACTCCGTGAAACCCTCCCCACAGACACGAACCAGTCAGAACCCGCCATGTGCAAGTCAATTTTCTTTTTCTTTTGGGTGCGGAATTAATAAAAATAATAAAAAGTGGAGAAAAAAAAGGGAAAAAGGATGGGATACCGAATACGGACAGGGTGTTTGCAAATAAGAACCATAAGAAATAACAGCATATTTGACCGTTGAACAATATACTGTTCTTTGAAATCACCACCACCCACTCCACGAGAACCCTTTCAAACTTTCACGCTCTTCCTTTTCTCTTTTGGTTATTTACAAATTGGGTCCTTGAATTGCGGTGGTTATTCCGTTTCGGTATATTTGACTATCCCTTCGTCTCAAGTTGGTACTTAAATTAGTTAAAGCACGAGGAGGAAAAATTTAAACCTGAATGTGAATGATGAAGTATATTGCTCTAATCAATTTCGGTTAAGTCTAGTTCTACAATTTGTCTATGAGCTTTTTAATTTTAAATTAGAGGTACATTGGCTTTGGTTATAAAAATTAACAAGGTTATTAATGAGTATAATTTAGTTTGGCAAATTTTATATTGAAACAAACAATGATATCGGCTATGAGAACAAGAAACCTTTCAAATTATCACCATTTGTGTGCGTCAATGGAGATGAGATAATGTGAGATCAAGGTTATAGGTTGGTCAATCGTTTTGAGAACCAAATGAAACACCAAAATAATCACGTAAATAAGACACTCGTTAAAAAATCATATTATTTGGTCAAGCCACTCATTGTCGACTTTCTTAAGATCAAAACTAGCAATTCTAATTAGTCAATTCTCATGCCGTTTAAGGAAAACAAGTCCGAGCTCAAAAAAAAAAAACATTTGATTTGGTTGGTTTTGTATAGTTTGGGAAACATTTTGATCAAACTAGATGGGTTTTGTAACCAAAGAAATTTCTCACCCTTATCAAACCCACATCTAAAAGTTCAAAGCTAATTACAAGAAGCTTATAACTGAAGTGGTCAAGAGCAAATGCTCATATACTCGATATTATGAGTTCGATTCTACACTCTCTCACCATCGTTCGAAAAAAAGAGAACGAGACAGAGAAAGTGTTTAGGGCTAAATAGAGACGAGAAAAATTCAAAAGACTCGATATAAAATAACCTAAAAAATGTAGGGGACAAATGTGAGATCAAACCTAAATATTCTTGTAAATATTTGAAAATTTGATATTCTAGAGATACGGCAGGCACTTGCACACCCCTTAGGGCAGGCACTTTGCGAATGGTCAGCATCAAGTCAATTCAATCCCCGTATAACCGACTTACGACCCGGTCGCTCCGTCTCCACCTCCACTCTATATAAACACCTTCCATTTGCCGCTGTCGACCAAATCACAGAGAGATCACTCGGAGAACACACGCACAGAGAAACGAATAAAATCTCCAAAAAAAGAAAAGGAAAATAAATTCACGGAGAGAGAAGGGGAAAAATGAATTGCGCTTTGGTGGTGCCGAACTCGCCGATTTTCTCGCCGTCGAAAATCCCCTCCCATTTTTTCCGGTCGTCGGCGTTAGCTTCCCCGTCGTCGTGTTCTTCGCCTAGAGTCCTACATGGGGCTCCGCCTACGCCGTCGCGATCGTCGGCTTTGACGACGCCGGGTTTCGAGTCTCGGTTTCAGAGGCAGGTGGTTGGCGGGTGCCAGAAGAAGGCTTCGGGTTTGGCTCTGAAGAGGAAGAGGCCGATGATGATTGATATTCCGGTGGCGCCGTCGGTGAGTTTTAAGGCGGAGGCGGATGAGGGCGCGGCGGAGAGAGTGGAGATGGTGGAGGTTGATGAGGATGGGTATTCGGTGTATTGTAAGAGAGGGAGGAGGGGTTCAATGGAGGATCGGTACTCCGCTGCTGTTGGTCTTGGCGATGATTCGAGACAGGTAAATTGTGGTTCTTTCGCTCTGAATGTTCTGTTTGTTTCCCGAGAAAATTTCAGAAATGGAAATTAATATCTTGAATAGAAAGTTCAAGCATTTAGCTTTGATTAGATTGTTTTACAATTTTATATTTGATTTGAGCTTCAACTGACAAAATATAGGACGAAATCAAAATTGGGTTTCTAAATTTTTTTGGAAGGATACAAAATTATGGAATTATGTTTTTGAATTTGCCGTTCGAATTCGTGCTGATTGAGATTATGTGATGACAGGCATTCTTTGGTGTGTTTGATGGGCATGGAGGAGCAAAAGCAGCTGAGTTTGCAGCCAAGAACTTGAATAAAAACATTGCGGATCGTCTGAGGGGTGGGAGTGAAGAGGAAATCGTGGAAGCAGTCAAAGATGGTTATCTGACCACCGATGTCGAGTTTTTGAAAGGCGATGTTAGTGGTGGTGCGTGCTGTGTGACTGCCGTGATCCAAAAGGGCAACCTTGTGGTGTCCAATGCCGGTGACTGTCGTGCAGTTATGAGCCGAGGAGGGGTCGCGGAGGCCCTTACATCCGATCATCATCCTTCTAGAATGGATGAAAGGGAAAGGATTGAGACCACGGTAAGCATTCAAATATGTGTATATGGATGTGAGGATTTGATATTCTTACCGAAAGATTGAAATGGAAGAAGATTGTGGAATTCGTGACTGATTGGATTTTGCTATTGTTTGTTTTGTAGGGTGGTTATGTAGATTGTTGCCGCGGTGTTTGGAGAATTCAGGGGTCTCTTGCTGTTTCGAGATCAATTGGCGATAGACAGCTTAAAGAATGGGTGATTGCAGAACCAGAGACTAAAGTCTTAAAGATAAACCCCGAATGCGAGTTTTTAATGTTAGCTTCTGATGGTCTTTGGGACAAGGTAATTTTAGAACTAATCTCATTCTGTTTCATGCGTCTGTCGTTTAGAATGATTACTTCGGAATTATCTGAATCTAATATGAAGTTTCCTTTTCTTTTTTCCAGGTTACTAATCAAGAGGCAGTAGATATCGTTCGCCCTTTATGCGTTGGCGTTGATAAGCCGGTGCTCTTTTCAGCTTGTAAGAAGCTCGTTGATCTGTCAATTCGGAGAGGTTCCATGGATGATACAAGTGTGATGATAATCCAATTAAGTCGTTTCGCTTTATGATACCGATTTAGGTAAAATGAAACTCAGTCCAGACTACAACAATTGACCTTTTCTTCCACTGCAAGTAAAGTTTTCAAGAAACTTGCAGAGTTAGAAAGGAAGCCAGGAAGACAAGCCATGGTGCAGAATAGCAACAATGACATGACCACTTGTAAATGACACTTTGTATGCTCCCGGGAGATTTTGTCTCGGCGGTAGGAAGAGAGTACTAGAAGCACATTGCACGTGACGATAACTGTAGGACTCGTTTGGTAAGTGCTTTTAAATGGCTAAAATCGCTTTCAGGAAAAATATTTGAGTTTCAAAAGCATTGGAAGCACTAGTTATGTGCTTCTTGCAAGAAGCACTTCAAGTGCTTTTGGAGGATTAATTTGTATTTTTACAAATGTTTGGTCCTGAAAACATTTCTCTATAAGCGGTTTCAGACATTTAAAAGCACTTTCTAAACGAGCTTGTAGCTTTTGTAAATTTCTTCGCTATTTCGAAGTTTATTGTAAATGATCAAAATGCTTACCCTTTAATGTCAATTCCTATTTCTGTTTTCACTGCATAAGTGGCTCAACCGTTGATTTACCATGTGTGAATTTATGATCTTAATATGTTGTGTTTAATTACATCCAGATTAGGGTAAATATGTTTTGGTTTGGTCTTGTTTAAAGTCAACTTGTAGAGCACATGCTTCTTTAGTTTGTTAAATTGTTGTTGGACCAGGTCAGTCCTGTTTGGCAGCTGCAGCCTGCAGTTTTCCATTGAATATATTTCTGCATGCACTTTGTTGTTTGGTCAAATTCAATGACAGATATTTCAGTGTGCTGGAAAAACGGCTTAGTCTACAACAAATTTTTAACCACTTGTGTTTCTATCAATGTATTAAAAGGCAAAGGCGTAGGCTAGGCGTTCCATGGATAGCCTCACCTAGGCGTGAGGCAAAGCGGGACCTAAAATTATATATATATATATATATATATATATAATACAATACTTGTAAAAAAAATTAATCAACTTCAACAATCAGTAGCCAAGGCGTTCCATGGATAGCCTCACCTAGGCGTGAGGCAAAGCTTCACGGGACCTAAAATTATATATATATATATAATACAATACTTGTAAAAAAAATTAATCAACTTCAACAATCAGTAGCCAAACTACCAGTGACCAATTAAAATTAGAATACTAAAAAACTTACTTGGTGGTTGGAGAATTTTGAAACAAATTGAGGTATGAGATTGGAGTAAAATTGAAATATAGGATTGGGATTGAGAATTTAAAGTGAGGGATTGGGTGAAATAGAGAAAATCGTGCACTGGGTAATCTTCGAAAGGGGAGGAAATTGACCGAGGTTTTCGTACTGGAGTTATAACATTTTTATTTCTCTTACATTTATAAGGTTAGGTATTCCATATGATCGACCTCTTCGAGTCACCACCTCCCACCTATTCTACACATTCGATCAAGGTTGTCACTGCGAAGCTATAGTAAAGGTGCACGGGGTCTTACTGTCTAGCCGTTGGTACTCCGCATCTTCACGAGACCTCCTGTGATTGGGTTGCTTGTTGCTGATATATATGGACCAAATGTTCCTATATTGAAATAAAAAAAATTAAAATTAAAAAAAAAAAAAAAAAACCCTTCTTCTTCACACGGTCGTCTTGAAGAAACCCAGAAACATGGGTTGTTGAAGGGTATTGGGAACGCCCAATCAAACGCCTCAGGTGCGCTCCGACAAAGCCTAGGCGAGTTTCCGCTCACTACCAGAAAACAGAGGCGAAATTGCTGCCGTCCTACCTCCAAGGCCGACGAGGCGAGTTTTTTAATGTACCGGGCTGTGTTCATGGCACATTGAAGAATTTCTCATATTGAATAACGCACAATAGTTGTTGGGACTTTTTCTTTTAATGTCTCTAGTCCAAATATAAGGCATGTTTACTTAATGGAAACTAGCAATCGGAACACACGCTTTACGTGTGCAACTGAATTTGTTTTTTATTTTACTATGACTTATCATTAATGAGCACGAATGACAACAAAAAAAAAACAAAAAAAACAAAAGGAAGAGAAGATGTAGGAGAACGTGGGGAATGTAGACAGAGGAAGAGGGGGGAAAAGTGGCATTTATCTATTTATTTTGTAATTTTTAAATATGATATGTCATATTTACATGGTTGTGATGTTAGTATAAAATTTGTGTTTGGCGTAATTACCAATTTGTCCACCTTTTTTTTGTTCAATTCTGGTGAGAGGGTTAGAGTGGTAATTTACTAGAGTTTTAGTTGACAAACAAAGTTTTATTAATATGTAGTTTAGATAAATGAACGAAAAAATCAAAGAACTTCTACACAAGGGAAAGTAAGGAAAGAACATCAATTAACTAGTCCCTCTAATTGATTTGATTCTTGAATTTTAATTATTTGATTACGGATTTCAATAGAGAATTCACATTTTTTTCTATTCTTTGTGTTATTCAACATAATAAAGTTAAAAGGTGAAACAATTATGATATTTATTATAAATAGGCAAAAGTGAGAGATAATCTATGCTATAGATCGAGTGGAATAGGAACAATGTATTGCAATTTTTATTTTGTGTAATTGTACCAGACAATGAATGCAGGTAGAAAGAGAAAGAATAAAATTGGTACAAATTGTCTACTTAGATATGTAGATAGAAAGACGGATAATCTTTACATTATAAAGATCCCTTTATATAGGGAAAGCCTTACGCTAGTAGGAAACAATTGCATGAGTGAAAAAGTCATCATCCATATTATTATTTACTATTTCATATTTCTAAGACTTTTCCACATAAAGCTTTTAATTGTTGTCATTAAAATCCACAGATAATAGCTTGTTAGCTTGCTTCTTCGTGCATTCGTGTGACATTCACACTATATTTCATAACAATATCTATATTTTAATTAACGCATAAAACTCTGCACTTTTTCCGGATGCAGTCTCCATCAGTAGTATTGCACTTCGCATTCACATTTATAACATGCACGGTTCAAGTGATTTGTGACTCGGATTAGTGGACATCACGACATGCCAAACTCTTTTTATCTAATGTTGCTGTAATAGTTAAGTGGCAAACACTTTATAGTGCTGTTTTTTCCCCTACTCCTTTTTGATCGACTAGAGACGAGTTTCAAACTTTAGACGTCTTTTCAGGAGGGAGAGAGATACCAAATACTAAATCACGAGCTAGTTGATAGTATTGTGATTCAAAGGTTTCGCGTTTCATCGGTATAGCCTGTAGTGCAAAATACATTGAAGAACATGATGTCGTTTTACACACATAAACAATTTGCATGCAAATAGAATGACGCTTTGCGCTCATTTGGTGTCTAGAATTGAATTAAAACGAAACGAGTACATTTATGTACTGATCATGTTTTCTATCTCTTTCTGTCATTTGCTCGTCAGCCTCGTTTTTGGACTTTCTCCTCCAGCCAATCGTGACACATCGAGAACCAAGACGGTGAGAATAATTATGGTTTTATATGCTAAAATATACATAACCATGACTTCATCTACATGCTTATGCTTTGTGTTTTTTGTCCAAAGACGACTTCATGTTGACTGAATTGGGGACTTCGCTTCTGTTTTGTTTGCGTCGGATGTCGCTGTTATTATTTCATAAACATAAGACATAGTAATAAATAGTAAAAGAGAAATATTAGCTACCTTTCAAGAGGATCCTCGCCGGATTCTCTAATTACATTCGTTTATCGTACATCATGCGGTTATAAATTATTATAATTTTTTTTATTTAAAATTAAATATAAACAGTACCTGATAAAAATTGACCGTACGATGTACGATGAATGAATGTGATTGAAAGATCTTCGAAATCCTAATAAAAAGGATCCGGCGAGAATCCTCTCTCAGCTACCTTTCCTTCTGCATTTTCCCACTCATTTATTGACTAATTATTTCTATTTGCACGACTAACTTAAAACTTAATGCTTTGACCCAGATTATATGTTTCCACCGGAAGTAAATGTGGTGTGTAGAAATCATTAGATCCACAAAAATTAAATGGGCTAAGTTTTTATTGGGCTTATGCATTCTTTATGAAAGGTTCTTAGGCTTATGAGACAGACCGACTTTAAAACTAAATTTTGCAATATATAATATAACACCCTAGGTTTTAACTCGTCATTAAAAAAAAAAAAAAATTGTATCAATAGTCCTGTAACTCTAATTCAATTATTATTTTTTTAATAAAAATTCGTGAATATTAGTCTCTTAACTCATCAAAACGCACAGTTATGGTCATTTTCATTAACTCCGTCATAATTTTCATCAAAATGAATTATGGTGGAAGAACTATTACTACAATTTGGTTAAAATTGAGAGACCATTAGTCTAATTAGGTTAAAGTTGATGGACCATTGCTAAAAATTTCTCCTTTTGTTTGTCTCTTGATTCAGCCTCATGTACATGACATGTGACTCATTTTGATGAAAGTTCTGATGGAGTTGACGAAAAGGAACATATGTGCAAGTTTTGATGAGTTAATGAACCAATGGTCATTAATTTTTATTTGAAGGACCATTGTTCAAATTCAATTAAAATTAAATGATCATTGCTACAATTTTCTCAAAGAAAAAACTTTTGTGTTATAGATTACAAATGAAGAATTATGCTTTGCTTAGCCAAAAAGATGACTAATGTAAGTTTCCAAAAAAAATATGCTTTTCAACAAGGACGTATTATATTTATATTTATATGAATAAAATGAGATCCACTATGAATATTATGCTTGAAGCATGTGGACCGAGACATCTCCACCGAGAGAGAGAGAGAAAAAAATTAGGGTTACTCAAGTTTTTGGATTTTACGAAGTAGATCAATGAAATAAGCTAACGTGACTATATGGTTGAAATTAAATTGTGCAGATCTCTCGATCGCAGGTTCGAACATAGAGATTCCAAGTGAATCTCAATCTTATGAAAATGAGATACAAAAGTAAACACTTGAGATTCAAAATTTGAATCTTCTATGACAATATCACTTGTACTAAAATAAAAAGAAAATATTAATTAAACAAGTAAAGGATAACTTAAGATGATAAGACACAATCCAGCTAATTTATTCTCGTAATCATTTCCTTCCACCACTTACAACATGTTACCATAGGAAATTTTTTAATTGCGACCAGAACATAGATGGTACATCATGTGTTTTTATATAAGTAGTGTGAAATTTTATTTTTTAAGTTATTAGTTTTTTAACATACATACCCCATTATTTATATAACGACTCGTGATGTACCAACCAATGATAGGCACACTACAGAACATTTTTAACACGTAATTATTTTTAATTTTTCCTCCTCCTCCTAATATTTTTATTTATTTTATTTTATTTTTTAATATTTTAGCTCTCGAAGTGCCCTGGATGAGATTCTCTTCGTCTCGTTTTATATTTCTCACTCGAAAAAATTCCATTTTATAAAATTGCCCATAAAAAATAAAAAAAAACAGACCTGCCTTCTAATCCCCTCCCATTTCTCCTCAGATCTCTCTCCCTTGTTCGCTTTTGGGGTCCAAGGGTTTCGCTGCTGCTCTAGATCTCCCCTAGCGATTCGAATCCTTCTCCGGGTTCGAAACGCTCTCTCTCTCTCTCTCTCTCTCTCGCTCAGCCGTGGACTCGCACTTCACGGCCGCATCGCATTCGTAGATCCAAGCCGCCGATTCCGAGCCGTCGATCTGCTCCCCAGCCATGGCGGCCGCGAACGCTCCGATCACCATGAAGGAGGCCCTAACGGTTAGCCTTTAACTTCCGATTCGAATGCTACTTCAGCTCGATTGAGATTTACACTTGTTTTTTTGCCGAATTAGTTGCTTTTTTGGTCAATTGCTGTGCTTGATTTATCGTTTTTACTTCGATTTTGTTACTTAGTTTTGTGTTAAGCTTCAGATAGATCTGAAATTTCGTTGAATTTTTGGTTTCTGATCAGATCTGAGAAGTTTTACTAAGAACTACTTAGCAACTGTGATTTCGAACACGATTAACTGTTCTCTGTTCGCTGAGAGGATTTGACTAGAATAATTAAGTGATGATGAGTTTATATGATCTGATCTGATTGCAGCTTCCGAGCGTTGGGATTAATCCACAGTTCATAACGTTTACACATGTTACTATGGAATCCGATAAGTACATATGCGTTCGGGAGACTTCGCCTCAGAATAGTATTGTCATTATCGATATGAGTATGCCGATGCAACCTCTGAGGAGGCCTATCACTGCAGACTCTGCGCTTATGAATCCGAATTCCAAAATCCTTGCCTTGAAAGGTAGGTTATAACAACTTGTTCGCATTGCTGGAATAGTTTTTGTTTGCATATAAGTGTCGTCACTTTTGAAAGATGCTCTGGTTTATTGTTCTGGGCTTGATCTTAATGCATCATGCATGTGTGCTTGCACCAACTTTTTGAACCTCAGCTTACTTAGTAAATAGATTCACGATTCATCTTGCTAGTATGTTTGCAACACGTATTTAGTTGAATCAGCAATTACTATCATGTGCAATCTAAGCACTTAACTTTATTTACCGGCTGGATCTTACTTACCAGCGCCTTACCTTTCTTTATGAACCTCGATTTATCTAATTCTGATCTACCATGTGTTGTCATATCCACTTGAAGCTGGAGTTCAAGGTACTACTCAGGATCACCTTCAAATATTTAACATTGAGATGAAAGCAAAACTGAAATCTCATCTTATGCCTGAGCAGGTACCTCACTTCATTTGTTTACTAATTAATATTTTTTCGGCATCTCTTAATTATTGCATAAGGATATCTGGTTCTTGTTGTTTTCTGCAAGGTTTTAAATAATCTAGCTTACGTATCCCTGTTGGTTCTTCTGTAGATTGTTTTCTGGAAGTGGATAACCCCAAAGATGTTGGGTTTAGTCACTCAGACTACGGTGCATCACTGGTCAATTGAAGGTAAGATACCTTCAATAACTAATTTGAGTATTACACAATCACACTTCTTCAGGTTTTTATTTTTTATTTTATATATATATATATATATATATATATATATATATATGGAAACATTACAAATTTATTGTATCAACTTGCTTTTTGTGTTAAAGTTGTGGTCTTTATTTGTTTGGTCCTGCTGCATCTCCTTGTAGGTGAATCTGAACCTGTAAAGGTGTTTGAGCGAACAGCTAATCTGGCTAACAATCAGATTATAAATTACCGCTGCGATCCTTCTGAGAAGTGGTTGGTTTTGATTGGAATTGCTCCTGGTGCACCAGAGGTACGTTGTTATGTCTATTTATGCCTCACGTTGTTATGTCTATTTATGCCTCTCCAATGTCCACCAGTATTCTTTATCTCAGCCAAGGAAAATTGTCAGAAATTGCAAAACTGTTTGCGTCTTTTGGGCGTTTGCAGCCAGTGCTCCGGTTGTCAGTCTTTATCTATATTCAAATCCTGTACTTCTATCATAATACGTTCAATCTAGCCTCATAAACAATATTGTTTGAACTATATTTCCCAATGATTAAAATTGTGAAACAACTCTGATGCTGTACTAGTTTTTTGTTTATAAAGTTCAATGTATCGGAATATACATTCTCTCTCTTTTAAAGCCGCTTTTCTGCCGTACTGCTTCTCATTGTTAATTCTGTTTTTCTAGAGGCCACAATTGGTGAAAGGAAATTTGCAACTCTTCTCTGTGGATCAGCAGCGCAGTCAAGCTCTTGAAGCACATGCTGCATCATTTGCCCAATACAAGGTATGCACAGTTCACTGCCCCATTCTCCTACTATTTATTTATATTCTGCACCCTTCACTACACACAATCTGTTAATAGACAAATACATATGCATCTTCGAATATTGTTGACTGGCTTCATTTATGTTGCACAGGTTCCAGGGAATGAGAATCCTTCAACTCTTATTTCTTTTGCCACCAAGACCCTCAATGCTGGACAGATTACATCAAAGTTACATGTTATTGAGCTTGGTGCCCAGCCAGGTTGATATTAGGATTATATTAAAGTCTCATGCACATTAAATGAAGTAGACTGCCTGGTTCTGATTAGACATGATTTTTCGTTTCTTTACACAAAAATCTCCATTAAATCTGTAAATGATGATTATGTTTTCTTTGATAGGGTACTTTTTGTATCATTAGTTTCAATTAATCATCGCGATCTTGGTTACATCTTCTGGGGATATAAATTGGAATAAGTTTAATATGCTCATAAAAGATTAAGAACTTGTATAGATTAAATTAGTAATATTGACTTACTAAGTTTGTATACAGATGGCATTTTTACTTAAAATCAAATGTTGGGAAGATATCGAAAATATATAGTTTTTATGTACTTTATTTTGGTGATTTTTAAGTTAAAGGAAGTAAATGTGAGTTTGAATCTCTTTTCAGGGAAACCATCTTTTACGAAGAAACAAGCGGATCTCTTCTTTCCTCCAGATTTTGCTGATGATTTCCCAGTCGCCATGCAGGTACTGAATTCGTCAATGTTTTTGATTAATCGTGTAATATATGGTAACTTTGTTAATGTTGAATTTATTTATTTGGCAGATGTCTCACAAGTACAGCTTGATTTACGTAATTACAAAGCTTGGGCTACTATTTGTGTATGATTTAGAGACAGCTAGTGCAGTTTACAGAAATAGAATTAGTCCGGATCCAATTTTCTTGACAACAGAGGCTTCATCTGTTGGAGGGTTTTATGCAGTTAATAGGCGGGGCCAGGTGTTGTTGGCTACAATTAATGAACAAACAATTGTGCCTTTTGTCAGCGGTCAGGTATGTTTGAAATTTTTTTCTTTTTTCTTGGTATGGTATTGAAAGTAGCAATTTGCTCTTAAGAATGTTGTCTTGTTTTCATTTGCAGCTAAACAATTTGGAGCTTGCTGTGAATCTGGCTAAAAGAGGAAATCTTCCAGGTGCTGAGAATCTGGTAAGATACTCGTTATAATAATTTTAAGCTTAAGTATACTAGATTTTCTATAGTGGGAACATTTTAAATAGGCATATTTCAATTGTTGATGGAATTAAGTTATTCATTTGATTGCATTTCGTGATAAGAAGCAATATCGTTGCTTTTATTGTATCCAATTTGAAGTTGTCATGATAAGGCACTTTTTTGAACTTGATGCTCACTGAAGGTGTTTTTTTTAATTAACCTTTGAACGAATTAATAACACTTTGAGATAGGGAGTTGAGGTGAGAGAAGGCCTTAATTTATGTGGTCTACAATTTCAGTATTGTTGATTGTTGGCTGGACTGTACTTGGCTATCTCATTTGTAATGCCATGATTTGATGAGCTGTAATTCTCTGTACTTTAATGTCTGATATGCCTACATTAATATTACAGGTTGTCCAGCGTTTCCAAGAACTGTTTGCCCAAACGAAGTACAAAGAAGCTGCTGAGCTTGCAGCGGAGTCCCCACAAGGAATTCTCCGCACACCTGATACTGTTGCTAAATTCCAGGTTTCCATTTTGCTTCTGTATTTTTGTACATGTTTCTTTCTTTGGGTAGTTTTTCTCTCTTCACATGATTTTGTCCTGGATGTGTTTCACATGTATCTAGAAGCTTGATGTGTTCTAGTAGTTCATGTTTCTTTTTAGGATAGATTACAACTTAATGAAATTTACGTTTACGATTTTTGTTCTCTGATGTGTTGCAGAGTGTTCCTGTCCAAGCTGGGCAAACACCGCCTTTGTTGCAGTACTTTGGGACACTCTTGACAAGAGGGAAGCTCAATGCATTTGAGTCATTGGAATTGTCACGTCTTGTAGTAAACCAGAACAAGAAGAACCTTTTAGAGAACTGGTTAGCAGAGGACAAACTCGAATGTAGTGAGGAATTGGGAGATCTTGTGAAGGTTGACTTTGCAACTTGAATTTAAATGTCAATTTTTCAGATATTTACATTATTCGTGTTAATATCTCTGATTTTTTTTTTCTTGTAGACTGTGGATAATGATCTGGCTTTGAAAATATATATTAAAGCCAGGGCAACTCCCAAAGTTGTTGCAGCTTTTGCTGAACGAAGGGAATTTGACAAAATTCTGATCTACTCAAAGCAGGTGTGGGAATGCTTTTATGTAGTAATTGGTTTATAAATATTTGTTTTTGTAATTGTTAAATGGTTGTTTGGTTTCTAAGCATTGCCATTCTCTTTGTTGCTTTAGGTTGGCTACACACCTGACTATCTGTTCCTTTTGCAAACAATTCTTCGAGCAGATCCTCAGGTACTCTTTTAATACTCACAAAGCTTATATTTTCTATTTAGTTCTTGAAAGCTGAAAGCATAGCTGTGTCACACATTGATCTTTGTTTGGTGGATGTCTCATTGAAAACAAAATCCTTCCATTTGCATTTTTTCAGTTAATACCCCCAGGAGTTTGGTCTACTGTTTACATTTGACTTGCAGTTGTATACAGATGAACTTGAATTTCAAATTAAACCAGGTTATAATGTGGTTTTGACTGTAGGGTGCTGTTAATTTTGCATTAATGATGTCTCAAATGGAAGGTGGTTGTCCGGTTGATTACAACACCATAACGGATCTCTTCCTTCAGGTGTGTTTACTTTCATTAGTACTATTGTGCTATGCTCACGTTAGCAATTATAGATATATATATAATAAATAAGAGACTAACAAATCTTCTTGTTGTCCTTTTGTTTATTTTAGAGGAACCTTATTCGCGAGGCAACCGCCTTTTTATTGGATGTTTTGAAGCCAAATCTTCCAGAGCATGCGTTCCTGCAAACAAAGGTTTCTATTCTTGAAGCTATATATGAATGATCCGTTAATTCCTATTTCTGCTGGTTGATTTTTTTTCCGTCCATGCAGGTCCTTGAGATCAATTTAGTGACTTTCCCAAATGTGGCCGATGCTATTTTAGCCAATGGAATGTTCAGTCATTATGACCGTCCTCGTATTGCCCAGCTATGCGAAAAGGCTGGTCTTTATGTGCGAGCTTTGCAAGTAAGATGTCTTGTGTTGCAATCCTTTCTTTTTCTTGTCTATTTTCTAATAGTGGCATTTGTGCTAAAGCATTTTACTTCTGTTGCAGCATTACTCAGAGTTGCCTGATATTAAACGTGTCATAGTGAACACACATGCAATAGAGCCACAGGTTCATATCCTTTCTAGTATTTACATCAAATTGGTACGACACTTCTAGAACTGTTACTAAGAGTGTGTTCTTCTACAGTCACTTGTAGAGTTTTTTGGCACTCTATCAAAAGAATGGGCATTGGAGTGCATGAAAGATCTTTTATTGGTCAACTTAAGAGGAAACCTTCAGATAATAGTGCAGGTACACACATTTTTTTTCTTTTTTTACTTTGATGTTAAAAAACATATATGGAGCATTATCTGAAGCAAATTTTAATACCTACACAGGTTGCTAAGGAATACTCTGAGCAGTTGGGAGTTGATCAGTGCATGAAGCTCTTTGAACAGTTCAAGTCATATGAAGGGTTGTATTTCTTCCTTGGTTCGTTTTTGAGCTCAAGGTAATCTGTTCAAGAAAATAAATTTTCGTTGTTTTCTTTTGTGTTTGGATGTCACCTCCAGTTTATTCTTGATTTTTATGTTACTTTAAAATGTGATACAGTGAGGATCCTGATATCCACTTCAAGTACATTGAGGCAGCTGCTAAAACTGGACAAATCAAAGAGGTGGAGCGAGTTACTAGAGAATCAAACTTCTATGACGCTGAGAAGACGAAGAATTTCTTAATGGAAGCGAAGCTCCCCGATGCACGTCCATTGATTAATGTTTGTGATCGTTTTGGATTTGTTCCAGATCTCACCCACTACTTGTACACGAACAATATGCTTCGTTACATTGAAGGTTACGTTCAGAAGGTACTATTTGAGCCTTCTTTTGACACTTTGAAATGCCCTTTGCGTTCATTATTGATAATTTTTTTTGGCTTGTTGCGTAGGTGAATCCTGGGAATGCTCCATTAGTTGTGGGACAGTTGCTGGATGATGAGTGCCCTGAAGATTTTATCAAAGGCTTAATTCTTTCTGTCCGTTCATTGCTTCCAGTGGAGCCCCTTGTGGAGGAATGTGAGAAGAGGTACATGTTCAGAATGCCACACCCAATCCTCATTTTTAGTTTGCCATCATTTTTTGTCTATATCACTTAATTTTCTTCTTCTTTTCCCTCTCTCTAGGAATCACCTTCGTTTACTCACACAGTTCTTGGAGCATCTTGTGAGTGAGGGAAGCCAAGATGTACATGTTCACAATGCTTTGGGTAAAATCATCATTGATAGCGGCAATAATCCAGAACACTTCCTTACCACAAACCCATATTATGATTCGCGTGTTGTTGGTAAATATTGTGAGAAACGTGATCCTACCCTGGCTGTTGTTGCTTACCGCCGTGGACAATGTGACGATGAACTCATTAATGTCACAAATAAGAACTCTTTGTTCAAATTGCAAGCAAGGTTGGTGATTAGTATTTTATGATTTTTTTTAAACATTTCATCTTATTTGACTACGCGTAGGTTTACTGACTAATTTGTTGATATTAGGTATGTGGTTGAGAGGATGGATGAAGATCTTTGGGGAAAAGTTCTTGACCCCGAGAATGAGTACAGAAGACAGCTTATTGATCAAGTTGTTTCTACTGCCTTGCCCGAAAGCAAGAGCCCGGAACAAGTTTCTGCGGCTGTTAAGGCTTTCATGACTGCTGATTTGCCCCATGAGTTAATTGAGCTTCTTGAAAAGATTGTGCTTCAAAACTCTGCCTTCAGTGGGAACTTTAATCTGCAAAACCTGCTAATCTTGACCGCCATCAAGGCAGATCCGTCGAGAGTTATGGATTACATTAATAGGCTTGATAATTTTGATGGACCTGCAGTTGGGGAAGTAGCTGTGGAAGCCCAACTGTTTGAGGAAGCGTATGCAATCTTCAAGAAGTTTAACTTGAATGTCCAAGCGGTTAATGTCTTGTTGGATAACATCCGAAGCATTGATAGGGCTGTTGAGTTTGCGTTCCGTGTGGAAGAAGATGCTGTTTGGAGCCAGGTTGCAAAGGCTCAGCTCCGGGAGGGTCTGGTGAGCGATGCTATTGAGTCATTTATCCGTGCAGATGATGCCACCCAATTCTTGGATGTTATTCGCGCTTCTGAGGATGCAGATGTGTACCATGACTTGGTGAGGTATCTTCTGATGGTTAGGCAAAAGGTGAGAGAGCCCAAGGTGGACAGTGAGCTCATTTATGCATATGCAAAGATTGATAGGCTTGCTGACATTGAAGAATTTATTCTTATGCCCAATGTCGCTAATCTCCAAAGTGTTGGTGATCGCCTATATGACGAGGCTCTCTATGAGGCTGCAAAGATAATATATGCCTTCATATCTAACTGGGCAAAGTTGGCTGTCACACTTGTGAAGCTCAAACAATTTCAAGGTGCTGTTGATGCAGCACGAAAAGCCAACAGTTCAAAGACATGGAAGGAGGTTTGCTTTGCTTGTGTTGATGCTGAGGAGTTCCGCTTAGCTCAGATTTGTGGTCTCAACATTATTATACAGGTGATTTTTTTGCATCTGGATGTCTCATATTCTTCTAAGGTGCATTTTTACTCTAGATTTGCGCATATTTATACAATTTTCGCTAATTGTTTGTCTTGATTTGAATTTTATAGGTAGATGATCTGGAAGAGGTCAGTGAATACTACCAGAATAGAGGATGCTTCAATGAGCTAATATCTCTAATGGAGAGTGGTCTGGGGTTAGAACGTGCTCACATGGGAATCTTTACCGAGTTGGGGGTTCTATATGCTAGATATCGCCCAGAGAAACTTATGGAGCACATCAAATTGTTCGCAAATAGGCTAAATATTCCCAAGCTTATTAGAGCATGTGATGAGCAGCAACATTGGAAGGAGCTGACCTATCTGTATATTCAATATGATGAGTTTGATAATGCTGCAACCACCATCATGAATCATTCCCCTGAAGCCTGGGATCACATGCAGTTCAAAGACGTGGCGGTTAAAGTTGCTAACGTGGAGCTATATTATAAGGCTGTGCACTTCTACTTGCAAGAGCATCCAGACCTCATTAATGATATTCTAAATGTGCTTGCACTTCGTGTAGATCATACACGTGTGGTTGACATCATGCGAAAGGTAACTGATTGTGCATGTATTCTTTACGCGCATCATAGATTCCTAGCGCTCATCCATGGCTCTTATATTGAGATTCTTGTGTGCTTGAAAATTGTAGGCTGGTCACTTGCTACTTGTGAAGCCATACATGGTTGCAGTTCAGAGCAACAATGTCTCTGCTGTGAATGAGGCTTTGAACGAGATATATGTTGAGGAGGAAGACTATGAAAGATTGCGTGAATCCATTGATTTGCACGATAGCTTTGACCAAATAGGCCTCGCTCAAAAGGTAAAATGCATTCTATTTATAGTCTGTTATCTGTGTTGTTAATGTGCAGGAGCCTTATGTTGTTTGTTTGGTCAGATTGAGAAACACGAACTTCTGGAAATGAGACGTGTTGCTGCATATATCTACAAGAAAGCTGGAAGGTGGAAGCAGTCCATTGCATTGTCAAAGAAAGATAAACTTTACAAAGATGCCATGGAGACAGCCTCACAATCTGGTGACCGTGAACTGGCAGAGGAGTTGCTTGTTTACTTCATTGAACAGGTACGAAACTCTTTATAAGGACTCCATTTTTCACGAGTGCATTCTCTTTACTGTTGTCCCTGGCCTGCTAACATTTTTGGTAATTCATTAATTTTCTTCTTTAAATTGCAGGGAAAGAAAGAATGCTTTGCATCGTGCCTCTTTGTCTGTTACGATTTGATAAGGCCAGACATTGCCCTTGAACTTGCATGGATGAACAACATGATCGACTTTGCTTTCCCATATCTGTTACAGGTAATGTTTTTTGTCTTGTTTCCAACTGTTTCTTGCGTGTAAAGGGTTATTGACGTTTTTCGTCAAGTCTTGCTTGCATTGTTGAGAACCTTATGTAATTCTTCGTTTTACAGTTTATCCGGGAATACACTGGCAAAGTTGATGAACTGGTTAAGGACAAGATTGAAGCTCAAAAGGAGGTCAAGGCTAAAGAACAGGAAGATAAAGAAGTTATTGCGCAGCAGGTAATCACTTTGAGATATTCTATTTCCTTAACTATAGAAAGTGGGTTCGATGAATTTGCATTCGTTCTGTTCACATATCATGTCAATCTCCGTGTTCTCGACGTATCTTTTGTTCTTTGCTTAAATGTCACTATGCATTATGATTGATTGGGTTGACATGCTTTGCAGAACATGTATGCTCAGTTGCTGCCTCTTGCTTTGCCTGCGCCACCAATGCCTGGCATGGGAGGCGGAATGGGAGGAGGGTATGCTCCACCGCCACCTATGGGAGGAATGCCACCGATGGGCATGCCGCCCTTTGGCATGCCACCAATGGGCAGTAGCTACTGAGGCATGTTGAACTATTCTTGCGGAGTTCGACATTTGAATTTGGTGTTTTAGTCAGTAGGGAAACCTATTTGATAGAACCTACCATTTAGTGTAATTTTGTGTGGATATGTTGTGTTGTAATATTCTTTTGTAGCAGAGCCAATTTTTGTTTGGCTGGTGGTTGAGGGCAGCAAGCTTAGAATTCTCTCTGTATTTTTCGAACCTACCCGAGTCCGAGTATAATACAAAACACTACACTGATCATTTTGATTATGTTCCAATTTTTCTTGGTGTATATTTGTTCAAACGATTTGTATTCCAGTGAAATTGCGGTTTGTTTGAACCATTTCTGAACCAGTCTGTTTATCATGGACCAAAATATCGACTGCGGTGCCGGAATTTGGAATAATCCTGGCAATTCATTTTGTTTGGGTGTCTTTTATGTACAAGTGTGTTTACGGGTTTTGGGTTTTAATGTGGGGTAAAAAAATTGGAATTTACAGGCTCGTTTGGTTACCATTTTGTTTTTATTCTTTGTGGAGATACGAGGAATGTGTATGAGAGATGGTGAAACTCTTCATAGTCTCTTCGAGTCTGGAAGGAATGGATAATCGTGGTTTATCATCAGTTGTTCCTTTTTTTATCTTGAAAAAAAAAAACGTTATAGCTCAAATTTGAGTTTTAACATTTTCAGGATCATCTTGGTAGATACGAGTACGAATTTAATCTCAAATGTTATATTTTGAACTCAAAGAAAGTAATCCACAATTTGCGTTCTTGTTAGAGCCTTCTGCTCACATGTCAAGAACAAGAAATGCTTCTATTAGATACACAGAAAATTTTAGTGATGTTTTAAATGCTTTCTGAAAAAGTCAGTTGCTTCTACAGAAATAGCTTTTATGATCGAAAAACACTAACAATACTGAACTAAATGTAGTTAAAAGCACTTTTGGTTGACAAAGCAGTCCAAAACCAGTCTTTCAGTCCCAAACACAATGCCACGGTGACGTCACAAATAGTATATGTTAAAGTTTTTATCCTTTCAGTTTAGTCCTCTTGGACGTCCGAGCCTCGGAAGTTCATCTCCCACCCAAAAAAACAGAACAAATCCCACCAATTTCCCACATCGATTCCTCTTTCATTAACCAATTTCCATTTCCCAGCAACTTCGATCGATCGATGCAAATGGCGTACCAACTCGTGATTTGGGGTCTGATCACTGCTCTCTCGGCCCTGATCCTGAGAATCTCCCTCCAAATAACCGCCGCCAGAAGCAACAGAAAACGCGCCGTCGCCTTCTTCCACCCCTACACCAACGACGGCGGGGGCGGAGAAAGAGTCCTCTGGTGCGCCGTTAAAGCCATCCAGGACGAAAACCCCTCCCTCGACTGCCTCGTCTACACCGGCGACCACGACGCCTCTCCTCACTCCTTGACCGCCCGTGCCGTCGACCGCTTCGGCGTCAAACTCGTTCACCAACCCAAGGTTCTCTTTCTCTCTCGCTCTCTCTCTCTTTGAATTTAATTTTTTTCATTAATTATCGATTGGGATTTGAAGGTGGTGCATTTGAGCAAGAGGAAATGGGTCGAGGAGGCCACCTACCCCCGGCTGACCATGATCGGGCAGAGCCTCGGCTCTGTCTACCTCTCATGGGAGGCGTTGACGAAGTTCACTCCTACTTTTTACTTCGACACCGCTGGCTATGCCTTCACGTACCCAATGGCCCGGCTGTTTGGTTGCAGGGTTATCTGCTACACCCATTACCCCACAATCAGCTGCGACATGCTCTCCCGGGTCCGCCGGCGGAGCTCCATGTACAACAATGACGACTTCATTGCTCGGAGGTAGGTCTGTTTGTCAATTTTCCCATTTCACATTTTGCTGATTGTGGCTGAAGAAACCCAGTGAAAGAACATGGATGGATGTTTGGTCAAACCGAAAAGATGATCACTTTTCGCATTTAGTTGCTTAGACGAAAAAAGATCATAACTTGAATTTGAATTGTTGTTGTAGCAATTGGTTGTCCAGCTGCAAAGTCGTATACTACAATATATTTAGCCGGATGTATGGGATTGTAGGCTCTTGTGCTCATCTTGTTATGGTTAATTCGTCCTGGACTCAGTCCCATATCGAAAAGCTCTGGAACATTCCCACACGGACTAAGCGGGTCTATCCTCCTTGTGACACTTCTGGACTTCAGGTTTGTTATCAGTAATATCTTAACATATTACTTCGAAACGTGGTTTTCAACGATTTGACTAGTCGTTGTGTGAGATGAGCTGCAAATGTGCAATTGTCTTTCTGTGTGGTTGTTAACAAGTTGCTGTCTGTGTAGGTGCTTCCGTTGGAAAGGCCAGCTGAACCGGCAAAAATTATTTCTGTTGCTCAGTTTCGGCCAGAGAAGGTGGGAATATAAACCTTATGAGCACAAGGTACTAAGATTTTTGTGGCTCGTTTATGGGGCCTTTATTATTTGTGGATATTGCAAGTCCTTTCTAATTTGGTTGTTCCATTCTCAGGCACATGGGCTCCAACTTGAGGCGTTTGCAGTTGCCATAGGAAAATTAGATGCACACTTGCCCAGACCTAAGCTTCAGTTTGTGGGTAGCTGTCGGAATAAGGCAGATGAGGAAAGATTGCAACATTTGAAAGATAAAGCAGTTGAACTGAAGGTTGACGGGGACGTTGAATTTCATAAAAATGTATTATACAGGTCTGTGCCAAGGATTTCATGTTCAGCATCCTTTAATGTAAATGTCTAGATAACTTGTTCTTCTTGCTCTTGCTCTCTTTGTTAAACGTAAACCATGCATGATCTGTTCACAAGTTTCTTATCTTTGGTTGGCTTGCATTGTTAATTGCTTCCCGTCTGAGGATTGAATCAAGTAGTGATGCTAATATATACAGCATGAATGACTCAGATAATTAGCTTTTTTTTTGTGCGTCTGCCTAGGTGAATTCGAATAAGCTGCATAGTATGTAGCTGAATAAGACAAATACAAACTGTGTGGTGTGAACATCTTCTCAAAACCATTTTAGCTGCTGTTTTCGTAAACATATTTTCCTCAATGTCAACGATTATCGGCTCTCTTTTGTTCTTGTAATAATAATGTACCCTGTTTGGATTTTGGATTTGTTTTTGCTTTCTTAGCCTTGGTTATTTTTCACATCTACAGGGACTTGGTGCAACTTCTGGGAGGGGCCATCGCAGGAATCCATTCAATGACGGATGAACACTTTGGAATAAGTGTTGTGGAGTATATGGCTGCAGGAGCCATCCCAATTGGTGAGCATCTCAAAAGTTATCCGTCCTTTAACCAACAAACTTTCTATCTTACCCTATTCACTTTTTTTCCTGCTCTGATATTCCTCATGTTTCCCATTCTTGCTTCAGCACATAACTCTGCCGGCCCGAAAATGGACATTGTTTTAGCAGAGGATGGATTGCAAACAGGATTTCTTGCCCGCACTGTGGACGAATATGCAGACGCCATCCTCAATGTCATAAAGATGCCAGAAAGCGAGAGGCTGAAGATGGCTTCAGCTGCGAGGAAGCGGGGTGGCAGATATTCGGAGCAAAGATTCTACGAAGATTTCAAAGCTGCAATCTCCCCAGTGCTCACCCATTCTTCTAGTTAATGGACTAAACATCAATCACAGTATACTCGTAACTTCACAGAGAAGAGCCCTTTGCATCGGACTTTAGTTGTACTGCATTTTCCGTTACCCCGAGCCTTACCGGTAACTGAAAAAGTCCGATTATGCCACTGTAACTCTAACCGTTTGATAGTATCGTCTTTCAAATCATATACCGGTATTCAACATCCACATTTACCCTTTTCGTAACGCCCTTCATTTTCGGGTTCTTTGTTGAGTATGAATTTAGTTGCTTCAAGTTCGGATTGGATATTTTGAATGAGGATCCTCTCCGAATCCTCTTTGTGAGAATCCTGAGTATCGCCCGTTCATCGTACATCGTACGGTCAAAAATCATTTTAAATACTTTTATTTATAAATGATACTTGATGAAAATTGACCGCACGATATGCGATGAACGATCACGATTTGAGGATTCTCAGGATCCTCATTATCGGTCAGGATTTGAGGATTCCCAGGATCCTCCCGGAGAGGATCCTCCCGGGGATATTTTTACTGAATACCGATCATGGTAGATTGGATAAAATCGAAAGATACAAAATCTAACCAAAACTTGTTATGGTATAATTCAATAAACGACAAGCCGTTGGGATGTAGAAAACCTAAAGTAAGAAAGGCGTGCCAGGCACGCGCTCGGACATGCTGTGGTGGCATCAAATCTCATCCCCTTTCCTTGGATTACAGACCATCCACTCCATTGCTTGCACCACAACGCAGAAACACACAGTAAACTCTTTGCTCTCTTTCTCTATCCTCTCTCTCTCTTTCTTCTCTCTCTCTCTCTCTCTAAATGGTTGGGCCGTAGACGACCATAAAAATGGCTGTTTCATTCAACTCGGTGCTGGGCTTCAACTCCACGGTAACTTCCATGCTTCCTCACCTGCACCATATCTTGAACAATTTGTTTCTATGTTTTTCTTCTTGTATTGAAATATATTGAACTGGGTATGCACTTTAATTTTGAGGTTGGCTTGGCGCAATCGGTCTCCCAAGATAAGATGGCACTGTCATGGTATTTCAAACCAATCACGCACTGTGAGATGGATAAATTCATGGCTCAGAGTGCGTGATTAGCTTGGAATACCGCACAACAGTTTGTTTCGAGGCCTTCTTTTGGGTGATTATCACTTTTATTAATTTCTTTAATTGCTATATATGTGTTTGTAAATTGTCTGCTTAGTTAAGCTTGATGCTCACAAGACTCAGAACTAAGGAGGGAAATCCTTTTTCGTCCTTCAAAACTCGACCTTTTTCATGAACGGAGAAGTAGCTTCACTCGTATACTTGTTCTTTCGATAGGTGCATCCTAATTTTTACATGATTGTGATCACAAGCTGAATAGTTTATACAAACCATCATGACAGTGCATCATGCCTTTAAATTATACAAACTGTGTTCTATCTAGCTGAATAGTTTCATGCTCTCGTTACTCGTTAACTGGTTCAAGGGACTGTTTCTAACGATGATAGAGATGTTAATTATATGTAATGAAAGACTAAAATCTCTGTTTACAATTTTATCATTTATGTTATTTGTGATGTAAATATCTCGGCAACTGGATGCTTCACTTAATAATTTACGAACGTTCTTTTGTTCTCCGTTCGAAGTTACAGGCCAAGTACCAGAATGTGTCAAAAGTTTCTGTTGGAGCTTCTATACCAGCAGCCACCACCCAATTCACATCCTTGTTTGGAACATTTGGACAAAGGAGGCGAATAAGTGAAAAACGATGGGGCTTATGTCTTTCAGTTGCGGATAGCAATCAGCTCACCACAGGCACCGGTGACAAGGCTTCCGAAACTACTGCAAGTTCTCCTGATGATCGATTACCAGCAGCTGATTCAACCTCTTCGGCTCAGTTCCAAACGAGTGTCATTGATCAGTCCGGGCCTCAAACCTCTGAGCCTCCCAATGGCTCTTTGGATTCCTCAAATCCAAAGGAGGCATCTCAGTCACCTGACGTGCAACCCAAGTCAAAAAGATCGCCGCTAACAGCAAGGGAGAGACTGAGGGCAGCCAAGGTTCTCAGTCGTTACACAGACTCAAAGCCGTCTAAAAAATCAGCTAGGGGCAAGAATGTATTGGATGCTCTCAGAGACAGTGAACGCGGAAAGAAAAGATCCGGACTTCCAGAGGCCCCTACAAACATTTTTGACGACAGCAAGCGAGGGATGCCAAAGCAGGGCCTAACTTGGGATTTTCCGGGTGGTAATGACTTGTTTCTAATTCTCTTTTCGTTTGTATTTATCAGCACGGTTATGTTCACTACAACGTACGTAGTTTGGAAACTCGGTGCCATCCATTTCAATGAAAATTGAGACTGACTGCGGTAGGCATCCCCGAGTTTTGCACCAGCCACCTTGATGCTTCTGTGTACTAAAGTTCTCATCTTCCACAGGACTAGGGTTTGAAAACCATTGTAGGCAAGATATACATGTCAATGTACAAAGATTTGCAGGGTCAATATTTGTATCACTAGTATTCAACATTTGCTGAGAGTTCACTGTTGTAGCTTCATTGGAAAGAAACATATGGTAAAAGCTATTCAATTCCTTGAACTTCTTCCCTTGTTTCCTTACCTCAACTACTTGAAAATGAACAAGAAAAGCATTTCACTTAGTATTTCTGTTGAGGTTAACATTGACTTTAGGGCTCATTTTATTTTGGATTTGTGTGCTAGATTTGATTTGTTGACATACCTGGTTTCGGGGAGAATTTGTCGGGTAACTGATTGTATATCCTCTCATTCTCTCTCTCATCAAGTTCATTTTAGTTGAATTTGTGTGTTAGTTTTGCTTTGTTGACATATAGCTGGTTCAGGAGAGAATTTGTGGTGTAACGGATTGTATTTCCTCTCATGCTTTCTTTCTCCTTACTTGATGAGAGAGACACAAGGAATATACAAAGAGATACACATAAGGGGACGTATAACTGGTATAGTCAAGAATCTCTCCTACTTCAATGACAGAAACTACAACTATAAATATCTTTCAACACTTAACATAAAGTTTTTCATGGTCAATCAAATAAGAGAGACTTACTTACATTAGATACGCTACTGTGACGGTATCTTAAATCAATAACACAATGTCATGTGTTTTAACTTTTTCACGTATCAGTGTAGTTTTTGTTTGTAATACCGCGCTTCAATGTCTAACTCGATGTAGGTCCTCCCATCAAACACCCATGAGTTTAGCTTGCTTAATGTGCTTCTCTTCTAATTATCAAACTCGTGTCGGTTGACGTCATCTACGACCAGAGTGGCCAATCCACTCGAGCCATCTCACACACAGATATTTCTGCAGACTGCGCGCCTTTATATCATGTTCCTGCCGACGATACGTAAATTAGCAAAAACGATGAACCAAAGCCAATGGGACCCCAAAAGAAATGCACTCAAGATATATATCCTTACTTTTAAGATGAAAAAATGAGGGGAAGGAAAGAAAGAAGATACGGGAGCTACAAAGACCACACAAAATGTGAGAAAATGGAGGGGAAGAAATCTGCAGAGAGAGAGAGAGAGAGGCAGTTGGTTGATCAAACGTCGTATCAATCTTTAAAGTCCCTCCCTCTTTTATGGCGAGTTACAATGTTTGAGTGTAAAATCAAGGGGCCCTATATATGTATATAACATATAAATATTTATATCCTGCCATTGTTGATTACTTATTGAAGCTCTTTTGTCTGCTTGTGTAGTACCATCACAGCAAGCCAATGGGAGAAGAAGACGAACCAAGCCACAAAAAATGTGTGGCAGCTTGAAGGTTAATCCAAGAGATCTTGTTAGATTTATTAGGAAGATAGATGGAGATCTCACAAGATACTAAAATGATCTCTTGTCTGACTGTAAGTAAGAAATGTTTGTGTTGAAAAATCGTCCACCGATAATTATGATAACATTCTATATCATTAAAGTTTCATTAATAGTTTGAAAACGTAACAATATATACGTGTTAGAGTCTTATAAAAATAAAAACTATATATTAAACTACAATACTTAATGATTGTAATTGAATGTTGAAAAGCATAAGGTGTAGATTGTTGTGACAAGGGAAGACTTTTCAACAACAATACTTAGCAGTTCTAACTTCTAATCGACTGTTTAAAAACATGATGTTTGTTGGTTGCTACAGGAGAAAACCATTCAACTTAAACAATACTTAGCAGTTCTAATTGATGTCTGAAAACATAGCAAGTCATAGTGTCATGACGAGACATTTAGGGTATTCAATATGAACAATACTTAACATGTATGGTTTGAAGCAAAACATAACGCATGAGACTGTAATGACAAGAAATTTTTTAACAACAATACTTGGCGGTTATAATTGACTGTCCAAAACACATCATATTGTCGTGATAGGATAAAATATAACTCGTGAGACTGTAATGATAAAAAAACTATCAACTAAAATATTTAACGGTTATAATTGACTGTTCAAAACTGTCATATAGGTAGTACTTGGTGGTCCTAATTAATATAAATGAGATAAATGAGTGTGAGAGTGGAGTGCGACAATTCTCCTGCTCTAGTGGGGATGAAAAATCACAATTGGAGGGTGCGGATGGTGGTTGCTGAAAGCAACCAAGTCAGCTGCCGGCAGCTGTATCTCACTTAGACCATGGTGATGTGGCAGTGTGCCTTCTAGTCTTGCTAAAGCTTTCTTAGAGTAAGTTAAAACTGCCTAACAGTTGATAAGGGTCAAGATGAAAAATAAAACTTGTTTAGGGTTCTGGATAAGCTGAAAAGCGTTGTGCTAATATGACTTAAATTCTTATTCCTCTCTAACAAATATGAATACTAATACTTGTTTAGGGTTCTGGATAAGGATCAAGATACGTACAAAGCACAAATTAGACTAAGTTAATAACATAAAGTTGATGATCTTTCTAACTTTGATAATTGAGAAGTTCTTCGGTGCGATTATTGCAGCGCATCACATTCACAACTTGTGGGACCGGCTAAGACCAACATGCATGTAGTCCCACTCTCATATGAGTGTGATGCCATGCATTGTCAACAACTGCTACATCGAAGAATTTCTCCTCCTACTATTATCGAGTCAATCTATGTCATTTTTAATTGTATTTACCAAGGAGCCCTTAAGGAAAAGAAAAAATTGTATCGAGGTGACAGCCGGATACATCCAAAAGCAATTTTCATTTGACAAACTAAAAGGTTTTGTGGATAAAAAAGCCAATCACTATCAGGATGTGGAGATCACACATTGTTAGTGCCAATGAATAGTAGATCTTAAAATATGTGAGATTAAAAGCAAAGGGGATTGGAGGACTGAAGGTTTTAGAATATGGTTTACTTGTGTATTTTCTGGCCATGGATCAGAACTATTATTATGCTGGGACTGGAGTGCCAAGCTGGTCACATCAATTCAACTCTGCTGCAGCTGCTGCTGCAGTAAGCAATGAGTCTTCTTCCAGCTTTCTGGTTCCATGGCCTCCTCCTCCTCCTCCTCTTCCTCCTCCTCATGTGTCGAGCTCTAATCAATTCCAGTTTTGTGGGTTGCCGCCTAGTTCGTGGTCTTCGACGGCGGCGGATGGTTTTGAAGAAGATAGAGCTGCATCTGCTTCGAGGAGCCACAGCCAGGCTGAGAAAAGGCGCAGAGATAGAATCAACGCACAGCTTGCTACTCTTAGGAAACTCATTCCCAAGTCCGACAAGGTATATATTATGCCATTTTTCTCTCCGTCTAAGCGAGTTATGATTGACAGTCTAACAACATAATATAGAATATCTTGCATACGATGATAACACTTGGCCTAGTTCATTTCTCTTTCTTAGCGGTATGCCTAGGTGATCATGATCGAGTCTAACAACATAACATATCTCGTACACTTATAACACTTTGCCTAGTTCATCTTTCTCTTTTTCTTAGCATTTTGCCTCATTCATAATTTATAGTCTAACAACATAATATAATATGTTTCCTGCGCATAGATTATAGTCCGTGTCATTCATTCCCCCTTCTCTTTTTCTTGGAGCTAATTCATAATTTACAATCTAACAATATCAACATACAACATGTCACACTGCGCCCAAATAACACTTTGCTTCATGATGATTGGCAGTATTGCCAACATAACGTCCCTTGTGCAAACATCCTAATTGACAGTTTAATAACGTAATATGCATGATCTTGCCAAACGAGAACGTTCCTGATACGGGTTGAGCTTTGTTTGTGCAGATGGACAAGGCGGCTCTATTAGGAAGCGTGATCGATCATGTGAAGGATCTAAAGCGAAAAGCGATGGAAGTGAGCAAATCCTTCGTAGTTCCAACCGAAGTTGATGAAGTAACCATCGACTGTGATCCTGCTCATACTGTAAACTCCGCCACCAGTAGCACTAACAAAAGCCGGGGAAGTTTCCTCATAAGGGCATCCGTCTGCTGCGATGACCGGCCGGAACTCTTCTCGGAGCTCATTCAAGTCCTCAAAGGCCTAAAATTGACGGCTGTTCGTGCCGACATGGCGAGCGTGGGAGGAAGAATCAAAAGTGTTTTGGTGCTTTGTTCTAAGGACGGTGAAGAGGCTGTTTGCACGAGCACTCTCAAACAGTCACTCAAGTTGGTTTTGAGTAAACTTGCCGCGTCGTCCATGGCGCCAAACTGTCGGATTCGAAGCAAGAGGCAGAGGTTTTTCTTGCCATTCCATTGCCCAAATTAATAAGCAGATTTCGGACTTCTATTTGAATCAAGTGTTTTTACTTTTTAGTACTTAGCCCCTATTCTTTCTTTCATTTTATTTTATGTTCTTCTTTTGGGGAAAGACTTAAATGGCACAAGTATACTTCCACGTTTAGCGTTTCGTATCAATAATTCAATGATATTTGTAAAAAAATTCCGCATAACGTTACATTATAAACACAAGACTCCACACTAATAGCGGAATTATGTCATATAAATTGCTTTCCTTTAGGAGACATGCTTCAATCATGCATAAGGCAATTAGGCATAAGGATGTGGCTTCCTACCACAAGATGTGGTGGAGTTCATTGATAGCTACCATATAGTATACCCTTTCCTCATCTTATCATGATTGTTCGATTGAACAATATATGATGTTTTGCCTACTTGTGTTCAGTTGCATGTGCTTGCTGGCTATCAGGCATCTTGTCATTGTGATTACTAAGGAAATTGATGGCAAATAATTGTATTGTTAGTGCTTAAGAGAGTGTTTAGCATATGATAATCCCTATTTAGTTATAGATAAAGGAGGCTATAGTTCTATTACACCTGGTGACAAAGCCCACCAATTATAAACTGGCTAGGGATGGTACAATTTGAGCAACAAGTTGGGGTTATTGGCCCATTAACTTTTGACTTTGGAGACTTGTATCATAGAATGTGTTTGCTATTGACAAGACTTATTGGGAAATCCAACTAATATTTTACGTGACGAAAGAGATTCGAACTTCGAACTCTTATGTTTAGAAGATAAATATTACCAGATTAAGAGCTAGTTGGAAAAGCTTCAATACATCTATCTTGTGCATGTCAAAGAGAAAAGTCAGTACCTGTACATATTTGGAACAAATTCCAATCTAATGTAACCAATGCTACTATTAGTGGATGATTTGAACTTGTGACATTTTCAACGTTGAAAAGAGAAGTACTACAACTGTGAATTGAAAACACAAATTAAATTCCTACATCTCAAAACAAAACTTGAATATAATCCTCAAAATAAAATAAAATAAAATAAAAAACAAACAAACAAACAAACAATTACGATCTAGATTGGATTGCACGTGTACCTAACCAAAGATTGGTCTGACGTGAAATGGTGTTTCGAAAGATTTAATGTTCCACATCAAAAACTTGACAAAATTAAGTACGACATGTACTGAGTAGTTCTATTGCTATTTACATCGATAACCTCTATTCCTGCTAACATGTGCACGTAGTTAAGTTTGAAAATTTTCAAATCAAGCCCCTTTTGGGAGGTCCTCATGGAGTCCTAAGCCAATTCCTACCACTCCATTAGAGGTTTAAACAAAGATTATATGACTAATTAAACAAAAATTACATGAGTAATTAAACAAAGATTATGTGTAGCTACTCCACTTTGTTCACAAACTTTGAACTCTGATGCTATACAGTGTAGTGGTTGAATGTGATTACGTCATATCAAGTGCTAGAAATTAACTTGGTCACCAAATTCTCCATTGCAAACTCCAAAAACACGACTGTAAAAAATATGTAATCTACTTTTTAACTGTTTAACAGTTCGCCGTTACGGCCGGTGACGCTAATATCCCGCGCCCGTTTTCCCGCGCAATCTCCGTTGGGCAGTTCAGTTGCCTTGCAGTTTGCACTTCCGTTCCGTTCCGTTAAGAAACGGATAGCCGTTACACCTTACTTTTTCATCATCTCACTGTTCCCCCTCCCCTCTACTATTTTATATTCGTTAAAAAAATTGAGCTAATTATTAATTTTGGTGGAAAAATTTGCACAATTGCACTTGCATTTCTCACTTTTATGAAATTAGCACCTAAATTAAAAAGTTACAACATTTAACCACTCAAACTTCAAATTGTGTTATATTTGACCAGTGTTTAAAATATAGGGGGAAGAAGATGAAGATGGGGGAGAAGATAGGGGAAGAGGAGTGGGGAAACGAACTGAAGGGTTTTTTTTTTCTGGGTTGCAGGGGAAAGAAGATGAAGATGGGGGAGAAGACAGGAGGAGGAGGAAGAGAAGGGGTGGGGAAGACGAACTGAAGGGTTTTTTTTTTTATATTTGTTTATTTTATTTCTGGGTTGCAGGGGAAGAAGATGAAGATGGGGGAGAAGAGAGGAGGAAGAGGGGGGGGGATAAGGTTTTAGTTTTTGATTTTTTTTTAAATTAAAAATTATTATTTTTGCTACGTGGCACAAATGTGGCAGCCACATCAGCACTTAACGGATCAATTGATGGAAAATGTAACGGTTGTATTATTTTGAAATAAAATAATACGTGAGGTATGAAAGTGAAATGTTTTAAAGATGTTGTATGAGATTGTAATAGACTTTAAACATGAGGGGTTACTATGTAATTTACCCATATTTTAAACACTACATTTAACACGTATGTCCACTTCCATCTACCTTTGGATCAAGTAATGGCAAGTGGTAAGAACAAAATCTTAGGGCCCGCCAAACTTGACGAAGTTACTTTTTAAAAGCAGAAATAAGTTGTGCTAATTCCATATAAGTGTACGCTATGTGGACAACTAATTCCATGTATCTAATCACGATAACTGACAAGAACGCCCTTGAAAAATGACCCTCATGGAGTTTGAGTGCCAATTTACAATACAACGTGAAGTTTGGGAATTAATTGAAACTAAAATTAATACACGTGGTAATTGTTTAAAACTAAAAAGCATATGCCGTTCGTGCAATTTTCTCCTTTGATTAGAGTGCAAATTATTAATTAACAACCCAAGCATTGGAAGCGTTTAGAACGAAGAGGGGGGAAGTTATAACTTCCTACTCAAAAACAACAACCAAAAAAAAAAAAAAACCCCCACTTCTTCTTCTTAAACCCCTCTCTCTCTCTAAAATCTCACCTCGATTTTCTAGAGAGGTTTCCAAAACAAAAACAAAAATCAAATTAAAAGGAAACAAACAGAAAGAAAGAAACGCGTTTGGAGTTCATTTCCGTTATGCGAAATCAGAACGGTTTTACGGTTCATGCATGTCACCACCAACCCCCCATCCCCTCCATCAAACGGTTAAAACCCCACTCATCAAAACTCTCCCCTCTCTCTCTCTCTCCAATTCCATTCCAAATTTTCATTCTCTCTCTTGTTTTCTGATTCTCTATGTTCTTATGATCGCATGGCGATGATGGGAGCGATGAGCGGTGAGGATCGCGTGAAGGGGTCATGGAGCCCGCAGGAGGACGCCACCCTGATCAAACTGGTGGCCCAGCACGGCCCCCGCAACTGGTCCCTCATCAGCACTGGCATTCCCGGCCGCTCCGGCAAGTCCTGCCGCCTCCGTTGGTGCAATCAGCTCAGCCCCACCGTCCAGCACAAGCCCTTTTCACCTCAGGAGGACTCCGTTATTATCCAGGCTCATGCCCTCCACGGCAATAAGTGGGCCACCATCGCCCGCCTCCTCCCCGGCCGCACCGACAATGCCATCAAAAATCACTGGAACTCCACTCTGCGGCGGGGACGCCAACGCCCCGAGTTCTCTTCCACGTCGTCCGGTTCCGACTTGGCCGCCGCGGTCGGGGACGAGCCGGACATGAAGCGGCAGTGCCTGCGGGCGTCGCCGGAACATGAGAGTCTGAAAGCAAACGCGGGAGGGGAGGGAGTGATAGTTGAGACGTCGCTGACGCTGTCGCCGCCCGGTGAGAAGGCTGAAAACGAGGTCGTATTGAAAAGTGAGGAGGAAGAAGACGGTCACGAAGCGGTGGATAATAACGATGATGTGGAGAACTGTAGGGTGGAGACGGAGGAGACGTGTTTGCTGACGATCATGCAGCGGATGATAGCGCGGGAGGTCAGGAATTACATCGACAGCTTACGGGAGAATGGTGGGCCCACTTTTGGGCTGCAGTCTGCAGCACATCTAAACGACCCGTGACGTGGATCATGTGAAGTTTTCATTTTCCAAAATTTTATCCTTTTTCTTTTTCTTTTGGGTTTCTTGTGTTGGGTTGTGAAATTTCGGTTTCAAAATCTTGGTCAACCTGCAAACCTCAGCAGACGCTGATCATGAGTTAGTTCTTAATCTTTAGTTTGAAATGTAATGCTTTTACTTGCTGTCATTAGAAATTACAAGAGATTAATATGGGGTTAATTAATTACAACTACACCCCCTAAGGCCCTCATGTTTTCAACATATCCTAAACACTGACGTTTTAAAATTATTTCACAGACCCTCTTCCGGCAGGGTTCCGTTAGTTTTATGCTGACATCAGCATAAAATAATTTTAAAATGACACAATTAACCTTGTATACTCCAGTTAGGAGCTTGTAGCCATGCACCCCAATCACTCATCTTCTAAATTGAATAGACTATGTCTTCTTTCACCTCTGGAGTCAATCACCCAATATGGGTGATTGAATTTGAATGGTGAGTGAGCTTCAAGCGTTACAGCAAATTATAACTACATCTTCACACTACATATTGGGTTCCAAATTGTCGTCCTCATCGTTAGTAAATGAGAACACCTCGTCTTCTCTGACACCAACATCTTCAGGTACTCGACCCTCGTCACCACTACTAACACCATCTTCACCCTCGTTCTCATCCTCATTAGCCTCAATATTTTCAACATACGGATCATATCCTCATGAAAATTATAAAAATAAACATTAGGGTTTTTATACGGATCATCTCCCACACCTTCCTTGTGGCCGATCTCAAAGAAGTACCAGAACTCATTTATGGTCAAGCCAAGATCAAAGAACCTGCTAAAGTTCGAGAACCCCACCACCGCACGAACTGCTTTTGGGGAACACTGAGCAGGAGCACATTTCATAGAGCCGATCACCTCCTGAAAAAGATGTGGCATGGGGGGAGGCCCGCGCCTCCTTCCCCTTTTTATTCCGGGCCTAGCGCGCCCCAAGGTAGGCCCAAGCCTCTCGGCTCAGGTCGCGCACGCAAGAGAGCCAGTCCACGCCGGTCTCTCTCCCTCTCTTCTCACATGCACGGGCCCTTGCCCAACAACCCTGAAGACCAGGCTCAAGCCGGTCTCCCCGCGCCCCAGCGTGCCGATCCCCTTGGCCCGAGCCGAGCCGTCTACCTGGCCCACGCCAACTGACCCTTGCCACGCACCTCTCACCACCTCGGCCCCCGCCGAGCCAATTTCTCAAGTCCCAAGACTCCTAAAAATTCAAGAAGAAGAAAAAAATCAAATTTCTTACCTTGGTGCAGCTCGGAGAAGAAGAACAACAACAAGAAACGACTATTCGCAAGGGCAAGAAAAGAAGAACGATAGGGGATGGGGAAGAAAAAATATCCTCTAGCTTCTCTTTCTTGGTTGAATAATGATTGTTCTCCAAATTTATTTAATCCCTTGCTTAAGGCAGAATTAAATAGGTATTGGGGGCCATTATTTTCCTTTTCCTAGAAGAAGTCTATCTCCAAATCAAGAAAGAAGATCAAGTTCAAATTGAGTAACAACTCTACAAACCCAAGCAACTTGAGATTACTACACCTACTACCCTTTCCATGCGTGTAGCACAGTAGGTGTGGGGGCATTTGTAGAGCCTAAAATAATTCCAAAAATTTTAGAGGCAACACGTGGACTTTTATTCAAGAAATACAAGACTGCCCAGCTGCCCACAACTCACCTGCCCATAGCAAGGAATTAAAGATAAGGATTAATTACCCAAATCCTATCTCTAATACATTCCTAATTGAAGATTGACTCCAATCAAGTAAGTAATCATAATTTAAATCAATTAAGGATTATTACCTTATTATATCAAGATATTATCTTCTATTAAATATATTGAGAATATTTCTCCATTAAACCCTATATGGCCGGCCCTAACCCTATAAATATCTCATATTCTACCAATTTGAGGGAGCTTTTGCAACCCTAAAAAGCCTTAAACACTTTACTCTCTCAGAGAAACTAACTTTGGCATCGGAGATCCGTTGACCTAACCCCCCAGCTCTTGGGAGCGTGAGGCTTAGGTCTTTGATCAAAGGTGTTGATTGTTTTGCAGGTGCATTTTCGTCAAGACTGAAGACGACAGAAATTTGCATCCACACTATGTCTTCTTTCACCTCTGGAGTCAATCACCCAATATGGGTGATTGAATTTGAATGGTGAGCGAGCTTCAAGCGTTACAGCAAATTATAACTACATCTTCACACTACATATTGGGTTCCAAATCGTCGTCCTCATCGTTAGTAAATTAGAACACCTCGTTGTCTCTTACACCAACATCTCCAGGTACTCGACCCTCGTCACCACTACTATCACCATCTTCACCCTCGTTCTCATTCTCATTAGCCTCAATATTTTCAACATACGGATCATATCCTCATGAAAATTATAAAAATAAACATTAGGGTTTTTATATGTTAGCAATGGAGGAAGGTTAGTGAAATGATTTTAAAACATCAGAGGGTGGTTGTGATATGTTAAAAATCTGAGGGCGTGTTTGGCATGCCGGATAACACACCGGATAGTACTATTTAATACTATCCGGTGTTTGGTGTCATTCTATATTAAATAAGCACCGGATTATTTATGCGGTCCGGCCTATTTTATACGACGTACGCCGAATAACTTATACACTTCAAATCGTCGGTATTAATTAGTCGGATCACTAAAAACAAAATCAAGCTATCTCTTTTTCCATCTCTCTTGCTAATTTTAAATTGTGAAACTCAATGCCATAAATATTCTTCAATCTCCTTTTGACGAAGTAAATGAACATGATAATATTTGATGAATTGAGTTTTTAATCTGATACTACACCAAACGTCCAATTAAATAGTCAGTACGCTCGACTAAATAATCAGTACTATCCGATGATAAATTATCCTATCCGACTGTAATAATCAGTTCAATCCAATCCAAGTTGCCAAACGAGACCTGAGAGATTTATGTGAAAACACAAAAAACCTAAGGGATGTACATATAATCGACCCGATTAATGTGCAACAAATTGAGGCGTAACCACAATGGAAAGAAAAGATGTGACTGGATAGAACGGATGTGACGCACCCGAACGGCAGAAAATGTGAGCTCCAACATTTTCTTCGTTCATGGGGAACCTGATATTACATCCATTTGGACAGTGCCCCACGTTCGCACTCACATCCGACTAATTCAGATGAATTTAGTGTAGATTATATTATTGCTTGTAAAACGAACTTATTCGCTACATTTGGGAAATGTGACGTAAACTGATACTACAAGAACAAGCATCTGCATACATGCATACATACATACACACAGATTAACAGCAACATACATCGGTTCCAAGATGTTTTGGATAAATGCATAAACCAAGGTTGATCTACATATAGGAGACATCGGATGAGAACAATGAACCTAACAGAAATGTTAAAACAAGATATGTTTCAACGTCCGTGTTGGCTAACCACATTTCATGCACAAAACTACACCACACTTGACACACCGTCACACTCTCGAAACGGAACAACGCCGTATTTTGGTTCCGAAAACTGAATTCCTGCTTATGAGCAACATCGACATTAATCAAAACATCCAGAATCTAATAACCCTACACAAAATGAACATCCAACGCGATCACACACGTTGGGGATTCCAAATTTTCGCCATTGAGCGAGCCTAACCAGCAATACTGACCAAATTAAGATCAAGCATTACCCAGAACAATGGAGCCAACCGGTTAATCATAAGGAAAACTAATGAAAAGAGCTTGAATAGTGTAAAAATATGGTTTTTTTTAAAGTAAACAGTACCGGAAATCTTTCGTTAAACTTCCCTTGATCAAAAGGTTCTCGGCTCAATACGCATAGCAAAGTATAATCAGACTAACATCACAATATTCCAAATCACCAACGAAAATATAAGATTCAGAACATCCGCCATGGCAGTCAAAATTGACAATTGGAAAATCAGATATATTAAGACTCATAATAAGGTTCATAATCTGACTGAAATTGAAGCAAAACTTTTTCAAAACGGTAACTCGAAGAGTACAAAACGACTACGAACTCACTAATCGGTAGTGATTACTTGATTAGAAAACAAAACACGGAGACGGAAGCGAAACGACGTCGATTGATGATTGGTGACAGCGAACGAGCAAACTACTTGGATCTCTGTCTCATCTTTCGGCGCTTCCTCTTCAACCTCCTCATGCGCTTCTTCTTCCACTGCAATCACCGCCGTAAAAAAACACAGAGAAAACGAATCAATCAACGGACGCAAAGCGAAGGATCAACAGAAAGCTAGGCGATCGAGAGAGATTGAGATTTTACCTTGGCTCTCATGGCGGCGGTAAAACGATGTTCGCACCCAAACCCTAGTCTTGAAAGCTGCGGAGGACGGAAGGGGATGCAGTGGCGTGAGAGGGTTTGGATTTTTTAGAGCTCTGCGAGTATTTATACTGGAGGGAGAAAACCCTAATGTGTTGTCGGCTTTCATATTTGGGTTGGGCCGGTTCATAAAATCATCATTGGGTCGGTTGGTTCAAAATATTTTAAAAATCAAGAGGCCCAATATTTATATTTGGGTGAATGAGCAAGATTGGTTGGCCTCACATAGAAGGAAGGTGAAGGGGTATCATTTTTGGATGACGTGTGCTTACGTGTGTCTGCTATGTAAGACGAGTGCATAATTTGGAACCCAGATCATCTCCGGATCTAATAAATCTGAGCCTAATGATCAAATGATCCGGACTGTTAAAATTTGATCCAACGGTTATAATTATTATAACTTTTAAAAGGATCCCCTGTTTGTAATCGTTTGATCAAATTTCAACAACCCGGATCATTTAATCCTTAGACTCAGATTTTTTAGATCTGAAGAGGATCTGGGTTCCATAATTTGTACCGACCGTTTTATAAGAGGGTTTTTTTGTATAACAAAGTTTCGTCTAGAGACGCTCTTGCTTTTTGGATACCCAATTTATTTTCACACATTTTTCAGGACAAATTACAATTACACACCAAAATCTAAAAAATTTCAACAAAACCCTATGGGCGACAAGAAAGAAGAAATCAAAGCCAAGTCCCCTTACAAAATCTGGAGAGAAACAGTCGCATAATGGTGTAATTCCACTCATTTTTGACCCGGTCTAGGACAGCAAACCCGAACACCTCGATGAAGAGCCACACGGCAAAGACGATCGAGAAGATGATGATGGAGAATGGGTGGTAGAGGAGGTTGAGGAAGAGCATGATGAGGCAAAGTTCATCAGTCGTTTGGTTACCACATTGTTTGTTTCAAAACCCTATGAATGCCTCAATAAGATAATCTTAAGAAATCATTAAGTCATCTGTAGTAATTTCATATACAGGTATAATGATTCTTTTTCTTTTAGATAAAATTGATGGATGTCTAGAGAAAAACTTAAGGGGGCGTTTGTTTGCCCTCGCTAACTCTCACTAGATTGGACTGGACTAAGTTAGTCCAGTCCAGTGTTTGGTACCCGCTGGGACCAACTTTAATGGCACTAACCTTCACTCGCCTCGACTAACCACGAGATTAGCCGATCTTAGCGAAACCCCTCAAAAACCATGGGATTGCTAGTCCCGTTTTCAAAACTGTTTGCATGTCGTATGAAACTTGCAAGTCTGCAAGCATGCTTCTGGGCAACTCCATTGCCCTCCCATGCCTAGAACCCACCCACAACCTAAATCTCAAAATCCAACCACCAAAATCCGAAAAAAAAAAAAAGCAAAAGAATAATAGCAAATCTCAATAGAAAAATTCTACCTTTTTTTCGAAAATTCCCATAAAGGTTTTTTTTTTTTTTTTTCAGAAAATTCCGGAGAGAAATGGATAGAGAAGGGGAGAGAGTTGGGGACAAAGAGAGATTAAGAGACATAGAGGGAGAGGATAAGGTACCTTTGGGGACGATTTTGCAGGAAACTTGGTTTTGAAGCGTTTTGTAGGAAAAAGATGAGAGGAAATGAAGTATTGGGGACGGAACCAAAGAAGAACAAAAGTAAAGAACTCTCTAGAGAGAGGTAGAAGTGTGTGTTCGAATTTTTAGGGAAAAAAAAGTTGAATTATTAATAAAATATTATTAGATATATACTAAATAATATAATATTATAATTTGTTATTTTATCCAGTTTTTTAATTCGACACTGCACCAAATGCTTCACTAAGTTAGTCAAGTTTAGTCTAGTTTAAGCCAGTCCAACTTAGTCCTTGAAGCTAGTCCAATCCGAAATAGTCTGGTGTAACAAACGCACCCTATGAGTACAAATAACCATTGTTTTATAATGTAGTCAACCAAATTCAAACGACTTTAATTATAAATTTGTAAACAAAATTTTGTAAATCATATGACATAAAAAGTTGATGATTAGATTATTACTTAAGTATTGATAATGTTTTAATTCTTATTGATGACACATCATTTAGTTTGTAAATTTTGTTTACAAATTTAAACTCTCTATCGTTACCTTTAATTATAAGGTAAGCTTTACCTCTTTGTAGACGTCAACTTACATTCTTTGCTATCCATGTTCAACCTATTATATTGGTATTCCTCTTCATTAGTAAATGAACATATTCCACTATATTCACATTTTCTTTTGCCAAAAAAAACACAATTAAGTCGTGGGCACACATCCATCCGATCGTATAGCTATTGAATGATTTGAATCATTGATCGTCATCTAATTGTGGGGCAAATATTCTTTTATTCCGCTACTCTTTTACAACACTTTACAAGATGGAGATAATAATTAATTTTCAAAAAAAAAAAAATAAAAATAAAAATACTAAGATTAAGCAGTGGAATGAGCTTGGGGCTGAGCGCGACAGATTGGGCAGCTCGAATGGGTCGAAAGCCACGTGTCCACACACTCAGAGTGATAACTATGGCGGCAGTTCGGCAGAACCTTCACCTTCTCGCCGTCTTCGAACACGCCCAGGCATATGCAGCACTCGCCACCGCTGCCGGCTTCCAAATCCCGGTTCGATTCCTGGTACAACACAATCGGCAAGGCGCGGATGAAGGCGGCGTCGAGGCCCTCGGGCCGATTCAGCGGCGGCGCGGGGGGCGCGTCGGAGGAGACGTCGTGGAGGTGGAAACGGCAGAGCCAGCGCGCGTAGAGCAGGAACAGTGTGACGAGGAGGACGACGGTGAAGATTACGACGACGACGAACAGCGTCTTGCCTCGGACTCGGAACTGATCGTCGTCAAGGACGGTGAAGTGGGTGTTTAACGGCTGATTGTCTTGGGAGGTCATTGGTGGCAATTGGGAAGGTCCGGCGGCGTAATTATTGGAAGATTGGAAGTGGGTTTTAGATTTTGGTGGGTTTAAGTGAGATTAGAACGTGATTAGCGAAAGAAGGATTAGATTTGTATATATAGTAGAGGTTGGTGAGGCGGCCATTGTTAGCTTAAAAGAGAGCTGAGTAGCAACTTAATAGTGTTACACAGTTCTTGAATGATTTTTTATTTTTTATTTTTTATTGGGGGAATAAGATATTATTTGTAGATAAAGGTATTAGGCTTGTAGCATTGGTGGGTACACATTTGACTTGTAAATTTGGAGTTTTGTTATCTTTACTTTATCCTCACTTCATTTTTATTTTTCTTATTTTTCTGGGCCTTACGAATTTGCTTCTTAATGTTGTTTGAGCAGTCGTCTCAATAGTCAATACAAAAAGAGGAAATTACAGCAGTAATTTCTTAATTTTAAATTAGTTTGAGAAGACTCTTAACTAAAAATTTATATTTATTGGTCTTTTAACTTATCAAAACATGCAGTTATGCTATTTTTCGTTAACTCTGTAAAAATTTCAGTCAAAATGAGTCACGTGCCACACATATGAAGCTGAATCAAGGTGTAAATACGAAAAATCAAATGAGAAAAATTGTATCCATCAACTTTAACTCAATTGAAGAAATATAATCCATCAACTTAACATCATTGGAGCAATAGTCCCTTACTTAACTTTAATTCAGTTGCAGAAATGGTCTTTTCACACAAGGGGTAGATTTTTAGTACTATAAATGATTATTTTTCATATTAATATGAATCTGGGGTACACCAATTTAGATTGGTAAGAATAAGAGTTTTTCTTTTAATTTTAGAAAGAATAAGATGAATAATGAAAACGTAAAATATATAAGGGAATGAGATAATATAAGGCTAAATTTAAAGGGAGACCCAAGAAGAATGCTTTGTTTGCCATGTATCTAGGTCTTCTCGGGTGACTTGAGGCTCTTTGCTTGTTCGATTCATGATGGTATCTCCACAAACATTAGAGCAGGTCCACCGCAAGTGGATTGCCCGGCACCCAAAACAGGCCAGCCCCAGCCAAATAGGTTGGGTGCTAACGTATTTTTTTAGGGATGAACTTGCTTTTAGGTGTTGTAAATGGGCATTGGTTGTACTAATCCATTATCTGAACGTAGAAAAAGGAAAACTATCTAATCAACGTAAAAAATCAGCTGGCTTTTCTCTGTCCTTTATCTTATCAAGTAAACTTCAACTTTATTTATCAAGTTTTCAAAAATTATTTACTACTCTAAGTCCAGAAGATTCACAAAAATTTGCAAATTATCACAGCTTTAATTTATTTTTTGAAATAATTGACAGTGCAGTTTCTGTTTAATAAAGTTCAACATTAAAAAGAAAGGGGGATTTTGTTCTTTGGAGTCACCTCTACTTTCGACGAGAGGGACTTTTAAAATCACAAAATCTACTCAAACAAATTACTAGTAAAATACTATATGCACACTATAATTTTTATTTAGAAGTGCTTCTAAAATGATTGAAAACGTTTTTAAACGAAAGAGTATTGGATTCCATTTTTACACGAAGCACCAGTTATGTGCTTCTTGCATGAAGTGCTTAAATGGTTTTCTAAAATTCACTTGCACTAGTTTAAAAAAACATTTTATCCAAAACGCTTTGTATTACAAACAATTCCATAAAGACAATAAACAAAGAAACAAAGAATTTTTAAAATAGAAATATTTTGTTTGAAATTCCCTCAAACATATTGCATCTGAAGTTATTTTCCAAATCTATCCATCTGTTTTTATAGTACATGCTTAACAAATTTAACCTAAATTTTATGAAACTTCAAAGTCCACACCCAAACAAACTCAGATCACGACATATCATTAGACAGGAAATCATCAGTTCTTCTCTTCTTTTTGGAGATCCTAATAGTAACAGTAATTAATTGTTACACAAGCAACATGAATTGAAGACGAGGGGATACTGCATGGAAAAACATGTTACCCGAAACCATACATGCACATTTGCATTGGACCCTTTTAGATATTGCAAATAAAACTCACAAATTTATAGTTTATCTTTTCACAATATTATAAATACAAAAGCAAAGTAATACATATCCGCAACGACGATTTAAATTATTTTTTAAGTTTTCAGAGATAAATGTACTTTTTGAACACCAAATTAGTAGGAGCCTTGTAAGAATCACACCAATGGGGTACTTCCCTATGCTAAAAATTATACAAATTTAAAGTTAGTGGCTGCGAACTGTTGAAGGTAGAAACCGATTTGTAGCCATCCAGATAACGAAGGGCCAGCTTAATCTTCGAAACGACGTTTTACAGGAGGCCGTAGATTCCTTTCAGCTGTATATGTGATATACATGAGCCATATTAAACAATGTGATGATCGAATACTGCTTGAGCTTCAGAAAATAAATATCACTTAATGGAGTTCATCTCCTTTGCTTATTGTTAAAACTTCAAGCCCAAAACTCACTCAGATAAAGAACAATGTCAAAAGTTGTAGTTCGGCCTACCTAGCCCTAATCTTATTCTTAAAGAAAACTAACGAAAAGTCCAAAAAAACTTCTCTTTTAACGAAAAATCATTTTTAAAGGTATAGTGAATAGTGTCAGTTAAAGGTTAAAATGTAGGTTTTCGTTAAAAGTGAACAGTACTGGGAGTGTTTTGTTAAAACTCCCTATTCTTAAACGTATGAATAACAAGAGAGACCAGAAAATACCTACACATGTACATCCAACTTGGAGCAATTGTTCAATGTAGCACTGTGGCCTATTAATTAAGTTCATGATGTATATATATTAACGCAAGGACTCATATTCCAACGCCAGAGGTGACGAGTATGAGTATTTTTTGTTTTTTCTTGTAACGCAAAGACTTTTATTCTTAGATTTCGAGTCTCGGCATTGGAAATTAATTTCATAGGACAATATGGCTTTTATGCATTAAAAGATCATTGAAAGTATTTTTTGTTTTTTCTTCTAACGCAAAAGACTTTTATTCTTAGATTTCGAGTCACGGCGTTGGAAATTAATTTCATAGGACAATATGGCTTATATGCATTAAAAAATCATTGACGTCAAAACTCAAGATCTTGTTATTATTATCATTTTATTATGCTGACATAGGCTTTACCTTCTACTCAAATCTCATACAGTAATTTAAATTTGGGTCTCACGTTAACATGAGACTTATATATAAGTTGAACTCATATTTAGACTCAAATCTGAAATATGGACTAAGTTAACCTGAGACTTATATATAAGTTGGACTCATATTTAGACTTGAATCTGAAATATGGACTAAATAAACAATACTACGACAAAATAACAATTAAAACTATTTAGACATGTACACAACACACTCGCTAATAGAGGTATGCCCTATCATTGTATGTCGCATTGGGACGGTGTAACCCACCTATATTATAAAGCGTATTAAATTTAGCTAATGTGTCCAAATAGCATCACTCACAAATTAAATACCAATTCATGCCTGGATGGCCCAAATCTTCTTTTGGCAACCGCAAAAGATCCCTTGGTGTAAGAGACATATCAGACTGGAATTAATCCCAGGACTTGTCACAACCAGCTTAACCAAAATAGGTAATTGAAGTATATTTTACAGACATTTAACAATACCCTCCTTCAGTGGTTCATTTACTTTAAAACTAAAGATTATCATATACAATCTACAGATCATCAAGAGGCAAACCATATATAGTGGATGTTATATGATCCGGAAAAGCTTAAGCCATGAACCCAAAATGTGCTTGAAAGTAGTTTGGCAAACTAGTGATCCAAAACTCACAATTCTCAAACATCCTTTCATTAAAACCTATCTCTTATCTTCTGGTGCTGCCGTCGATTATGAATGAGCTTAACTTTACTAAGTTTCCAACATAAATCTTACACAAAAGTTCTTAATATACAAGTCAAACCATATAAGAATAGTACCCAAGATCGATTGCATATGATATGTGTGTTTTTTGTATTTATCAAGGGATCAATTATGAAGCAGGGCTCCTATTTCTTTTTTATTTTTTTTATTTTTTTTTGGTATTGCCCCAAAAAGAGGAAGATTACAGTGGGATAGCCCTAATTTATTTAGGGCATCACCAGCCAAAAGCCCTACCATAGATAGAGGAAGAGACACAAGATAGATGATTACAGTGAGACAGAAGATAACTAATACATGAGACCTTACCAAGGACAACACTAATTCCACGCTGCTCCCCTTGCTCCAACATGTTGAACACTAGAATAATTTCAATTTTCGGTAATGCAAATACACACATAAAATAATTACCCAATATACCAAATTTTCCTTTCAGATCAAGAAATATTATAACTAATTATATTAATTATTGATATGTATATATATGCTTTAGGTAACTAAGGAAATTAAGGATACAATATTTCTCAGTTCAGGAAGAAAAAAACGAAGAGAGAGTAATAGCATTTCTTCTTTTATCCCAAAACTACATCCTAATGACTAAAATTGCCTATACTAAATCTGATTACAAAAATAAAAAATCAAGTCCTAATTTTCATGAAAATTCCCATGCCGAAACTCCACTAATTAAGCTTTGAGATCTTTATGATAAACTGATACATAAGCAACCTTACCTCAGATCGATCTTTATGCAACATAACAAGCTATCGTCATTAATCCAATTGCCAACCCCTTGTGTTCATGAGAGCTTCTATCGATCGATCATATTGTAACGTCGTAAGCCTTAATTGGATACTAAATGCACTTTTTCACATCGTAATCAATCTTCGGGTATTTTGGGTTACCACAGTTGGAAAACAAAAAATATTCTCCATAGAGACCAAAATTACTTCAAATTAATCTTGCATGCAAGCCTAGCCTATAGATTAAGCTTGAATTTTGAAAGGAATTGAATATATCTGTATCTCTCTCTCTTGTTCTTCTTCGAAATAGAGTGACATGCAGAACTATATAAACTTACCTATATATATATATATATATAGTCAAGATCTCGAATTCTTCATGAATCCAATCCCTTAAAATCCAAGAAGAAAGGATCGCCGTAGTCCCAAAGGCCCGGCACACACTCTTCCTCGCTCGTCAGCGGCCACATCAACGGCGACATGGGTCCCACTGCCTCCACAGGAATATCCGAACACCCCGGTGCAACCACCATAGGCTGCGTAGACAACCCCGATCCCACAAGCGAATTCACATCCTCGTACAAACAGCACTCCTGATTATTGTTATTCTGGTGGGGTACTTGTCGTTGGTATTGATCGTGACTAGGGTTTGGATGTAGATACGAGGTTGACGTGTCACAACCGCTGCCGTCGGAAAATGCGATGGGGTACTGATGATGAAATTGTTGCACCACAATTTGTTGCTGCTGATGTTGCTGTTGTTGTTGGTGCAAAGGATTAATGTTGTTTTGATACTCATGATCTTGATCTAACATGTGATGAGGATGCTGATTCATACGTACGGACGAAGTTGCAGCACAACCGGCGACGGCCGCAGCAGCACCAACGTTATGGTAGACTCCTAACCCTAAGTCAACACCGTATGGAACGAACCCCGAAGCCATGAGCGGGACCGGGTGGGCAGAGGAGGGGTAGGGCAGAGTAAGGCCGAAGCCCGAGGGGCGGGGGAGAAGCGGTCTTAGGGTTTGGGTGGAGGAGGTGGAGGTGGAGGAGGAAGCGGAAGAAGAGGAGCCCCGCGTGGAGTTCTGGGACGAGGAACCGGAGGGCTGGAGGTTAAGCTGGGCCCTGGAACCGTAAAGGATGATGGCGGCCCGGTCGTAGGCGCGGGCAGCGTCCTCGGCAGTGGCGAAGGTCCCGAGCCACTTGCGCGTCCGCTTACGCGGCTCACGGATCTCAGCCACCCATTTGCCCCAGCTGCGCTGGCGCACGCCGCGGTACCTGAACTTGTTGTTGTCAGGGCCTCCTTTGCCCTTGCACTTTCTGTTGTTGTTGTTGGTTATTTCTGTTGTGGCGGTGGAAGCGGTGGTAGAGTTATCCTCAGTGGTTTTGTTGCTGTTGCTGTTGCTGTTGTCTTGGGGAAGGTGATGATCTGGTGCTGCTTCAGCTGCCGAATCGCGGTGTTGGTCTTCTTCCATAGGGTGAGGTGGCGGCGATCTTTAAAGGTGGAAAGCTGTGTGTGGGGGTGGGGTGGAAAGAATCAATGGTGGATGGAGACCACTACACACCACCTCGTTCAGTGTTCTCAATTAGTCGAAAGAAGAGAGGGTTTTTTCTGATATTGTGTCTGATTTCAATGCCATTTTTTGTTAATGGTGGACTAGGGCGGTGGTCTCTCTCTTTATATATATTTTATTGTTTTACTTTTCTGTGTTTTACATCGCGGAAGAGGATAAATTTTTAGTTATGACGGGAATACAGATGGTGTACTACGTGTTTTTATGTAAGTTGTGGAAAATTTTAATTTTTAAGTTATTAACCTTTTAACATACATATCTCACTATTTATATAAGGACATGTGATGTAACACCTCGTATAACGATCAGACTGAAAAATCTCTCGAGCAAAAGAGAGATCGTGAGGTGAGAGTCTGTGATACAGAGAGAGAGAGAAAGAGAGTGATTGCTGTGCAGTGAAGAAACAAGACCAGGCGCAGTGCGCACATTGGTTTGGTATTTGCAATCTGCCATTGCATTATTTACAACCTTATTAAAATGGTATATGATGTTATTTCATTACATCAAGTTCATACGGATAATTTTAGGTATATCTGTTTTTTAGACAAAATTTGTAAATTATTTACATTTTATTAACTAAAAATAAAAACGTTAATTAATACAAAAATAAGAATTTAATTATTAAAATTACATCATATGATTTGTAAAATATAATTTAAATAGATAACCTCTATAGCATTACCTCTTCATATATACCTTGGTTTTGAATGTTTTTGGATTCCTGATCTTAAAATTATTCGTGACCAAGGAAGAAAATATCGGTAATATCGGTAGTCCGAAAACACGGAAATATCGGTAAAATATCGATATCGATAAAAATTACATGGAAACCACGGAAATTGTAAGAAAAACTTGGAAATTTTAATTGAAACTTTGCAAGATGTTTATTTAGTCAATTATCTATTAGTTTATCACAAAAAATTGGAAGGAAATGCATTGCATGATGGATTTAACATTATCAAGTTGATTATATAGCGAGCTGACAAACATTGTGAGTATAGAAAATATGTAGTAATTAATGAAAGAAGTTTAAACACACCATAATCATTTCTATATAATGAATTATGTACCATTCAAACAACGAGGAGTGTGCCAATGCTCTTAATCAGGTTGGATAGACCTGAAGTCGTTGTTAGAGATGTGATTTAGGTATAAAGTTACTTAGCATTGTATCGCATTCATCCAAACAACTAACTTTCTCATTTTCGTACCTAATCACATGTTCAATTGATTTTGGTCATATGTTTAGGAAACATGATTCAATTAACTCATATTCGAGGACAAAAAATCATTAGTGTGAACATAGAAAAGAAGAAATTCTTGGATAGTTGGACTATCAAAACTTGTTTACCAAGTAAATGGCAAGAGAAAGGTTATATAAAGTTTCTAACAAGCAATCCTAAGATTTTATTCTTCGTCATAATTATAAGCCACTTTGTGAAACCCCACCCCAAAAGATTTTGTAAATTCGCATTTTTTTCCCCCAAAAGGTTTATTAAATTTTGCATTTTAGTCCCCTATCTTCATCCAATCAAAATCTCCTTTTCAGATTTTCTAAACCTGTCCTCCTATCATTGCTTGCCACGTGGCAAGCACTCACCTATCTCTCTCTTCTCCCCGTACCAACTCTCATTTCTGGCAAGCACTCACCTATCTCTCTCTTCTCCCCGTACCAACTCTCATTTCTCTCTCTCAAGTCTCAGCTAACTCACATCTCTCTCTCGCCGATCGAACCCACACCCACACACCGAGGTACCAGAGCCACCCCGACGACGGCGCAGCAGCACCACCACACGCACAGAGACTCTCGAAACTCTCATCTCTCTCCGTCCTTTCTCTCTGCAGTCTGCACCGAGAGGCCGAGAGTCCGAGATTCACACATGCTTCAGGAATACACCCACCTCGGCTTTCTCCCTCTCCTTCTCGTCTCTGCAACTCGGCGAACGCATGAACCCTCCGACGAGTTTCTTGAATTTCTCCGGTTAGGTAAGCTTCGGGTTTACCTCTTTCTGTTGAATCTGTTATAGATTGAAGCTTAGATGTGAAATTGAAGTTCTATCTCGTGTTTTTGCAAGGTTTTTGGGATGAAATCGGCACACCCATCTCCGGCCTTCTTCTCCGATGTGCACAGATCCGAAATTTTACGAAAATATCGAAAATATCGATAATATCGCGATATTTTCGATAATATCGCGATATTATCACGAAAACCATTTGGATAGTGATAAAAATATCGGTCCCCTTAAAAACCGATAATATCGGCGAAATATCGCCGATATTATCGATTTTTTCTTCCATGTTCGTGACTAATGTAGTAAAAGAACATATTAAAAATGTACGTTTTGCCTCGGTGTTTTTGTGGTGACTAGTGTATTTTAATTTTTTGGTGTCCATTTCTGTTAGACGATATTTTTTCGAAAAAGATCAATGAAACGATTCTAACTCGGCGCCGCTTTTTGTTACCATTTTGACGTTTTAATGATAGTTAGTAGGTAAAAAATACTTATAAATTTGAAGTTTATGTAAATTTTTTTGGAACTGTTATTAACATTTCAAAAATTATTATTTTACACTTCTTATAAGTGTATTTTTTTTAAGAATAAAAAATTTAGAGTAGAAAATGAGAATTTAGAGTACCAATAACAATTATGTTTTCTTTTTTATTTTCTATCTTTCTTTTTTTTCCTTTTTTCCAACGATAAAAGATTGGGAGATTTGATTAAATTCAAATTGAAACTTTACATCAAATGGTAGTGTTAAACAACATCAAGGTTTTATTTAGTCCCAATTAGACCATCTCCAATGATTGGGCTAAAAGCCAAATATTGTAGCCCGGAAAATTTAGCTTTTAGCCCAGAAACAGTTTTTCTGCTCCAACCGTTCTTGCCTAAAATTTTAGCATTATTAAAGAATGAACTTAGGCTATTTTTTTGTTAAATTAAATTTTTTAAAAAAATATGTAGACTATCGTAAATTAATTTTATGAACATTTTAATCTAAAAAAATTTAAATTTTCGATAAATATTGAAAAATTTAAATTCCGATTTCTGGGCTCAATTTTGGGGGGAATATGGCATTGGTTTAGCATTTAGCATTTAGTATTTAGCCCAAAATTTCCCCTTGGGTTGGATTGGGTTTGGGGAGAAATTTTGGAGGGTAATTTGGCTTTTAGCCCACCATTGGAGTTGGTCTTAAAGATAAAAATTGTGAAAAAAAAACTCACAGATACAAAATAATTCACGTAAGCAATCTGTTAACTAGATTAATTATTATTGTTTTGGTATTTTGCCTTTAAAGTTTAATATTAAAAGCCTTGATTTAATACGCTTGTTCTTTCATAATTTCGAATTCAAATTCCAAACTTTAATGGCTATATAAAAGTATGACTTACATAAGGCAAAACAAAAAACTCAACTCACCACTACATTTTGGTTTTGGTATTTTGCCTTTAAAGTTTAATATTAAAAGCCTTGATTTAATACACTTCTTCTTTCATAATTTCGAATTCAAATTCCAAACTTTAATGGCTATATAAAAGTATGACTTACATAAGACAAAACAAAAAACTCAACTCACCACTACATTTTGTAAGGAGTAGTCAATCTAAGGGCTATACTCTTGACAAGTGTCATAAGATTAGACAAGTAGTTAGTAGTTTGTTAAACAGTTAGCTTATAGTGTAAGCAACATTAGTTGTATATATGCTATAAGGATGATGTAAACAATTAAGGAAAATAATAAAAAACAAACAGATTACTTATTCTCCAAGTATTCACTCTCTCTCTCTCTCTGTCTATCTCTCTCTAAGTCTGATATCTTCTTCTTCTTCTGTATATGATCAAGCTTGGTTAACATGGTATCAATCGCCACTCCAGCTTCATCGGTGTTCGTTTCGGTGCAAGTATAAAGTCTTGGCCGTTCTTCGATCTTTGATTCTTTGCTTCCGCTACTGTATTCCTCTTGAATTGGATTCTTGATTTCTTGAATTGTATTATTTCTGATTTAGGGTTTCTTCTCTCTAATTTTGGGATCGCATTCTTCGATTCTAGTTGTGCACGCTATTTGTTTGTGTTTTGTTCTCTAAGAATCGTCTTCTTGTCGATCAACAATGGTGACCGCCACTCAGTTACAGATATTGCAGTCTCTTATTACCTTTCTCATTTCATCGGTTTCAACCTCTGTAACCATGAAATTGGATGATACCAACTACCTAACTTGGCATTTCCAAATGCAACTCTTATTGGAAGGCCATGGAATTATGGGTTTTGTTGATGGGTCTACACCATGTCCTCCTCGATTTCTTGCTTCTAACTCTGGAGATTTAGAGCCTTCCTCTGGGCAACCATCTGATTTGTCTTCTGTTCATAAAGAATCAGATGATTACTTGGTTTGGAGGATGCATGATCGAGCATTGATGCAACTCATCACTGCTACTTTATCTCCACCAGCGATTTCCTGTGCAATGGTAGTACAAGTACTCGAGACTTATGGACTTAACTCAAAGAATAGTTCTCCACTGTTACTCGGACAAGCATTTTTCAGATGAAGTCTGAGTTGCAAACTATCAAGAAGGGTACTGATTATGTCACTGTGTATCTTCAAAGAATTAAAGAAGCTAGGGATTATCTGTCAGTTGCTAGGGTTTATTTTGAGGATGATGATATTGTGATGGCCTATCCTCTAACTACAACACAATTCGGTCTGTGATAAGGGGGCGTGAATCAGTTATTTCATTGAAGGATCTTAGGTCACAATTGCTTGCAGAAGAATCCATGCTTGAGACTCTTAATACTACTCCTATGCTCAATGCATTAGTGGCTCAATCTCCAAAACCCTCAACTTTTAAGTCACAGTCTCAATTTGGTAGGCCATATTCTTCATATAACACCAACCCTGGCTACAAATCTTTCAACAATAGGAACAAGGGCAGATCCAATTCGAATACCAGGTTCAATAACTCTAAACCATTCTTCAACAATGGTAATTTTGGTTCGGGTATTCTTGGCTCGGCTCCACAATTTGGAACAACTCTTCTTATTCCTTGTCAAATTTGTGGAAAGACAAATCATTTGGCTGACACATGTAGGTTTTGGTCTTCTCAAGGGTGTTAGATTTGTGGCAAGACCAATCATATGGCTATCACTTGCAGATTTTGAAATGTTGCTCAATCTAATGGCTGTCAAATCTGTGGTAACCCAAATCATAGTGCTGAGTTCTGCTTTCAGAAAGGTTATTCCTCTCCAATGATTACCATGTATGTCAATCACAACCCTGATAATTCAGCTGCACCCCAATTGCCTTCTGCACCTCCTCAACAAGTTTGGATCACATATATTGGAGCTATAAATCATATGACCACTGATTTGTCCAATTTGTCACTCGCTGCACCATATCCTTCTCATGAATCTATTCAAACAACTAATGGTGCAGGTTTACCTATTTCTCATATTGGTCATTCCACTCTTCATACTCCATTGCAGTCTTTTCAACAAAAGTCTGTTCTATATGTTCCCAAATTGACACATAATCTGTTATCTGTCCATCGTATCTGTTTGGACAATAATTGATGGTTAATTTTTTATGCCTTTTGTTTCTGGATTCAGGACAAACCCACAGGGATGATTTTATACAAAGGGCAGTGCAGTAATGGGTTATATCCAATCATTTCTCCATCAACTTCTGTTTTAGTAAAGAAGGCTTATACAACTGCCTATCTTGGACATCAATTTATATCACGGCTTTGGCACCACATATTAGGTCATCTATCTAATCACATAGTCTCTTAAATCCTTCAAAAGTCAAATGTTCCTCATACTCTTGATTATTTACCTAGTGTTTGTTCTACATGTTTAGAGGGCAAGTTTAGTAAACTACCATTTCTTATGTCTTTATCCAAATCTGTAAAACCTTTTGAGATTGTACATAGTGATGTTTGGGGCTCGGCTCCTTGTATTTCTATTGAAGGCTTCAAATACTATGTTACTTTTATAGATGAGTGTACTAGGTTTTGTTGGATTTTTCCAATTTGCAATAAAAGTGATGTTGGTACTACCTTTGTCTCTTTTTATAATTTCTTTGTCAATCAATTTAATGCTTCTATTAAAGTGTTGCAATCTGATGGTGGGGGTGAATATATAGGCAAATCATTTCAAAAAAAATTTGGTGGACAAAGGCATTAATCATCACATGTCTTGTCCACATACCCTAGAGCAAAACGGGCTTGCCGAGAGAAAACATAGACATATTATAGAGACATCCATTACTCTTTTACAGACAGCTTCTTTACCACCTTCTTTTTGGTCATTTGCTTGTCAAATTTCAGTCTACCTAATCAATCGATTGCCTTCTTCCACTTTGCACAATAAATCTCCTTTTGAGGTCTTGTTTAATTCTGTTCCTGAGATTCATCACCTCATAGTATTTGGTTGTTCCTGCTACCCTTTACTTAGGCCCTATACACATAACAAACTACAACCTAGGACCACCAAGTGCATCTTCCTAGGGTATGCTTCCAAGTATAAGGGTTACGTTTGTTTTGAGGTCAATACAAAGAGAGTTACTATATCTTGCCATGTTCTGTTTGATGAGACCGAGTTCCCATATTCTACTTTGGTCTCTAAAGCCTCATCAATGTCTACTATATTGCCTACTATGCAAACCTCTATACCTATACCAATCCCAAACCTTAATAATGTCATAGTTCATCCCAGTTTTGAATATGTGCCCATTTTCTCATCATTATCAGTGTCACCATCACCCAGTATTGAATATGTGCCCACTGCAACTAATTATGGAGAATTGAACAACAATGTTTCTACACCCCTGAATGTTTCCAGCTCTAGTTCTTCCATTACTCCATCACCCATCACTGCCACTGCTCAACAATCCTCTAATTCACTCTCTATGGTTCCTGATTTCCAAGGGGATCAACTTCAGGTGGTTTTGTTCATACCACCACTAAATCTGCATCCTATGCAGACTCGGTCCAAGGGTGGGATCTTTAAAAAGATTGCTTTATTAGCTTCTATTCATGAACATGGTGGTGTTGATCTAACTAAAGTCGAACCTGCAACATACAAATCTGCTCTCAAGTTTCCAGTATGGTTGGCTGCAATGAAAGATAGGTTGAGTGCTTTCCATAGTCAGGGCACTTGGTCTCTTGTCCCTCTTCCTCCTCACAAGAATGTAGTCGGCTGCAAGTGGGTTTTCAAGATTAAAAAAAATGCAGATGGTTCTACAGGGAGGTATAAGGCTTGATTGGTTGCAAAGGGTTTAATCAAGAAGAATGAATTGACTATGGTGAGACGTTTAGTCCCGTTGTTAAACCCACTATAGTAAGGTTAGTACTTGCCTTGGCTGCTCAATTTAATTGGACCCTTCGCCAACTTGATGTGAAAAATGCTTTTCTGCATGTAAAGTAGTTAGTAGTTTGTTAAACAGTTAGCTTATAGTGTAAACAACATTAGTTGTATATATGCTATAAGGATGATGTAAACAGTTAAGGAAAATAATAAAAAACAAACAGATTACTTCTTCTTCAAGTATTCTCTCTCTCTCTTTCTCTCTCTCTCTCTCTCTCTCTCTCTCTCTCTCTCTCTAAGTCTGATATCTTCTTCTTCTTCTGTATATGATCAAGCTTAGTTAACACATTTAACAGTTATTGTGACGAAGCAAAATCCATCGTGCAAAGAAGAAATTCGTTGTGCAAAGAATTGAACAACGAAAGCTTCGTCGCCATACTGTCGTCGTGCAAAGCCTTAAAGTTAAGGTTTGCACGACGAAGATACTAAAGTTCGTCGTGCAAAGAATTTTGCGCGACATAAATGATATTCGTCGCACTAAGTTTTAAGGGACGAAGGCCTTCGTGGCGCAAGATTTAGAACCACAAAAGCTTGTTCGTCGCACTAAGTTTTTAAGGACAAAGGCCTTCGTTGCGCAAGATTTAGAACCACGAAGGCTTATCATCGCCTTGAATTAATGGTGATGAAAAATGAAAGAGATTTTTCAAAGTGTCCAATATTCAAACGGTACTCCACATGTCATAATACAAGTGGAAGAAATGATATTCTTTTGTTGTAACCGTGAATTGCCGTCATAATTGTTATTTCTTTCTTGGTGCTATAGAGACAATGAGTTGCCTCTGCTATAATTCCTTGCGCCACATTTTGTTCCTCGATCACTTCTAAAAGAAGGTATTTTTTTTTTAACAATTGATATTATCTGCACTCAAGATAGGGGGTAAACTTAGCATCGCAATATGCTAGTAATAATGTGGTTCAAATTTGTTTTTAGCGAAAATTGAACTAAAAACCTCTCACTTACAAATGAAAGAGAATACTATCAAACTGGAATACTAATGGCGCGTTTACTAATCCGTAATCAGATTGAGGGGAATTGAATTGAGGATGAATTGAATTGAGGGGGAATTGGAATGAGCTGGAATCAGAATTGGATTCCTGTTGAAGTTGTTTACTAAAATTGTCTGGAATCGGAGTAAAAATGACATTGATCTATATAAACTGTTTACTAATTCATATGAATCAGAATAAAATCTAATATAATTACTAAAGTACCCCTGCTTAACTGATTTATTTTATTTGCTAATTATTTTTGGTAAAACTTTTACTCTTTCATTTTTTTTATTTTGTAGAGATAATTTTTTTTAGTAAAACTTTTAGTACAAATTTAATATGAAACAATATTTTTTTATTTGCTTCTTCATATTTGACAAGATTCTTAATCACCCTAATTTATTGTTGGGTTTTTTGGCTCAAAATTAGGATGATGCAATAAATTAGGTTTGTGTTTCCTATTTGGTTTTGGTGTCCTATTTGGATTTGGTTTTGACTTCTTAGTTAGTTTCCTTGGTTGAGAGATTTTGTTAATTACCTACTTGATTAGGATTTGGATTTATTTCCTATTAGGATTCCTATTGTAACCTAAGTCCTATGCACTATAAATAGGACCTTAGGGTTAGTGTATTTTGTGTGGCTCATTCGTGTGACAATTTGGTGAGAGTCAATTTGTGAGTTAGAGAGCAATTTGGGAGAATCTTCTCCGTTAGTTTTTTGGGTTATCTACTCGTTTGGTTTAGGGTTTGTAATTTGTGGGATTTGGGTTGTGAGAGTTTAAACACTCTTTTGTAATCTCCGTTTGTTTAGTGAAATTCCTCGCCGTGCTTTGCCCGTGGAGTAGGCTTTACGCCGAACCACGTAAATCTCTTGTGTCAGTTTGAGATTGTTTGTTTTAGCTTTCACCTACGACATTGATATTTGGTACTTTGTTATAATTCGCTTCCGTTTGCGCATAAAAGTACAACAAGTGGTATCAGAGCCAGGTTTCGGCTTGGGCTTTGCTTGGCAGTTACTATGAAGCCTTATGTGTCATCGGTGAAAGTTGATATTGAAAAGTTCGACGGCAATGACTTTGGTATTTGGCAATTGAAGATGCGTGCTTTGTTAGTTCAACAAGGGCTTTTAAAAACGCTAAAGGGCAAAAAGAAGCCGTTTGATAAGTCTTTTGCTAGTGTTGATGCAAACATTGCAGAAGAACGTTGTTCTGAACTTCTCTAAAGGTTATGTGAAGAGGTGGAGCTTGGTACTCAAGCTCTTTGGGTGGAGTGCAATTCGCATTTTTTGTTCATATGTTCAAGCTTTTGCTTGGATTTTGTTTCGTATTTGTTAGTTTCCATAATGGAATTTGTTGGAGAAGGCGTTGGAGGAAATTTCAAGTTTTAAGACTTTTGGATTTTTTGAGTCTAGGTGGAGATCAGTTTCGAAAGAGTTTGGTGCATGTTTGCATTTGTATTTTGGTATCCCAAAATTTGGATGTTTGCTAATTTCTCGCCGAGGTGGAGATTGTTGGGTTTTTTGGCTCAAAATTAGGATGATGCAATAAATTAGGTTTGTGTTACCTATTTGGTTTTGGTGTCCTATTTGGATTTGGTTTTGACTTCTTAGTTAGTTTCCTTGGTTGAGAGATTTTGTTAATTACCTACTTGATTGGGATTTAGATTTATTTCCTATTAGGATTCCTATTGTAACCTAAGTCCTATGCACTATAAATAGGACCTTAGGGTTAGTGTATTTTGTGTGGCTCATTCGTGTGACAATTTGGTGAGAGTCAATTTGTGAGTTAGAGAGCAATTTGGGAGAATCTTCTCCGTTAGTTTTTTGGGTTCTCTACTCGTTTGGTTTAGGGTTTGTAATTTGTGGGATTTGGGTTGTGAGAGTTTAAACACTCTTTTGTAATCTCCGTTTGTTTAGTGAAATTCCTCGCCGTGCTTTGCCCGTGGAGTAGGCTTTACGCCGAACCACGTAAATCTCTTGTGTCAGTTTGAGATTGTTTGTTTTAGCTTTCACCTACGACATTGATATTTGGTACTTTGTTATAATTCGCTTCCGTTTGCGTACAACATTTATTTCATCTCTTCTCTCTCACCCGATCCCTAGTCTTTCTCAGCAGCCGACGCTCTCACCCACACCATCTTCTCCAATACCCACCACCACCACCGTCTCTCTTCCCTCATCTCATCCCCCATCCTCTTCTTTCTCACCCTCCACCGCCTCAACGCACTCCCCCTTATCCACAAGACTCTCCTCATCGCCAACCACGTTCTCTCTCATCCTTCTTCCCTGCCGTTCGTGGCTGTTCACCAAATCCTCGTTGAAAAACGCCTTGGGGAATAAGGGTCTGTTGTTCACACTAATCCAAGCAATCAATTTCTGGCTTGCATCCCCAAATTGGTCTGCAACATTCGCATAAAGAAGGGTCTGCCATTCCAGGGCTCGTTCAGGAAGAAAATGACTCGACCCGGTGCTCCACCCGGGTCTGCAGTGTGTAAGGGTGGTGTCGTGGTGGTGGTCAAGGTGCAAGGAGTCGGCGGATGAGAAACGAAGGAGAGGGTGCGCTGGAAGGTATAAGGGTATTTTGGGTAGAAATGTTTGATCCCAGAAGGAGGCTTTCTCCGGGAATTCAATTACCACCTCCATGTAGGTAATTGAATTCCGGAAGATTAAGGAATTCGATTCCGGATTTTAAGTGGGTCTCACTTACTTTTTCATTCCCTACATGTTAGTAAACGCCGGAATGCTTCGGGAGGAATGCGATTCCGTTTCTTTCCATTCCATTCCCGTTTGGTAAACACGCCATAAGTGCCGCTTTTAAAAGTAGTTAGAACTAAAACTTAAAAAGAGATACTTTGATCCATGTCCTTAAATTGCAATCGGTCTCTAGCATGCTACTTACAACTTTACCAACGTCTCTTTAAGTTAACCACGCGTATTTTCAAGGTGGTCAAAGTCGGCCATCCCAATTTGAAAATTGTGATTCAAATTGTTTTGAATTTCTTCTGCATAATTATCACTTTATATTTTTTTTGTGTTATTATGCTTTCAGACCATCACTAATGAAGATGCTACATTTCATTTTTATGGTTGATGTAACAAAATAAAATTTTATAGTCTCTTATTTCAACGAAATATCAAATTAAAATAATTTTTAATATATAATTAAGAGTGTCAGAGTTTTAATAATAAAATATCCAATAACAAAGAAAATTAAAGAAATTGTAGGCTCAACATTATATATAAAACAAAACAAAAAATGGGCAATGCCTACATCTTTGTCGTCAAAGTGGAAAATATCAAGCCATGTAGGATTTTGACATATCTTTTAATTCGAACTAAAGTCATATTGTTCTGTCAAAATAGTCCACGTAACGTTGTTGACATCTCCTTTGGAGATGCTATTATTTACCACATTGTTGACATCTTCTTTAGAAACGCTCTTAGTTGTCTTATTTTTGCAGATATTTTATATTTATGATTTCTCATTCATCTTAAAAAAATTGAAAATTTGAAACTGTGATTTTTATTTTTCTAAATTGATTCAAAATCTTATATAGGATAAATAGTAGTATTGCTCATACCTAGATACTTAACTACTACTTGCATGTATATTTTCTGCGTCAGAGGATACATTCTTATCATGAGACCTTGAACGAAAAATAGAGAAATTTTAACGTGATTTTTTAAAAGTGGAATTTTCTATAAACTCTCATCATCTCATTTTTTTTTAATTTTACTTTTCGTGCTAATATTGTAAAATATTATGCAAAAATATAGATTGTAGAAAGTCTATGAAGAGTCTCATTTTTAAAAGAATCTCCTTAAAAACTCTTCAAAAAATATCAACATGTATAGAACTAGTAGTTGTGATAATGTTAATGACAGTATATATACACACACGTAGTATGTTCCATGGCTTGTAGTTTTGTATGACAACTATCAGACAGTCCTGCAAGAATCTGCTGTTAACTAAATATCAAAATAAAATTCATATAAAATTGCATATGGCTGTGGTAGTAACGTGTTTTGATTATTATTTTTTTCTACGATATTTTGTGCCTGTAAACAATCAATACAAGCATAATCCTACCATACAGTATTCGACAAAAAATGTTTTATATTAATCATTTGAAAATATGAAAAATATAGGGTTTGTTGGCAGCGAGACTATCACATCCCGGCCCGAGCCCTCACCACATCTCAGGCTCGACTCTATCGTAGCACGATATTGTCCGCTTTGGGCCCCGACTACGCCCTCACGGTTTTATTTCTGGAAACTCACACGAGAACTTCTCAGTGGGTCACCCATCATGAGATTGCTCTTGCAAGAACTCGCTTAACTTCGGAGTTCTAATGGAACCCGAAGCCAGTGAGCTTCCAAAAAGTCTCGTGCTAGGTAGAGATGAGAATATACATATAAGGCTTAAAGGATACACTCCCCTGAGCGATGTGGGATGTTACAGAGACAAACTTAGATATTAGACTAGTCAAAAGAACGATTCTTACCAACTCAATCAACATTTGTTGATAATAGTTCTAAAACTTTCATTAAGTAATATGTGCGTGCCAATTACAAACCAAACCTAAACAAACAGCAGTGTCGATGAACAAATATAATAAGGCCTAAACCCATTATTGTTCGATTGTAATTTGGAATTGAAACAAACCACATCGATACACGACTTATGGCTCGTTTGAATGTGTTTTTAAAATGACTGAAAGCGTTTTTAGAAAAAAGTTTTTTGGGTTCCAAAAACACTTGAAATGCTTTTTGCAAGAAACATCAGTTATGTGCTTCATTCATGAAGCACTTTAAGTGCTTTTCTAGGTTTACTTGTATTTTTACTAAGTATTGGTTCTAAAAATATTTTCACCAAAAACGTTTTCAATTATTTTAAAAGTACATCCAAACGAGTTCTTAGACCGAAGCCGAACCAACTCAAACGCGTCCATCCCTGCTGCAGTATCTTGGCTTGCAATAATTGCAAGACTAATAAGTTAACTTTTTTCGGAATAAGAGAGTGTGAAGCGTGCATCCCTGCTGCAATTTCTTGGCCTGCAATAATTGTAATATCAATAAGTTAACTTTTTTCGGAATAAGAGAGTGTGGAGGGATAAATTTTTAATTGTGATGGAAATATAAATGAAATACTATGTGTTTTAATAAAAATAGTGAAAAATTTTACTTTTTAAATTATTAACTTAATAGCACACATATCTCACTAAAAAATCTCTCTGAAGGGACTTGTCTGTGAATACTCGATAAGGAAAATGACGATGATGACGTGGAAGGCGGATTTGCATGCAGGAGTGACGTGTCTGAAGACCAGAGGATGTGCAGCAAATGTTAGGAGCAGAAAGCATGTGGTGGCCAGCCCACCGCATTGGAACTCGCAGAGGCAGCCGCAGCAGCAACTAAACATAAAAACCAGTTGGACTTGGACGACCCCAAATAGGAGAGATTTTTCAATATGACTGGAGTACGGGATGGTACATTACTTGTCACTATATAAATGGTGGGATATATGTGGTAAAAAGTTAATAACTTAAAAAATACAATTTTTCACCACTTATATAAAACCGCATGGTGTATCATCTGTCTTTCGGTCACAATAAAAATTTTCTCCCCAAATAGATATAGACAATTTCTGTCTTCTGATACGATGCCCTAGCTCTGTTGCAAAAACAAATAAAACTAATATAGTTTCCAAAAAATAAAACTAATATATAAATATATTTACATAAAATATTAGGCGACTGTGTGGCCCTTAGCTTGTTCTCCACTCAGTCTGGACAACTCTTGGAATATTTGATCAGCATTTTGCTTGTTGTAAGCATGGAGGGGAGCTGTTCCAATCTGAGCCACACCTCTCCTTCGATACAATTTCTTTTCAACAAATTATCCTTTTCTTGTTGTAAGACAAATATATATGTACAAATGAGGTAATCCATGTGAGTTCATAGCAGCGATTTCGATCGTAGTCTATTTTATTTTGTCAACAAAAGGTTTATTGAATAAAGAAAATTTACAAAGAATCTAGGTGAATTAGTTACATTGAAATTTATTGATCAAAAAGACAAAAAAAAAAAAAGATACACTGAACTTTGTACTTTTCTTTGATCGTACGCATTGGAAAGGCGTCGGAATATATGAACCAATTCAATACACATCCCAGGCCCTGTATAGTACTGACATGATCTAAAAGGCATCGATCCAATCAGGAAAAAAAAGAAGCATTTTCTATATAGTGCTCTCATTGTTTATATAGATAGGGTATCGTTTCTTTAAAAAATATATGACGTATAAAGGCAATTAAAAACCTTTTGCTTGTTTCAGTTTCACTTTTTGCATTTGTAGAGAGAATAATGTAATAATAAACTTTCTCCGATTCTTGACTAAAACATAAGAATATATATAGAGAGAATCACAGTAATAAGAGGAATAGCTATTCCTGACAAATTTTGAGGTTTAGTATGATTCATGAATATCATCACGTATATTGTCTCAACTTAACCATCTTTTGTTAGGTTTTGAGTTTTATTACAAAAGATTCCAGTGATATAAAAGGTAGAAACTCTCATATATTAATCATCGCTCGGAATCAACATGTGACTGTGGAACATAACGGTACAATAATATAAAAAGTCATGCTTGATTTCAATACTTCAAATAGATGGGTTTCCCCGTATATACACAAGGGTGAAGTGCCGATTTAGTCCCTGAACTATCACTTCAGTGAAAATTAAGTCCCTGAATTATTTTTTTGGTAAAATAAGTCCCTAAATTCATTACAAATTGCTAATTTCATCCCTACTATTATATTCAAAGCTATTTTATCCAATTTTTCGTCAACTTAAGTCACTTGACACGCTTTAGAGTGTAATACCATCATTTTCTTGTCTATCAGCCCTTAACATTTCATATAGGTTGCGAATTTAATGTCTAATTTACCCTCAAAAGTTAACTCACACTATTTCTTTATGAAAAACTATCAATTTATCCTCCAAAGTTAACTTCATACACTATTTCTTTATGAAAAACTATCAATCTACCCTCCAATGTGTATCACATGCAAGTAACGTGACTTAAATTGACGAAAATTGAATATAGTAGCTTTGAATATAACATTAGGGATGTTATTGATAGATTTTTATAATTCAGGGACTATTTTTTCTGAAAAAATAATTTGGAAACCTAATTTTCACTAAGATGATAATTCAGGGACTAAATTAGTTGTTTATCCTATACACAAATATCTAATGCACAACGCATGGGCTCTCAAAATGAAGCACTGAAATTAAGATAAAATAAAGGACAAGGAAACCTAGTCGCTCCAGATGTTTGATCAACCACATGAAGCTATATTTGAAGATCCTCATCCTAGTGAAACCTTGTCAGTTTGAAAAGTCATCCTACACCGTGGGAATGGTGCACCAGGTAAATAAAAATCCAGATAAGCACGGAGCTCGCATGAGTAGAGAGTAGGTAACTGTGGTTCACAATGTACACTAGGGTTCGACATGAAACTATACTATAAAGCCATAAGTACTATTTCACAAAATCTAACCACAATAGTGTTTCTCAATGCCACCTTATCCTCAATTGCCACTATGCACTGTTACACATGTCACGTTCCTATGTTATCAATATGGAGGTGGATTGTCTACCCTCCCATTTCCATACTCTTCTCATCCCCTCTTGTTTTGTGTGATCACGGTTAAGCCACGTCAACATTTTACATTCTTATTACTTTTTATTTTATTATTTTTATAAAAAATCAATATAAAATGTTAATGTGGCTTAACCATGATCATTATAGGTGGAAATGGTAAATTCAATAGGGCATACGTATAGGCACATTTTCACTGCAGTATTTTACGAAGGGATATTTAAAAAAATAATCACCTCGGGTCCAAAGCAATCACAAATCCGAAGGGCATGTTAACCGAAGAAATTAGATGACTGCCAACACCTATCAAAGTATATAACTCATTCTACTATTGATACAACGCGTCCACCGATTCGAATCTCGTAGAACAAATATATAAATTGGATTTTGAGCATCCATTTTAACGTATTGCCAAAAACTATGTCACCATGTCATGCGCCGCTGCCACGCGTCGAAGTAGGCGATGGGCCTGCCAAAACCTCCGCCAGAAACCAGCCAACAAATATCCCACAATCCTAAGGGTGATTCCAAAAGATGCGCGGATTTTTAATGTTTAGTAATGAAAAATACACTTTAACTAACTAACTATGCACTAAAAAATTAATGAAAAATAACATAAAATTACATAAATATGACATACGATAATTGAATAGAGATATTCAAGGAAAAGATTTCACGGTAATTGTATATTAATTTGTCATATGATCGAAGTTAGATCCTATTTTTCAACACTCTCTCACGAGTGGCCCTACATGGGTCACAAGGGAAACCAATTTTCACATCTGTAACTGGTCACGTCACTACCGGAGCTAACTCAAATTTTCAAGAGCCCGGTAATCATTTAAGGACTAGAGCCAACGCAAATTTTTGTTGGTCCAATCATTCAATAACCTTAAACTGGAGCTAGTGCAAGTTTTTGAAAAGCCCATTTTAAAAAGACAAATTTGAGCCTAGTAAATCGGGCCCAAAATGTGTCAAAAGAATAACTTGCTCTGATACCATAATAAACTTTTTAGGTTCAGTGTGGTCCAACACCAACATCTTAGATATTGTCTCAACTTAACCACCTATTGCTAGGTGTTGGGTTTTATCACAAACACCTTGGTGATATTAGGGGTAGGAATTGTATATTATTTTGTCATTTGAGCGATGTGGGACCTTATTCTCCAACAATTCTCGTACTCATTTGTCCAATTCATAGCTTGCCCTATTTGAAGAAGTAAACTTGTATAGAGTGTTGGAGTTTTGGAGCAAATTCCTCCCGACCAGCGTGATAGTACCCAAATGAGTATTTAGTACTCAGTAAATGTCACAGATGTTGATTACAGAGAATACTGGGAGAGAATGGGATTATATACCAGTTTACAATTAATCATGCTCATCTCCTAAGCTATGCTTAACAAACACATACTAACATAATACTCACGTGGCATATAAACATATATGCCAAATAATTAGAACCATCAACCTCCCATCTGGAGCTAAAAAAACTCACATCTCAACACACACAGACATAAAAAGGCATCAACTCCCATACTCTTAAGACTGTGACAAAGTTCAAATATGGGCTTTATTGCTAATAAGAATTCTAGAGAGCTGAGTTCATGCAAGGACAATGCATTAGGCCTGGACTAATTTAGAAGGATTTGAGATCAGAATTCAAAGTCAAACAAAAGCCCAAATAGGCTAAGGCTGCCGGCAACTGAATTCTATTTGTACGCTTGAAAAAGGTTATAACATTGCCACTCCTTCTGAGAGATAAGATATTGTGTTTGCTAGGTTACTGTGTTTGCTCCTCCTCATCCAACTTTGAATCGCATAGAGGTTAAATTATCAACATGCTTCTCTTCTCAACATCGTTTAGCCTTTCGGTATTTGCAAAAACACCTAAACAGTGTGCCTGACAAATTATTTAGCTGCCAGATTGACGAACAAACACAAACAATTACAGGTATGTTTGATTACTAATTAGTTTTTTTTTTTTTTTTTTTGTGTTAGTGACATGGGAAAAATAATTGGAAAAAAAAAGAGGGATGAAGAAGAGTGAATGAAGGATACCTTCACGCTGTAATCAACATTTGTAACATTTACTGAGTACAGATATGTATTGGAAGACACAAAAAATGAGAGTATGATGCTTGCATTTTCTTCTTGGGGGAATTACCTCATTCCTTCACTTACAAATAATATATCTTCACCGTTAAATCTCTTAATCTTCATTTGAAGATAATCCCAACAATAAGTCCTTCAAATCGGAAATCGTTTAGTCATCCAAATGTATCAAACAAATCAACGGTTCATCATGAATATATTACTTGGTATTTACACCGTTGATTTCTTTTGATACATTTGGATTACTAAAACGGTCTTTGATTCGAATGAATTTCATAAGGATAAACTTCATATGCATATTACGAGATTGAGCAATCTCAGTTATGAAACTTTAAATAGTAAACATATGTTATTTGAAAGTGGAGAAATGAGCTCATTCTCCAGGTGGAATACAACTATTATATATCCAAAATGAAACTAAAAACCTATGTCAAACTCCTTTCACTTTCAAAATTTTGTATTTATTCCTTTCATCTTTACTTAATGTTTTTTTTATATATTCTTCTCGCGTATCACAACCATTAAAATAAAGTGAAAATAATTATCAAACAGATGTTGAGCTATGAGCTATGTGCTATAAATTTATACAATCATCTTAATGAGTAATCTTCCATTTGAATATATTGTTTAACGAACATCCATTTGAATATGTTGTTCAACATGTTCGTTAATACCTTTTGCATAGACATGAATTGAATCCAACGGTTCTCATCGTACAGTACACTTAACCAATTTGATCGCATGCATCTTGGACGACGACATGAGAAATTTAGAACAGTAAACCCTAAACCATCGCGCTCTCTCTCTCTCTCTCTCCAATTATACAAGTCAGAAAATACTATACAAAGTCAACGGCAAGAGCAAAAGAGAGAGGGAATTCTTTTCTACTGGTCTTACTTATAAATAAGGACTCTTGACCAACATCTCGTAGTTGTCAACCGCACTTGTGGGGACCGCCACCATCACCTTCACAGATTCCCCCTGTTCATCATCACCATCGCCAGAACGTCCAGCTGGCAAAAACAAGCAGTACCTATCGCTGCATACGGGCCCCACGTGAACCGGCTTCCCCATCCCAAAGTCAACCCTCTCCAGCCCCAGCCTTGACCACTGCGACACGATCAGCACCCCCACAGAGTCCGGACAGGCCCTCCCCTCCCCGCTCACCAACTCCACCACCCTCCGCACGTGCTCCTCCTCTACCCGCTCCTTTGCGCGCTTCACCAGCTCAGCCGCGTGCCACAGACCCTTCTCCTCCAGCTCCCTCGCGCTGCATTGCGCGCACCCCAGCACGAACGCGTTCCCGTAATACCCACCGGGTAGACTCGGCCTGACTCGGTCACGGACGTTCACGCTGAATAAAATCTTTAGGGTTTGGTTTGGTGGTAGGTTCAATGCTCTTGCCCAACTACGCCACACGTGGGCGGAGAGGACCTCGAACGACGTGTACGCTGATAACGAGGTACTGGGTCGACTCGTCGACACAGCGAGTTTCTTCAGCTCAATTAAATGTTTTTTATGGAAAGTGATCGAGGTGGGGGCGAGTCGTTCGTTGGAGAACCGAGTCACGAAGCCGGAAACGTCCGGGACCTTGCTGAACTCGGGGTGACTCGCCGCCTTGATTATGCGATGATGACATGGATTTAATGCACGATTTACGGGTTGTGGATCCAGAAGGTGGCGATCCCATACAGGCTTGGGTTTGAACTCGCTAGTGAACCCGCGCTTTCCGGCTGCCAGCCCGGCAAACGAATTGAGAAATTCGGCGCTTCCGATCCCGTCGCAGACGCAGTGGTTGAATCCCACGCCAAGTGCCGCCGCGCCATCTTTCAGCCACGTCAGTTGGACAACGAGCGGCGGTGCCCCTTTAAATACGTCAGCCACTTGGAGCGACAATAGCTTCCTCCACTCGGTGACGTAGCGCGGAGCCCGCTCAAAATTAGAGACCGCAACATTGTCGGAGACAGCTTCAATGAACACTGCGCCCTGAGCCCGACATACCACCTCGAGGCTGAAGCCATCGGGCTTGGGGCGCACTCTGCCTGCTAGCGGATAGTATGGCACCAAAGCCTGAGCTAGTGCAGCCTTGACACGCGACGCAGTCGAGGCCTGATTCAGTTCCGGGAAAGGAGTGTAGACCAAGAGGTACTCGATGGTGAAGCGTAGGAAGAGCTGCGAATCGACGGCGGATAGGTTGAGAATGCAAGGCGGGGTGGGCGCGGAGGGCGTGACCACCACGGCCTCCTTTACACGGACAGAGCTTCCCATAGCCTCTACTTTATAATGATCAAATAAATGAAGAATTTAATTAAACCTTGAGTTTTGTGTATTTTGGGCAATGTGGGGGTAGCGGATTTAGGGTTTTTGAGTTTGGTTTTTTTCAGCTGAGCAATGGATGAATATATAAGAGACAGAAAGTTAAGATTTTAAGAGGGGTGTAGTAAAGTTAAGATTTTAAGGATTTTAAGGATTTTAGAATCAGAGTGTAGTTAATTTAGGATTTTTAAAGAGGACTTTAAAGGATTTTGAAATTATGAGGTACTGAAAGTAGAATTTATTAGAATTTGAAAAAATGTATTGAGCTCAGATGCAGTCAATTAAGATTTTAAAAGAGTCTATGCAAATATGTAAGTATTCAAAATGTCATTAATCTTGAAGAATTTCATTAAGGGCTTGTTTGAAAGTAATACTTTTAAAATGACCAAAAGTGCTTTTGGTGAAATTGATTTTGGATTTTCAAAGGCATTTTAAGTGCTTTTTAGAAGAAGCACAAGATATGTGATTCTTGCAAGATGTACCTAAAAAGGTTTTTTAGGATTCTCTTAAATTTTTACCAAAAACGCTTCAAGTTATTTTAAAAACGCTTGAAAATGAAGATTTTGTAGAATTTAAAAATAAATTTTATGCATTACGAATTTCATCTCCACCACTAGAATTTCTTTTCAAGTTCCTCTGCTGCTCTCTATCACCACTAACATGTTATCTGGAAAATACACCTTACCCCTTCTCCAGAGTCCAGACCAAATGGGACTAGTACGAAATCTCTCTGATATTCTCTCGCTGTGTGTGTATATGTATATACTTGTATCTAAAACCAAAGATTCTCTTTGTATCTCAAATCCCGTGTCAAAGAAGAACACACTTTGCTCTACTGGCTTCTTCTTCACCAACTCTTACCTTCGGATGTGACATGTTCCCAGATTCTGACCCGAATATCCCCGGAAACCGTAGGCAGTTGCAGACTTGTCTCGAAGGAATGGAGCCACGCCACGGAGTCACATTGCTAAGCCATTGTTCTTCAGGATCCTCGCCGGATCTTTTCCTAGGGATCCTAGGGATCCCGCAATCTTGTCCGTTCATTTTATATCGTGCGGTCAGTTTTCGTTAGGTACTATTTATATTTGAATTTTAAAATTTTAATTTTAAATAATTTCTGACCGCACGATATACGATGAACGGACAAGATTGTGGGATCCCTAGGGAATGGATCCGGCGAGGATCCTGGTTCATGTTCTTCCTTGTAAAATTACATGCTAAGCCGTTGTTCTTCCTTCTCTCTCTCAACCTAATTTTACTGCTGATGGAATCCAATCCATGACGAACAACCTTTGTTACACATATGCAAGGAATCCATAGAGATCTACATTAGAAACGAATATAAATTTGTTAAAATTCATATAAAATTATAAAGTTGATAAATATTATCGAGAATCTTTCATGGGGAAAAGTCAATACATTAAAATCTTCTAAAATTCAAATTAACTGCGCCCCTTGACAAATCCAAGGCCATGTGTGTATGTTTTGCTGATTTGGTAACTGTGAAAGATTTGTACAAGATTCTCTGTGTGTTACTTTATGGAAAAATTAGTATAAAAACAAAAAACTATTGTCAATTATTGCCTTCCCTCACTGATAGGTCTCTCTCCTACCGGTAGACCGATGAAAATATACACAAAGAACATTTTCAACTAATCACTTAATCAAATATTTAATTAGTATATTCACTTTGTCCGGTGATATTAATTATTGAGAAACATTTATAGTATAAGTAAGATCATTTATACTAATTTTTTTTGGGTAAAGTACAAAAAACTACCTCAACTATTGATGTCAATACACTTTCATACCTCATCTTTTAAAATTGACAATGTCATACCTCATCTTATGAATTTGTGCCAATGTCATACATTCCATTAGCTTGGCGTGAATTTCCTAGTTAAATGCTGACGTGGCTTGATCCAGAGCCCATTTTTTATTAAAAAATTATTAAAAACTAAAAAAAAAAATTAATATTTTTTAAATATTAAAATAATAAAGAAAAGTGTAAAAAAAAAAAACCAACAATCAGGTCGTCCCCTTCCCCCCTTCTCTCTCTTCTCCCCATCTTCTCTTCTTCCCCCTTCCTGCAACTTCAACCCAGAAAAAAAAAAAAAAAAAACCAATTTGTCTTCCCCACCCCCTCTTCTCCCCGCACCCACACTCCGCACCCAACCTCCCCACCTTCCCATCCACCTTCTGCACCCAACCTCGCACCCACTACCTGCAACCCAAAAAAAAAAAAAACCCAGATCTCGTTGAGATGGAATCGGGAAAATGGGGGGAATGGACATGGAGGGAAGAGGGTGGGTACGCGGCGGGGGGGGGGGGGGCGGATCGACGAACTGGGTGTCCTTTTTTTTTGGGGACATACCCTTTTTTTTTTTTTCCTTCTCTCTCTTCTTCTTCTGCAGGTTGGGTAGGGGGATGGACGATTTCCATTTTTTTTTTCCTTTTCTTCTTCTTCTTCTTCTTCCTCCTCCTCATTCTTTCTGGGTTGCAGGGGATTGGGTTTATGGTAGGGGGATGGGGGACGAACATAATTTGGTTTGGGTTTTTTTTTTTTTTTTTTTTTTTCTTCTTCTTCTTCTTCTTCTTCTTTTTCCTCCTTCTTCTTCTTTCTGGGTCTGTTAAGGGCGGGACGAACTTGATTGGGTTTTTTTTTTCTTATTCTTCCTCCTCCTTCTTTCTGCGTTGCAGGAAGATGGGGAAGAGAGAGGGGGGGGGGGACGACTTAGAGAGAGAGAGAGAGTTTAAAAAATTTTATTTTTTGAATTTTTAATTATTAAAAATATATTTAATTATTAGTGAGTGATCTGCATGTAGCCACGTCAGCACTTAACAGGAAAATTAACAGAAAAATTGACGGATGTATGACATTGGCACAAATTCATAAGATGAGGTATGACATTGTCAATTTTAAAAAATGAGGTATGAAAGTGTCGTGACATCAATAGTTGAGGTAATTTTTTGTACTTTACCCTTTTTTTTTAACAAACGATAAGATAATTTATACAAAATATTTCTAAACTACGAAGAGGGGGATTCAAATGCAGGTCCTCAAATTCAGGCCGAATCCTTTTAACCAATTAAACTAAATCTCTTGACATTATAATTAAGTGCTTTATTGGAAAATGAACTTTTAAGAAGCTTATTTGCGAAAAATCCCCATTTAAAATAATAAATTTGAATTTAGTATTACTAGATTAGTTGGAGTAATATACATAAAATCCTAACTAAAATCTTAACTATGGTTCTGTTTAGATGAATTGTGTGCACCCTTAGAAATGTAATAGTTTGTGTAATGTGTTGATTATTCGCTTAATAATACTTTATTACTCAAAAGATGAGTAGGGATTCCTCTTCAAAATTGTTGGTGCCGATTTATAAAATTTTGTTTTTATGATCCGAACCATTCTTATTATAAATTAGTCTATAGAGATCGCCTGCAAAAAAAATTATTAAAAATAAATGCACATAAATACATAATTGTTAAAAGCATTACAAGTGATCTATGTATTTATTACAATAGATTGAGTAAACGACTTTAGTTTTAATTCAATTTTTGTAGAGATGATCTTTACAGAATAATTCACAATGTCAACAGTTCTTATCATTCGAACACTAAAATTTTTGAATAGAATATCTTACACATTCTTGAGTAGCCAACATTATTCTTATTCGCTATATGTATGTTTTAATTTAGTTACAACAAGTAGGTGTTTTATATAATTTTCTGGCAGGTGTAGGGAACTGATGGACGTGGAGACTGATACCTGTCTACTACTTGTCTGCGGTCTCTTATGCAACAAGATATTGGCACAATCATACCAACATCACGTAAAACCTGCTTTGTATGGCTGGATGTCAAGATAAAAACTGGCCTTTTGGGGACGTTTTGCTTTTGGAGTAGGGTCTATAATTAAAAGGCAATTGTTAGTATTATTTATCTCTCTTTCTTATAATTTTAGGACGGGAAATGCTATTCATAAATTTATTTTTATTTTTCACATATTTTTTTTTAATTTTTGATCGTTGAATTAAATAATTCGAAGAAGATCAATGATAAAAAATTAACAAGTGTGTGCAAAATAAAATAAGTGTATAAATAACATTTTCCTTTAGAATATCCATCATCCACTGCAACCATCCCACTCCCACATCACACTTAGAAAAACAAAAGACAAAAACCATGTGAAACAGGCAAACTTGTCAAATAGTTAGAGGATTGTATTCGAAGATAGATTAGTCTAGTTTTATTTTAATTTTATATGTTATAATATGAGTGCATTATTTGTTGATTAATTATAACACATGTTATGCACATATTCTTTGTTCAATATATAATTAGTGTTTTCGTAGAGCATAGGGAAAGCTGGTGAACGAGAAAGGGTAGGGGAAGAAAGGAGAAGAGTACGACAGAAGAAGAAATGTGAAACTTTAACGTTTGCTAAGTTTTAAGGTTTTTCGGTTGTCTTTTTTTTCTTCTCAATGTTATTTGGTTTTTTAATTCTTCTTAATTGAATAAAAATTCATATCGTTTTAAATGATGTGGCTGTCCACCTAAAATGCCACTTAAGATAGTTTAACATTATGGCACAAATATAAGGTGAAAGTAACATTTTCCTATTTTAAAACTAAGATTTAAGTACTATTAAATTAAAGGGTAAAATACTGTTTACTACCCTCATGTTTCATGGTTTTCAGCATTTAGTACATCAAGTTTTTTTCGTCTCAGAGTCATACATAAAGTGTAAATTTTGGGACAGTCTCATACATCCGTTAGTCAAACTGTTAAATTTGCCGTTAATTGTGACGTGGCGCCCATATGGACAATGACTGGGCGCCACGTGTCAGCCACGTTTTTTTTTTTTTTCTTTCTTTCTTTCTTCTTCTTCTTCTTCTTTCTTCTTCCTTCTTCTTCTTCTTCTTCCTCCTGACTACAAACTTTTTTTTTCTTCCTTCTCCTTCTTCCTTCCTCCTTCTTCCTTCTCCTTCTCCTCCTTCTTCCTTCTCCTTCTCCTCCTTCTTCCTTCTTCTTCCTTCTTCTTCCTTCTCCTTCCTCCGAATCTGGGGATTTTTTTTTTCTTCCTTCTCCTTCCTCTTTATTCCTTCTTCTTCTTCTTCTTCCTCAGAATCTGCCCAGATTCGTTTTTTTTTTCTCTTCTTTCTTCTTCTTCTTCTTTCTCATTCTCCTTCTTCTTTCTCCTTCTCCTTCTCCTTCTTCTTCTTCCTTCGAATCTGGGGAAGTTTTTTTTTTTTTTTTTTTTTTCTTCTTCCTCCTCCTCCTTCTTCTTCTTCTTCTTCTTCTTCTTCCTCCGAATCTGCCCAGATTCGGTTTTTTTTTTTTTTTTCTTTCTTCTTCTTCTTCCTGCAACTTTTTTTCTTCCTTCTTCTTCTCCTTCTTTCTTCTTCCTCCTTCTTCTTCCTCCTTCTTCTCCTTCTTCCTTCCTCCTTCCTCCTTCCTCCTTCTTCCTTCTTCATCATCTTCCTCAAAAAAAAAAAAAAAAAAAAAACCGAATCTGGGCAGATTCGGAGGAAGAGGAAGAGGAAGAGGAAGGAAGAAGGAAGAAGGAGGAAGAAGAAGAAAAAAAAAAAACTTCCCCAGATTCGGAGGAAGAAGAAGGGGAAGGAAGGAGAAGGAGGAAGGAAAAAAAAATGTTGCAGTCGGGTGGAAGAAGAAGAAGAAGAAAGAAGAAAGAAGAAGAAAAAAAAAAACAAAAAACAAAAAACGTGGCTGACACGTGGTGCCCAGTCATTGTCCATATGGGCGCCACGTCACAATTAACGGCAAATTTAACAGTTTGACTAACGGATGTATGAGACTGTCCCAAAATTTACACTTTAGGTATGACTCTGAGACGAAAAAAACTTGATGTACTAAATGTTGAAAACCATGAAACATGAGGGTAGTAAACAGTCTTTTGCCCTAAATTAAATGTAGTCTAAACATTAATTTAGGAGGAGGGGAATCAGTAGGAAGAATTGTGCCTATCACTGTATCACATATAATTGACTCTTTTTACCAGATGCTGACTATTTGATCAGACACATTGCCTATTGTCTAAGCCTCATGTTCGATGGATCGGATTGAAAATACATGTTTTCAATTTCAATAAAAAAAAATTCGGAAATGCATATCAGATTTTATTTCGGTATTCTCATAATCGAATTATTTCGAAATTTTATAATTATTGGAGTTGTATGACTTCATCTATACCAAGGTAAAAATAATGTCATTTCCATGGCTCTCTCTCCAATATATAAATTTTTGAGTTAATCTTTGTTTACTATCCTAAAATTTCATGGTTTTCAACATTTGGTACATGAAGTTTTTTTCATCCCAGAGTCATACCTCAAGTCTTAAATTTGGGACAGTTTCATACCTCCGTTAAGTTTTCCGTGGGAACTTCTGTTAACTGATGACATGACACTCATGTGGACAATAATTGAGCGACACGTGTCAATATGGGTCAACCTTAATATTAAAAAATTAAAAAAACTACAAAATATTAACAACTATAAATATTAAAAAAAAAAAAACTTGGGTTATCTCCTACCTCCCCTGACTATCCCTCCCTTCTTCCTCCATTCTCTCATATGCACCCTCACTCCTCTGCTCCCTCCCTCCACCTCACCGCCACCCTACCAAACCCATATCCTCTGCTCCCTCACTCCCTCACTCCTATGTTCCCTCCCTCCACCTCACCGCCACCCTACCAAACCCATAACCGGTTTCTGCGCCCCCTGCCTCAGCGAATGCCTCGCAGGCTTCGACTCCGCCGCCGCCGCTCACCAAGATCCCTCGACCCTTAACCCCCATTATGGGTATGAGCTCCGGAGAAGCAAGTTGTGTTCCAAAACGAAACCCGAATCATCATCGACCAACGCCCTGGACCCGACCCGGCGCAAGTTGTGCAATGTCAGAGCCCAGAACACTCTGTCCGAGCTCTTTAACATCGACGACGACCGCAAAGGAGTACCGAGAAAGTTCCATGTCGAATTGAGATATGGGGATAAGGATGACAGTGGAGACGAAGCTAGGGTTTTGGATTTGGATGCAGATGCAGATTTGGATTTGGATGCAGACGAAGCGAGGGTAGGGATTCGAAGGAAATTGCAGGGAAGATGAAGAAGGCTGAGCAAAAAGGTGAAGCAATGGCGGTGGAAGCAGAAGACGAAGAAGGCTGAGAACGAGGGTTTCGTGGCGGAGAAGATGAATGAGACCCAGCCGAAGTAGGAGAGTGCGCATTCTCCGGCGGTCAAGCCCAGCAACCCTTCTGCCTTCCAATCCTTCAAAATGATAATTTGGGCATCGAGTTGGGGTTTTTGCTTTTAGGTAAAAGACGGGTTGCAGAGGGAATAAGGGAAGGAGGGGGTTGAGGGAGGTAGAAGATGGGTAGGTGATTTTTTTTTATATTTTTAATATTTTTTTTAATATTAAGGTGGATCCATATTGACACGTGGCGCTCAATTATTGTCCACGTGAGCGCCACGTCATCAGTTAACAGAAGTTCTAACGAAAAACTTAACGGATATATGAAACTGTCCCAAATTTAAGACTTGAGGTATGATTCTGGGATGAAAAAAACTTCATGTACCAAATGTTGAAAACCCCGAAACTTCAGGGTAGTAAACAGAGATTGACCCTAAATTTTTTTATAGTTCTCAAATTCTCACATTTGTATGTAATATATTCAAGAGAGTTGTAATTGAAAAAAATATTTACATATTTGAGTATATTGTATTACAAACCCAAAATTCCATAAGTACATATTAAGTGTATGTAATAGAGTTATGAAAGTTTCGGAATTTCGGATCAGATTTGAAATATTAAGTACATTCCAATTTCTATCCATTTTCTTCAGATTGTTTTCTTTTCGGATTTTAGAATTTCAATTTTGAATTTGAATCAGATGGAATATTTTAGTTTGTTTCGGCTCAAAATCAGTTGGAATCGAATATTCCTATCCAAGTTGCTCCCGCAATGCCTATAGAAAATTGCAATTTTTTTTATTGTTACAAATGAGTGTTGAGAAACTTTTTTTTGTTATGGAAGTAGTGTTTCGAACCGCACATTTATTTTCTTTCCTTTATAAACTATTTGATTTAATTGGAGTACTCAGTACTACGGTTTGGTAGTATTCTGCTTCACTTAGAAGTGAGAGGCTTTAGGTTCGAATCTCGTGGATGACAAATTCGATACCAAATTAAGTTACCCATTGTGTAGCATAACCATTGAAAAAAAAAATTGGAGTAACTATTCTATGGAAAACAAATTGAAACGAAAATGTGCCTTAAATTATTCTCTTAAAAAGCTAAACGAAGCTCCCCCACCCGAAAAATTCATCCACTGGCCAGAGCCTAGAATCATAGTGCATGGACGATCTTAATTAGATTCAATTCAAATATATCTATGGTTTTTTTGGTAGTGCTATTCACATACCAATTTTTATCTTTTACATATTCTTGTTAATAATATTCATTGACAGTTTTAAATTCAATCGATTCGACGGTCGAAAATGGAAAGGGGTGTGTGAGAGGCAAAAATTAGTGTGTGGATAGCACCACCATTTCTTTGTTGAGTGCATTTTTCTTACCCCTCTAAAGTGAGAGTGATACTCATTCTTCTATTGATTATCGTTACGTTAGTTTAAACTTCGAAATTTATGTCTTAAATCAATTAAACAATAACTTAACGAGATCAATGAGGAAGTGAGCACCACCCCACTTGAAGGAGGAGCAAAGTTGCCCTCATTTCTGTGTTATATCTCTTCTGACATTGGCTTTGCTTTAGAGGATGTTCTCTGGTGTGATGAACCTTAAAGAAAGCACCCTAATACCTAGGACGTTCCTTTATAAATTCCTCCCTCAGATATGGACTACATGCAAAAAAAAAAGGTTGATGAAGTTAGCTGTAGATTTGGTATTGATGCCAACGCATGCATCTTATGTGGAGGATACCCTTGGTTTTGTGCTCGTATTCGACTCTTCCTGCGATCGACCTCTCTTTTGGTTTACATTGTTCATGCAGAATATTTACTTGCTAGGATATGCATATAAAGCTGGAGACGAAGTTTAACTATTCTAGCCCTTTATAAATAGTCGATAGTCTCGCCTATACATAGGGCTTAACTCATCAAATATTGAACATGAGACTTTGTACTTTATTATATATTTAAAAGCGATTTAATAATTGCCGATTTCAGTTATAATAAAAATAGGGGTGTGATATCCACACACCCCTTTTTACTTCTCTCACACCCTTTTAATTTTCGGCCTTCGGATCGGATGAATTAAAGAATATCAAATGATAGAAGTTAATAAGGGGTGTGGGAGAAGTAAAAAGGGGTGTGTGGATAACACATCCCTAAAAATACGTCAAAATACAATAATCTCAATTCAGTTGACAAAAAAAAAATGCACCCATCACGTGGACACACGTATTTTTCTTTTACAATATTATAAATTAGTACGAGCAGTGTGCCTATCCAATATGCGAAAGATGCCTTAGATGTCCACAGAAAGTCATATATATTAAAATAATACTAAATTTCAAAGTCTAGGAAACTAAGGAGAGGTAATGCATGCCTATCCCATTAATTATTAGGATTCCATATCTACAATTTGATCATGAAGAGATGGGAAGATCGGATTTTCTTGTTTAAACAAATCCATAATTTATTTCTGGATTGTTTTAGTTAACTCAATCTCATAAATAATTGGTGGAAATTCATTTAGCCATGTGGTCCATTTAATCTTGTCGAACAAAGGCATGCAATATTATCCCTAACAATGTGATTTTCACGGTATTGTTTAAGAGTTGTATTATTGTTTGTCACCGGCCCTCTGGCTTTCTTTTTTTCCTGGTTCTATAAATAATATTTCCCATATCGATCCTTTGAGTTTAATTAAAAAAAAAAAATTAACATCAAAATAAGTCCCCCGCTACCAACTTCTATGTGGCCCGTAAATAGTACTTAAGGGTACTGGATCTATCTATAATAATTATATGTGGCATTGAGATCTTGCTTACATAAAAGAAAGGAGAGGATCGTATGGATAATGATTCTTAAACATCATAAAAAAAAATTATTTTCATAAAGCACGTATGAGATTGTATATATGTTTCCATTTTTATAAGATCAAGTTTGCAATTAGAAGTGATTCGTGATAGTTAATCTTGTTTTGTTGCAATTGCATAACTACTAGTGCACGTTTTCATAGATAGACAAATCGTCATAAGTTTGATTTTCACACGCTCTCTTTTATCTTCTTGCATTCTCTTTCGTGTTTTAAACCTAAAAATTAGATAAATTAATAATAAATAACCAACATAAGTAAACATAAGAGTGCATGAGAACAAAAAATGGGTGAGAATCATTATGGGGAATTGGCCAAATCACTTTTTGTTAACCTTTCCTGGTTGGATTATATGTTTTGGCTTGACTTTTTGGTAACTTAGGTCATATCCAACTGAAGGTTCCAGAGGATCAGAAGGCCAAAAATAGTCCGAAAACCGTCTCCAATTGAGAGCTAGGCCAGAGGGCTCGTGGGCTCCACAGAATCTGAAAGGGCCCACAACTGGTTGGCCCAATCCAGCCAGCCTCGGGCTAGGCCAGAAATTCTCGCATTCCTGTCGGATATAACCGACAAGAATTGACATCAACTAGCCGTTATTTTTGAATTTTTTTTACAGTTTAATTTTTGAATTTTTATTTTTTACACAATTTTTTCCTATAACTTCTATTTTTTTCTATAACTTCCTATAACTTCTATTTTACAAAATTTGTTTTATATTTTTTTTCCTATAACTTCTATTTTACAAAATTTGTTTCACATTTTTTTTAATTCTATTTTTTTCCTATAACTTCTATTTTACAAAATTTGTTTCATATATTTTTTTAATTCTATTTTTTTTCTATAACTTCCTAAGCCATTATACAACATTAAATTAAATTAAGTAACATGAAACAACATTAAATAACATTAATCAACATAAAAATTATACCACATAAAACTTAAACGCCTACTCCATGCTATTTTTGGCCCAAAGATGTGCAACAAGATCCTGTTGTAGGTACTTGTTTGTGGCATGGGAACGTATTATTCTATAACACTTTATGTACTCATTTATAGAGATACTACCAGTTCTTGGATTGAAAGGCAAATTATGTCCATCATATATTTTTGCACGAGCCCTTCTTGACCTATTTGGATCTTCTTGGTCATCATTGGACTCTCCATCAATATACCCATCTCGCTCATCCTCCACTATCATATTGTGTAATATGATGTAAGACATCATGATGAAGTCCAAATTTTCTCGACTCCACCCTCTTGCCAGTTTTTTGATGATCTTCCACCATGCTTGTAGAATACCAGAAGCTCTCTCAACATGTTTCCGGTATGCCTCTTGGTGTAAGGTAAACAAATTTTCCCTGTCATTCCTAGGGTTTGGAATTGCTTGGACAAGTGTCGCCCACTTTGGGTAGATGTCATCTGCCAAGTAATACCCCATATTGTATTGACGGCCGTTGATGTAATAGTCAAGTTGAGATGCTTTACCTTCCGTCAGGCGATTGAAGAGGGATGAACGCCCAAGAACTGTAATGTCATTTTGGGATACATGGACTTCAAAGAAAGCATGGCAGATCCATGTGTCATATGAGGCAACCGCCTTTAACACAATAGTTGGCTTTCTTGACTTTCCGCAGAAGCTTCCTTGCCATCCAGTGGGACAGTTCTTCCAATCCTAATGCATGCAGTCTAATGATCCTATCATGCTCGGAAACCCACGGTCTTCAGCTTTGCGAATGAGCCGATTTAGATATTCTTGATTTGGCTCACGGAGGTACTCGTCTTTGTAAACCTGAACAATTGTGTCACAGAATTGTTCAAGAGTATCAAGACATGTGGACTCAAACATACCATGGGTTTCATCCATCAAATCAGCTGGAGAGCCATAGGCTATTATTCAGAGTGCAACGGTAACCTTTTGATAAGGTGAAAAACCAGGGCAGCCTGCTCTGTCCCATTTCTGTTAAAAATATGGATTGACCTACTGGACATCATGAAGTAAATGCTCGAAGACATGACGCCTCATTTGAAAGCGACGTCTGAAATCCTCTTCTGTGTACACCGAGTTGGGGTTGAAGTAGTTGTTCATCAGATTGGCATGCGTCATTGCTCTGTTTCGTGGTTTGTAAGAGCAGCCAACAACAGAGCCACCCCAATGAGGTTGTTCCTCAATTGGCTGACACACTATGGCCGTAACCATGGCTACTGCTATGTTTTGTTTGTTACGCCTTACTTGAACTTCTTCATCAAACTCCTCATATTCTCGTCTCATTTGTGCCCATTTTTCTTCCAATTTGGAATTGGATGAGGACCCCCAGTTGGAATCCGAATAGGATCCAAAGTTGGAATTCATTGCAAACTTGAATTGAAAAAGATTGAATTGAACTAGATTGAATTCAAAGTTGTGTGAATTATAACCCAATATCCACCCTATTTATAGCAAAAAAATATTCAAATCCAACGGCTAGCTGACGTCAACTACCAACGGTTAGCTGACGTCACTTAGCCGTTGGATTTGAATTTAAGTTGTAGTTTTTAAATAATAAATTATGTTTGGCCCTTTGGTTCTCGGTTGGAGACGGTTTTTTGTGACAGAGCTAAAACGAGCCTAAGGTCATCTCGAACCGAAGGCGGGCCAGAAGACTTGTTTTAGCCCTTTGGCCTTCCAAGAAATTAATATTTTAATGAACAGTGCATGGCCATATTTCTTATCATCTCCAACCGAGGGGCCAGATGGCCATAAGCCAAACATAGCCTTGTGAAAAAAAATCATCTCCAACCGAGAGCCAAATGGCCATAGGGCCAAACATAATTTATTATTTAATTGAATTACTATGGTTACTTAAATTAAATTACCTCAATAATTTTCATGTTGTTAAATGTTTTGAAAAATGTTGTTTAAGTTTCATGTTGTTAAATTTTTTTTTTATGTTGTTTAATGTTACTTAATGTTATTTAATGTTGTTTAATATTGTTTCATGTTACTTAATGTTATTTAATGTTGTTTAATATTGTTTCATGTTACTTAATGTTATTTAATGTTGTTTAATGACTTAGGAAGTTATAGGGAAAAAAAATTTGTAAAAAAAAAAAATCAAATATGACTTTAGCATGTGGCCCGTCTGGTTGGGTTAGGCCAGCCGGTTGGCTCTTTGGCCATTTTTTGTTCAGTGGGACTCACAAGCCCTTTGACCTATCCCTCAGTTGGAGACAATTTTCGACTCTTTGACCCTCTGAACCCTTCAGTTGGAGATGGTCTCACAGAAGGACAAACTTCTAATTTCTCAGATGGTAAGAAACAAAAAGTATCGGGTCAGCTGTAACATTGTTAGGTGGCTGGGTTTACAGTGGGTACAAGAAGTCATGCATGGCTTGGCTGTGCTTGATATGTTAATGACCATCGAATAGTGACCTACCACCAACCTACTAATTTCTTCCTGAAAGATGCTCTGTGAGCTCTGTGAGCTCCGTGCACTCTCTCAGACTGAAAGAGATGGGAGATGGGAGGATGAGAGAGAGAGAGAGAGAGAGAGAGAGAGAGAGAGAGAGAGGAATACGAACACCTTCAATTTAACTTTTATTTAACTTATTAGGTAAAACGTACGAGTATGGAGACCTAGCTAGTAGAGAAGAATTCTCAAAGCTACAATAACAGTTTTACAATGGAAGACGATTAGATTCTTATTTGAATGAGGGGTTCTTATTTGAATCATTTCCAATCATTTAATGGTTAAGGGCAGAGCTAGGATTTTTTTCTTGGGTCGGCTAGTTGAAAATAATACCATAAAATCATATGTTTATTTTTTTTTCTTATATAAAATATATAATAATCAATATAAAAGAATAACAATATAATATAAACTATTCTCAAAATCATAACCCTAACCGATAAATTCAAGGATCATATAAATAATTAACCTACTAATTAAATTAAGAATAAGTAAATAAAGAGATTAAGAACGTACCAAAGGTGACATTCATTGAAAAATTGCAACGGAAAGTCAGGAATTGCGGAGATAGGGATTTAATTGTGCATTTAAAGAACTTATTAATCATTTCTTGAGTAAGAAGCACAGAGGCTAAATTACATAGAGTACATGGTCTTTTTCTTTAAAGAATAGAATAAAGGGGGACTGGAGATAGAACTATTTTATAATTTTTGCATACAACTATTATTTACTACCTATCCTCTACTAAATATACATTAAATAATAATATGTATTGAAATTGAGTAGGCTATAAGCATGAGTTTACAAAAGAATAGATCTATTCACATAACCATTTTTATTTCCAACACAGCCTTATTAATATTTTGTCAAAGATCATTTTCAATTCATTCGATCCAAACAACCGACAATTAAGAAAAGTGTGTAAGAAGTAAAAATTAGTGCATGGAAAACACTACCCTTACAAAAAAAAACCTCCCTGGGCTACAACCTACCTTATAGCCTTGTGGGTGGCTACGCCATTGTTAATGGTTAATTACTCTTGCATTATTGAACGGGCTGAGTTTCATACTTTTATTCTCTTCTAAGACAGTGAGACATACTAGCTAGGAGGCTCAAGAATAACAAAAAAAGTGAAAAGGTTAAGTCAGAAAAATAGGCCAAACTTTGTCCCTACGGGAAACAAAAAGATGATGCATATATATCTGATATCCTCATATCCTTCTGCAGAAAAAGGGAAAAGTTTTAGACCGAGATAAGAACTCCAACGCAAGAGATCAAATTCTCTACTTTTTCTTTAGCTTCAAAGGATCTGCATGCTTTTCAAGCGCATGCATGCAGCAATGTCGTCTCCAAGAATTTCCTAGGCATGCTTTATCCACCTGGTTTGTGATTTACCCTTCACTTCCTTTCAAAAGAAAAGCCAGACCAAGACAATCTCGCTGCTTAAAGGCGATTTTATTAGGTAGCTAGCTTATCCTAAGATTCTTTTTTTAGGGTTTCGTCGTGATACGGAATGTTTGTTCTGTTTTGATATTAACTTGCGATTAAGGGCAGGCTATCATCTTCCGCAGTACCCTAAGAACTACGACTGGAAAATTGGAAATATCTGTTGGGTCGGCATCCTCATAGATTAGTCGGCATTGGCGGCAAAATCTTTGTCTGTAAGCGGTGGGATATGGGTACTCTTTTGAAGTCAGTGCTTTGGTGGACTTCTGTTTTGGCACGGAAAATTGTTCAGACAGTTTAATATTGAAAATCTTAGATATCTATCACCACTGAAAAAGTTCAATCACGACATTTTTCTGGATTTCGCATGACAATATTGATCTGAGTGGTTCTAGATCGCACACATTAATTGTATGTTTCATACCGACGAGCATTTTTGTTTTGGGAATTTGATAAAGTCAGATTGTCCAAGTGCGCAATTTCAAACTATTGAATGTGAGTTTCAGAATCTCTGGTACAATATAAAATCAACTATTTATCATCTACAGGAGTTCACATGAACTAATTTCGTGACATTGAAAAATCGTGAATGTTGTAGTGATCAACGATGAAAAAATGCAAATAACAAATAAAATTACGAATTCAATGTGTGTTCAATGTAGACATAGACCACATTAACTAGAGCATATATGCCCCTTTATGCACCCGAGTTTCAATCACATAAACTCAAGCAATACTATTTGCTTAATATTAATATGCACATTAAGCTGAATTAATTAAGAGCAAAACCACTTTGTTTAGAGCAAATGTGCTTCATATACACCGGACTTTGAATTCTCTCATCGAAGTTTAGATTAGTTAAAAGTACAATATCGGGGTCATCAAAGAAAAAACATTCAATATGTTTTTTGGTACAAAATATGTATTACTTGGGCCATAAAGACTCCTTTTATTCAATCCAATGTGCAATATCAAGCTTACAATCCAATCCAGAAAAAAACCAACCCAACCTAAAGTCCAGTCCAATAGAATTCAGCCCAAGCCCATTTCAAAATGAACACCTACCCATTTCTCAACTGGGGTTTTTGAACTTGTGATCTTCTTCATTAACCAGCTTAAACCCTAACCCTCCAAACCGGCCACCATGTCGATCCTCCGTCGAATCCCCCATAAACCCCAAAATTCCCGATCTGTCCTCACCTACGCCGCCCGTTTCTTCACGACCCAAAACCCTACCCTCACCCCTTTCCCTGACGTCCCCACCACCGCCTACTACGACAACCTGGTCATCGCCGCTGGCCACTCCAGAGACTTCGACAACATCCACTACCTCCTCAACAAGCGCGTCAAGGACCACTGCTTCAACACCACCAACACCTTCAGGTTCCTCACCAACACGGACTCCTCCCTCTCCGTACTCGACGACCTCACCAAAACCCTAGCGCGTCTCGACCGGGGGTTCACCCGCAAGAGCGCGTACGACTCGCTCATCGCGCGTCTCTGTAAGATCGAGAGGGTTGATGAGGCGCTGCGCGTGGTGGATTTTATGGCGCGTGGCGACTACGGCCTCAACGCCTGCACCTTTCACCCAATCCTCAACGTGGTTACCCGGAAGAAGAGGATGGACGACGCGTGGGGCGTGGTGGATCTGATGAGGAGAGTCGGAGCCCCGCCGGATGTGCCGGCGTTTAATTATCTGCTGATGGCCTACTGTTTCTCCGGAGATTTGGAAGCGACGGCCGGAGTGCTGACGAGGATGGAAGAAGAGGGGATGAGGGCGGACACTCGCACGTACGACGCGCTGGTTCTTGGCGCGTGTAAGGCAGGGAAGGTGGAGGGGGCTCTGGTGCTGATGAGGAGGATGGTGGACGATGAGGTGCCGGCGCTGCTGTCGACACACGTGTACGTCGTTGATTCGCTGCTGGGGAAGGGGTTTTACGCGCAGGCGGTAAAGTTTGTGAGGAGTTTTAGCGGGAGGGACACGTGGCTGGACACGGAGAGTTTTGGGAGCTTGGCCAAGAAGCTGGTTAAGTTGAGGAGGTTCAAGGAGGCTAAACTGGTTTTTGAGGAAATGAATGCGAGGGGTTTAGTGATTGGTGATAAATTGAAGGATTCTTATGAGAAGATCAAGAATTATGATTAAAATTTGATTGGGTTATCCATACCATTTTGGGTCCACCACTGATTGAGAAGTTATCCCTTTGATTCTTTGGTTGTATATAAATTCTTGAAATATTGAAAGGTAGTTTGAAGTGCTTAAATAATAAACCAGATTACGTATCTTGTTTTAACGTGTTTGTGTCGTATTATTTTCCTATTGTGTGAGATTATAAATAACTCTATGGCTCATTTGCTTATCGTTTCCAGATATAGAAAAACTCAAACTCATCCGCAAAATCTTAATTGTATTCTACATATATCTCTAAGTATTTTGTCAATTGAAAAAGAGTAAATTATAACAGTGGTTCTTTAACTTTAATCAAATTGGAGTAATGGTCCATCAACTAAAAATTCATTACCATTGGTCTCTCAACTCATCAAAATATGTAGTTACGGTCATTTTCGTCAACTTCGTCATAATTTCATCAAAATAAGTTATGTTGAAAGAACCATTGCTACAATTAGGGTCTCTCAACTCATCAAAATGTGTAGCTACAGTCATTTTCGTCAACTTCGTCAGAATTTTATCAAAATAAGTTATGTTGGAAGGACCATTGCTACAATTAAGGTCCCTCAACTCATCAAAACGTGTAACTATGGTCATTTTCATCAAATTCATCAGAATTTTGTCAAAATGAGTTATGTTGGAAGAATCATTGCTACAATATGGTCAAAGGTGAAAGACCATTGCTCAAATTGAGTTAAAGTCGAGGGACCACTGGTAATAGATTTTTAGTTGAAGAATCATAGATGCACGTTTTGATGGGATGATGGACCAATAATAATGAATTTTTAGTTGAGGGACTGCAACATCCCGGCTCGGGGCGGATCACTTCCCGTGCCCGTTCCACCACCGTAGCACGATATTGTCTGTTTTGGGCGTACCATTCCCTCACGGTTTTGTTTTTGGGAACTCACGAGCAATTTCCCAGTGGGTCACCCATCATGGGAGTGCTATGGCCACCTTCTCGCTTAAATTCGGAGTTCCGACGGAACCCGAAGCTAGTGAGCTCTCAAAAGGTCTCGTGTTAGGTAGGGATGAGAATATACATTTAAGGATCACTCCCCTAGGCGATGTGGGATGTCACAATCCACCCCCCTTAGGGGCTCGACGTCCTCGTCGGCACACTTCCGGCCAAGGATTGGCTCCGTTGTGTTGAAACAAACCTTGTGTTAAATTGGGAGAAATGCCATTTTATGGTTAAACAAGGTATTGTTTTGGGTCATATAATCTCTGAACGAGGAATTGAGGTTGATAAGTCTAAAATAGATCTTGTACGCTACTTACCCTCTCCTACTTCGGTGAGAGAGGTTCGTTCTTTTCTTGGTAATGCAGGATTCTACCGACGATTTATCAAGGACTTTTCCAAGACTACACAACCCCTATGCCGTCTCCTACAAAAGGAAGTGCCTTTTGAGTTCAACGAGGCGTGTGAGCAAGCTTTCAACCATCTCAAGGACCTCCTCACCACGGCACCAATTATTACTCCACCGGATTGGTCCATTCCCTTTGAACTAATGTGTGATGCATCAGATTATGCACTTGGAGCTGTTTTGGGCCAACGGAAAAACAAGCTGCCACATGTTATTTATTATGCTTCTCGTACCTTAAATGATGCACAATTAAATTATTCCACAACTGAGAAAGAGCTTTTGGTTGTTGTCTTTGCATTAGATAAGTTTAGATCATATTTAATTGGCACTAAAGTCATTGTTTTCACTGACCATGCAGCCTTGAAGTACTTGTTCACCAAGAAAGAAGCTAAACCTAGACTCATTCGTTGGATGCTTCTACTTCAAGAGTTTGACATCGAAATCAAGGACAAGAAGGGGAGTGACAATGTTGTTGCCGACCACCTAAGCAGGTTGGTGCGTGAAGAAGAGATTCTTCCCATCGCCGAAACGTTTCCGGATGAACAACTCTTGTCCATTAAGGTAAGTGCTCCTTGGTACGCAGATTTGGTGAATTATTTGGTGACTAAACAAGTTCCTAGCACCCTAAATAAATTCCAACGTGATAAACTTAAAAAGGATGCTAGATTTTATGTTTGGGATGACCCATACTTGTGGAAATATTGTTCAGATCAGGTTATAAGAAGATGTGTGCATGAATCAGATTTTCACTCAATTTTAAGTTTTTGTCACACATATGCATGTGGGGGTCATTTTGGCACCCAAAGGACAGCTTTTAAGGTTCTTGAATGTGGTTTTTATTGGCCTACTTTGTTTAAAGATGCTAGAACCTTTTGTTTAACATGTGATCGCTGCCAAAGGACATGTAATATATGCCAAAGAGATCAAATGCCGCAGGTACCCATCTTTGTCGTTGAAATTTTTGATGTTTGGGGTATCGATTTTATGGGTCCTTTTCCTTCATCTTTTGGTTTCATTTACATATTACTTGCCGTTGATTATGTTTCCAAGTGGGTGGAAGCGAAAGCCACTCGAACTAACGATTCTAAAGTTGTGGCAGATTTTGTGAAAACTAATATATTTTCTAGATTTGGGATGCCTAGGGTGCTAATAAGTGATGGAGGGTCTCATTTTTGCAACCGTACCATTGAGGCATTACTTAAGAAGTACCATGTGACACATAAGGTTTCCACACCTTACCACCCCCGAACCAATGGCCAAGCCGAGGTGTCTAATCGTGAGATCAAACAGATTTTGGAGAAGACCGTTGGGCCAAATAGAAAAGATTGGAGCTTACGGTTGGATGATGCACTATGGGCGTATCGAACGGCTTACAAAACCCCCATTGCTATGTCTCATTTTCGGCTTGTGTAAGGCAAGCCATGCCATTTACCCGTGGAGTTAGAACATAGAGCTCATTAGGCCATCAAGACCTTCAATTTGAATGTGGACCAAGCTGGCATTCATCGGAAGCTTCAATTGAGTGAACTTGATGAGATAAGGCATGACACTTATGAGAATGCTAGAATTTACAAAGAGAAGACCACGGCATTCCATGATAAGATGCTTCGAGGCAAGACTTTCACACTTGGGCAGAAAGTGTTGTTGTTCAACTCTCGTCTTCGTCTATTCCCTGGTAAGTTGCGTTCCAAGTGGGTTGGCCCGTTTGTTGTTACTAATCTTTTTGTGCATGGTGCAGTCCAAATTAAGAGCTTGAGAACCGGGCAAGAATTCAAGGTGAATGGACATCGATTGAGGCCGTACTACGAGAATTTTGTGGAGCATGTTGTGGAGGAAATCCCACTGCATGCTGTAGGTTCCAAGGAGTAGTAAAGGTGTTCTCCGTCCGGCTGTACGACGTTAAAGAAAGCGCTACGTGGGAGGCAACCCCTGCATTCAACAAAGGAAGACTTAGGAATCACTCCAATTCCAGATTTGCGTTCTTAAAACCCTTCTCTGTGTTGATTCTTTCTAATCTGTCCAGGTTGTTTGTTAAGTTGCTGTTTGTGTGTTTAATTTTGTTTGGTGTGATTTTATGCTTGGAACATTGAGGACAATGTTTAATTTAAGTGTGGGGGGGGGGGGGTAACTAAGTGTTTTTTATGCAAATTCGTGGGATTTTATCACCCATAACTTCAAGTGTTGTTCCTTGCTGTTTTTAAGTGTTTTTAGGCAGTTTTGGTGCGTTTTAGTATGTTTTGTTCTAAAAATCCAAAAATCCCAGAAAAATTTGAAAAATTGTTTTGAAAAAAAAAAAAAACCAAAAAGAGTTGTTTTTTATTTGTTTTTGTGTGTTTATTTATGTCTTAGGGTACCTTCCAACACAATGATGAGGATTCGGTTTGTAATTGCATGGCTGTTAAAGAGAGTGATTAACATGGATGAAAGTTTGATTTACTCTTTGTTTATGCTTGGTTGTGTTTATAACTTATGAATTCACATGTAATCATAAAGGAAAAATCAGTTTTTGTAACATGCCTGAAGGAAAAAACTCAAACTAACGCTACAACCTTGTGAGACTTGAGCCTAAACGTTTATTTGGAGAGTTAATAATATGTGCATTGTTGTTTTCTAAAGTCGTTGCATGATCTCATTATTCTTTGCTTGGTTGCTACTTAGAAGGCGTTTCATCATTTAGTTCCAAACACTAGAACTCATGCCTAATTCATTCAAAACATGTTATTGATTTGCATAACACATATTCAAGATGAAGTTGTGTAGTGACCACCATAGCCAAATTGCCGTATCTCCCTATTTCATTGTGTTTTGTAGGTTTTAACCCCGTTGAGCCTTGTTTAGCCTACGTTCTTTGTTAACCCACACTATCCTCACTTAGCCTAGATTAGGACCATCCATATCCTTGTTCTTGAAGCATAGTAAAGCATGACTCAAAATGAATTCCTTTTGATTAATGTTTGCAGAAAATAAGTGTGGGGGAAGTGATTCTAATGTGAGTTTATGTGCCCTAGGCACGGCTTTGAAAGAAGAAAAAAAAAATTCGTGGATCACTGGAGTGTTTAGGTGTTTTCTTTCTTTTGTTTTCAATGTCTAAACTTGTTATTCTTTGCTTTGCGATTATGAGGAACTAAACCCCTCTTAGTTAGGGAGTGATTCGAAAGTATGTTCATACTTGCAATATGAATTGATTACTTTTGGTTGTGATTTCATAAGTTGTGGATTCAATTCGTTTAACTGCTTGATTGATAACTTGTTTGTGTATGTTGATTGAGAGTGCACGCTTAGTTTTCATGCATGAATATGACGCTAGAATATAAGGAAGTTTCACCTAATAGTTACAACCTTATATTCACAAGTAGTGGAGGTCGCTTATAAACGATCGCGTTAAATGAATTCTTGGCACTAGTTTCATGCTCATCATAGTAACGAATGCCTCGTCAATACTTATAGTTCTCATATTGCTTAATGATCTTTGATTGTATCTTTATTGTGCTTTTCACGTAAAGGACTTTTGAAGAATGTGTTGAATTGTGTATGCGTTTTCCCATCCGATTCAATAACTTAAGGAGAACTTGAAGGTTAATTTAAGCGGACCTAATTAACCTGGGGTGTTGAGTTTTATGACTTATCGAGTGAACAACCGGAAATTGGTTTATGTGCAAGTGTGACATGTGTGGAGAAGAACCCTCTAGCTAGCTTTCCATCCATAGTTTTATCCAAAATCGTTTTTTACAACCTGTTTTAGTTACAATCTGTCTTCTTTGTTTTGCAAGTTATTTTCGTCCAAAATCAATACCCCCTTTACTTTATTGAGTCAAATTAGTTAGAAAGTGTTTTAGTTTATGTTTTTAAGTGTTTTGAGTCAAGTTATAACATAAATTCGTCCAAATTTGTGTTAGTGCTCAAAACTGCCCAGATTGTGCTTCTAAGGCAGTTTTGAGTGTTTATTCGCTGTTTTGGTTCCTTTGCTTTGTTTTAGTGTTTTTAAGTTTTGTTTTGCATTCTTTGAGTCTAGTTTAGTGTCTTAAACTTTGTTTTTACGTTTTCGAGTCAGTTTGAAAGTGTTTAGCAATCCCTCTTAATCCCCGGTCTAGAACGATCCATACTTACATACTTTACTACAATTATCAAAAGAAGGTTTAATTTGTGTGCTTAATATATTTCGCATCAAATTTTTGGCGCCGTTGTCGGGGATTAGCAACTTTGCTAATCCCTCGTTATTTCTTTTTATTTTTCGTTTGTTTTCTATCTTAGTTGCTGATTTGTTTTGTTTCTTTGTTTTTAGGTACTAGTGCATGACTCGAAGTTCCCAACCTGTTCGTGAGCATATTTTGGACTTTGACGACGATTTCGAGAGAACTTTGAGAAGAATGAGGAACCAACAAGAGTCTAACCCACCTAGCCCGGAACCTGACCTTGAAGAACAAGTTCTAGAAGAGGAGGATGATCCCACGACACAAGTGGGTGGAGAAGTTCAAGGCATGGCCATGGACAACCGTACACTCAAGGAGCTTTCCGCCTCGGGATTGGATAATGCCGCACCCTTGTGTATCCAATATCCCACGGCTGCTCAAGGTAAAACCGAAGAGTTCGAGTTAAAGTCAAGTTTGATCCACCACATTCCAAAGTTCCATGGGCTGTCCATGGAGGATCCGAACAAACATTTGAAAGAATTTGAAGTGGTGTGCTCAAGTATGACTCCGGTTAACGTTGACGGAAGTATTTTGAAGATGAAGGCTTTTCCATTCTCCTTGATGGACAAAGCCAAGGATTGGTTATACGAGTTGGCTCCCGGAACAGTTACGTCATGGGAGAGTATGAAGAGGGCATTTTTGGAGAAGTTCTTCCCAACTTCTCGAATCATCCTTCTTCGTAAGAAGATAAGTGGTATTCAGCAAGAGGAAGGTGAGTCTTTTCCTACTTATTATGAACGGTTTAAATCACTTGTTGCTTATTGTCCACAACATCAGATGAAGGAGGAATTACTTCTACAATACCTTTACGAGGGGCTCCTACCACTTGAACGTCAAATGCTCGATGCTTCGGCGGGTGGAGCATTGGTGGACAAAACACCCATGGCTGCAAAAATCTTGATTGCTAATCGAGCGTTGAACGCTCAACAATACGAAGGTGTAGGCCAAAGAGGGCCCCCACGGCAACAAGTGCATGAGGTAAGTTCCACATCCAATATTCAATCTCAGTTAGCTAATCTTACTTCTATTGTTTCACATATGGCCGAGGGAATGAAGATTCAAGGACCCATGGTGTGTGGCGTATGTTCTATCCAAGGACATGCCTCCGAAAAGTGTCATCAACTCATTGAGAATGGTGGATGGGAGAGTGCAAATGCCATTGGATTTCAAAGCCAAAATCAACCAAGAAACGATCCGTATTCCAATACCTACAATCCCGGTTGGAGAGACCACACAAATTTCAAATGGAGGGAGCCACAACAATCCCAACCACAAGGAGGCTTTAGACAACAACCCCCGGGTTTCTACACCAAACCATACGCACCCCCTCAAGTCCAACCACAATCTGCCCCAAATGCTTCAGGTACGTCTCTTGATAATGATGCACTTCTTAAGATACTAACCAAGTTATCTCAGGGGCAAGACGATCACACCCAAGCAATGCAAAACCAAAACAAAAGGGTGGATCACTTGGAGAAACAAATTGGACAGATTGCAGATTTTGTAGGTAAGTTTCGAGACCAAGGCCAACTTCCTAGTTCTACCATTCCAAATCCGAAGGGCGGGTTCGAAAGTGCAAAAGCCATATTGTTGAGAAGTGGAAAAGAGGTTGGGGCAGGTCCTACACCATCAAAATCAGGTCACAAAGAGGATGAAAAACTTCAATTTGAGGAGGAGGAAGCAAGCCCACCCACGGCAAAGGTGGACACACCTATGCCGCAAGCCCCCATGGCTCCAAATCTGTCCAATTCGTCCAATAAGGGTAAGAATGTGTCAAATTCAGTTTCTACTAATGTTGTGCCTTCGAATGTTCCTTTCCCTAGCAGGTTTGTGCAAACGAAGAATGAAGAAGCTGAAAAGGACATCCTTGAGACACTTAGGAAAGTTCAAGTTAACATACCCATTTTGGATGCAATCAAGCAAGTTCCGAGATACGCCAAGTTTTTAAAGGAATTGTGCACCACTAGGAAGAGGATTTCAACCAAGGAGGTCGTGAAGGTAGGTGAAAATGTCTCCGCCATCTTGCAACACAAACTACCCCCCAAATGTAAAGATCCGGGTAGCTTTACAATTCCGTGCGTCATTGGTAATACCCGTTTCAAATCTGCCATGCTAGATTTAGGAGCCTCTATAAATGTTATGCCATACTCCATTTATGTATCTATGAACTTAGGTGAGTTGAAACATGATAGTGTAATCATACAATTGGCCGATAGATCTAACGCTTATCCAAAAGGAGTTTTGGAAGACGTTTTAGTGCAGGTTGACCATTTAGTCTTCCCAGCGGATTTTTATGTGCTCGAAATGGATGAATCGGACCATGCTCCTTCATTGCCCATCCTCCTTGGAAGGCCATTCATGAAAACGGCCCGGACGAAGATTGACGTGTATAATGGAATATTGTCCATGGAATTTGATGGGGAAGTTGTTAATTTTAATCTTTCTGATTCCATTAAGTACCCTAGTGAGGACCATTCATGTTTCTCTATTGATATAATTGACTCTTTGGCACATGGATATCTTGAAGATTTGAATGACGATGCGCTTGAAAAAGTCATTACACGAGGCATGAAACTCACAACCAAGGGGGCAGATTCTAAGCTACCCCACGACATACATGAACCAGGCCATGCCGTGCCTCCTAGTGAGGAAATTCTTGAGTTGGTTGCTGCCCTTGAGTCATTACCTAAGCATGGTGGTAAGTCTCCTAACTTCGATTCAATTCCAATTTCGACTAACAAGTTGCTTCCATCCATCGTTCAGGCACCCATCCTTGATCTCAAACCCTTACCAAGCCATTTGAAGTACATTTTCTTGGGGGAAAACAAGACCTTACCTGCCATCATCTCCTCATCCCTCACGACACAAGAGGAGGAGAAACTAGTGCGTGTGTTGAAGGAGTTCAAATCTGCCCTAGGATGGACCTTGGCCGATATCAAAGGTATAAGTCCTACAACATGTATGCATCACATATTTCTTGAGGAGGGGGCCAAACCAACTAGAGAGGCTCAACGCCGTCTTAACCCTCCGATGATGGAAGTTGTGAAAAAGGAGATAATTAAGCTCCTTGATTGTGGTGTGATTTATCCCATCTCCGATAGCTGTTGGGTTTCACCTATCCAATGTGTGCCCAAGAAATCTGGAGTGACGGTTGTCGAGAATGCGGAGAATGAGCTTGTGCCCACCCGAATTCAAACCGGTTGGCGAGTGTGCATTGATTATAGGAAGCTAAACGCAACCACAAGGAAAGATCACTTCCCATTACCGTTCCTAGATCAAATGCTCGAAAGGTTAGCAGGTCATTCCTTTTATTGCTTTCTTGATGGATACTCCGGTTATAATCAAATTGTTATTGCCCCGGATGATCAAGAAAAGACCACTTTTACTTGTCCCTTTGGAACGTTTGCATATCGACGCATGCCATTCGGTTTGTGCAATGCTCCTGCCACGTTCCAAAGGTGTATGGTTAGCATCTTTTTTGATTATGTTGAGAGGATTATTGAGATATTCATGGATGATTTTAGTGTGTTTGGTAATTCATTCGATAATTGCTTGGATAATCTCACTTTCATCTTGAAACGTTGTGTTGAAACAAACCTTGTGTTAAATTGGGAGAAATGCCATTTTATGGTTAAACAAGGTATTGTTTTGGGTCATATAATCTCTGAACGAGGAATTGAGGTTGATAAGTCTAAAATAGATCTTGTACGCTACTTACCCTCTCCTACTTCGGTGAGAGAGGTTCGTTCTTTTCTTGGTCATGCAGGATTCTACCGACGATTTATCAAGGACTTTTCCAAGATTGCACAACCCCTATGCCGTCTCCTACAAAAGGAAGTGCCTTTTGAGTTCAACGAGGCGTGTGAGCAAGCTTTCAACCATCTCAAGGACCTCCTCACCACGGCACCAATTATTACTCCACCGGATTGGTCCATTCCCTTTGAACTAATGTGTGATGCATCAGATTATGCACTTGGAGCTGTTTTGGGCCAACGGAAAAACAAGCTGCCACATGTTATTTATTATGCTTCTCGTACCTTAAATGATGCACAATTAAATTATTCCACAACTGAGAAAGAGCTTTTGGCTGTTGTCTTTGCATTAGATAAGTTTAGATCATATTTAATTGGCACTAAAGTCATTGTTTTCACTGACCATGCAGCCTTGAAGTACTTGTTCACCAAGAAAGAAGCTAAACCTAGACTCATTCGTTGGATGCTTCTACTTCAAGAGTTTGACATCGAAATCAAGGACAAGAAGGGAAGTGACAATGTTGTTGCCGACCACCTAAGCAGGTTGGTGCGTGAAGAAGAGATTCTTCCCATCTCCGAAACGTTTCCGGATGAACAACTCTTGTCCATTAAGGTAAGTGCTCCTTGGTACGCAGATTTGGTGAATTATTTGGTGACTAAACAAGTTCCTAGCACCCTAAATAAATTCCAACGTGATAAACTTAAAAAGGATGCTAGATTTTATGTTTGGGATGACCCATACTTGTGGAAATATTGTTCATATCAGGTTATAAGAAGATGTGTGCATGAATCAGATTTTCACTCAATTTTAAGTTTTTGTCACACATATGCATGTGGGGGTCATTTTGGCACCCAAAGGACAACTTTTAAGGTTCTTGAATGTAGTTTTTATTGGCCTACTTTGTTTAAAGATGCTAGAACCTTTTGTTTAACATGTGATCGCTGCCAAAGGACAGGTAATATAGGCCAAAGAGATCAAATGTCGCAGGTACCCATCTTTGTCGTTGAAATTTTTGATGTTTGGGGTATCGATTTTATGAGTCCTTTTCCTTCATCTTTTGGTTTCATTTACATATTACTTGCCGTTGATTTTGTTTCCAAGTAGGTGGAAGCGAAAGCCACTCGAACTAACGATTCTAAAGTTGTGGCAGATTTTGTGAAAACTAATATATTTTCTAGATTTGGGATGCCTAGGGTGCTAATAAGTGATGGAGGGTCTCATTTTTGCAACCGTACCATTGAGGCATTACTCAAGAAGTACCATGTGACACATAAGGTTTCCACACCTTACCACCCCCGAACCAATGGCCAAGCCGAGGTGTCTATTCGTGAGATCAAACAGATTTTGGAGAAGACCGTTGGGCCAAATAGAAAAGATTGGAGCTTACGGTTGGATGATGCACTATGGGCGTATCGAACGGCTTACAAAACCCCAATTTCTATGTCTCCTTTTCGGCTTGTGTATGGCAAGCCATGCCATCTACCCGTGGAGTTAGAACATAGAGCTCATTAGGCCATCAAGACCTTCAATTTGAATGTGGACCAAGCTGGCATTCATCGGAAGCTTCAATTGAGTGAACTTGATGAGATAAGGCATGACACTTATGAGAATGCTAGAATTTACAAAGAGAAGACCACGGCATTCCATGATAAGATGCTTCGAGGCAAGACTTTCACACTTGGGCAGAAAGTGTTGTTGTTCAACTCCCGTCTTCGTCTATTCCCTGGTAAGTTGCGTTCCAAGTGGGTTGGCCCGTTTGTTGTTACTAATCTTTTTGTGCATGATGCAGTCCAAATTAAGAGCTTGAGAACCGGGCAAGAATTCAAGGTGAATGGACATCGATTGAAGCCGTACTACGAGAATTTTGTGGAGCATGTTGTGGAGGAAATCCCACTGCATGCTGTAGGTTCCAAGAAGTAGTAAAGGTGTTCTCCGTCCGGCTGTACGACGTTAAAGAAAGCGCTACGTGGGAGGCAACCCCTGCATTCAACAAAGGAAGACTTAGGAATCACTCCAATTCCAGATTTGCGTTCTTAAAACCCTTCTCTTTGTTGATTCTTTCTAATATGTCCAAGTTGTTTGTTAAGTTGCTGTTTGTGTGTTTAATTTTGTTTGGTGTGATTTTATGCTTGGAACATTGATGACAATGTTTGATTTAAGTGTGGGGGGGTAACTAAGTGTTTTTGATGCAAATTCGTGGGATTTTATCACCCATAACTTCAAGTGTTGTTCCTTGCTGTTTTTAAGTGTTTTTAGGCAGTTTTGGTGCGTTTTAGTATGTTTTGTTCTAAAAATCCGAAAATCCCAGAAAAATTTGAAAAATTGTTTTGAAAAAAAAAAAAAAAAACCAAAAAGAGTTGTTTTTTATTTGTTTTTGTGTGTTTATTTATGTCTTAGGGTACCTTCCAACACAATGATGAGGATTCGGTTTGTAATTGCATGGCTGTTAAAGAGAGTGATTAACATGGATGAAAGTTTGATTTACTCTTTATTTATGCTTGGTTGTGGTTATAACTTATGAATTCACATGTAATCATAAAGGAAAAATCAGTTTTTGTAACATGCCTGAAGGAAAAAACTCAAACTAACGCTACAACCTTGTGAGACTTGAGCCTAAACGTTTATTTGGAGAGTTAATAATATGTGCATTGTTGTTTTCTAAAGTCGTTGCTGTTGGAAATGTGCCCTAAAGCCATTCATATGATGATACTTTACGGATATTTCACATGTTAAACTAATCTAGTTTACATATAAAGGGCAAACATTATTGTTTGAAACGTCTCATATAAATGTTATATGCTTAAACGATAAAGTCCAAGGAATATGTGATTGGAAGAATGCAATCTAATGAAGTTAGATTAATGAGACCATTCTTTCGTAGACACATCCTAAACGTTCCTGATCATAGGATTGCCAATTGGGCATTGACAGTCCGATAAGATCAGTACGTGCTATGTCTTCTCTCAGGGAGAGTGACTAGTCTCGAGTCATTGGTGTGTGTGACATCAAGACAAGTACGTAGGTGCTCAATAGAGAATGAGTTCACTGAACACGATCAACGAGGAGTTCTCATACTCATGTCACATGAGAACTCATGTTTGGGATAATGCAAATTAGTCCTTTGACCTGAGGCATCACAGTTGTTGTCTTGTGGTTAAGTCCTTGATCTTTGATTATGTCAAAGTCACCCCATCGGGGTGTCCACGACATCATTGGGGTTAAGCCACTTAGTCATGGAGACAAGTGAATGCGCAACAAGGGATCTCTAACCTTCAATTGGCTTGAGGGAGAATACTCTATGATATGATTAAAATCTCTGGCCAGAGTATGAATGAGATTTGGGAATGCGTTCCAATTCACATTCAAAGTAATCATATAAGCACAAGAATCACATTGGATAGTAGACATGAATAAATAAACTATCAAACCAAACAATGTGGTCAAGAGTATTAGATTAGAGAAAGACCGTATTGCATTTGTAATCCTAAACTGAATAGGTTCTCTACCTCTTCTGATTAGCTTGGGTAGCCATGATATGCTGCTAGGGGTCACTCATGGTTTGTGGAAGCCCTAAACGTGTGTAAATCACTAAAGGGAGAATTGAAAGTAAGTTTCAATTCACAATCGATGTAAAATGGTTTTAATCGCCCACTGCCTCGCTAAAAGGAACCTAATGTATCGTACACCAAATAAGGTGGAGATTGAAGAAACAAAGGAGATGAATTAAATGGTTTAATTATTTATGGCAAGGATTAATTAATATGTTAATTAATCAAACGAATAAGTTCGTTAAAGACCTCGGGATAGTTTTTGGACCTTAAGGCCCAATGGGCTTCGAACGTCAAAGCCCATTGACTTAAGTTGTATGACAACTTAATGAATAAAGATTCACAAAGGCCCAAAAGCCCATATCCATTTAGTGTTGAATTAGGGTTTTTAGTTCTTTAGGTCATTTAAAGAAGTGACTATATAAAGAACTTTATAACATAAATTCATAAGTTGTTGATTTTAGAGAAAATTGGTGAGAACACAAAGCTTCCATTTCTCTCTAAGAGGCCAACCACCTTGGGGGATATTGGCTAGCAATTCTATTTCCTCAAGGTCACTCATTTCCTCTCCAATCCAACCTTGGTGTAGAATCTTTAGAGGTTCTCAATTTTGGGAACTTGGAGAACCTATTCTTCTAACCAAATCCATGGAGTTAAGAAGCAAGGAATGAAGGCCCTATCTCTTGGGTGATTATCCTTTGCATATGCAAAGAGGAATCTACAAAGGTAAATATTTCTCAACTAACAAATTGTTGTTTTTTAAGTTGAGTCAAGGTTCACCAATCTACTAGGCTTTGAATTTCATGGTAGATGTTTTGTTTTTGAATGCATGAAAGCATGATTCCGCCTTTAATTGTTAATTGCATGCTATATGATGTTATTCAAATGAACATGTTTTTCACAAAATTTCCTTCAGTTGCATGATCTCATTATTCTTTGCTTGGTTGCTACTTAGAAGGCGTTTCATCATTTAGTTCCAAACACTAGAACTCGTGCCTAATTCATTCAAAACATGTTATTGATTTGCATAACACATATTCAAGATGAAGTTGTGTAGTGACCACCATAGCCAAATTGCCGTATCTCCCTATTTCATTGTGTTTTGTAGGTTTTAACCCCGTTGAGCCTTGTTTAGCCTACATTCTTTGTTAACCCACACTATCCTCACCTAGCCTAGATTAGGACCATTCATATCCTTGTTCTTGAAGCATAGTAAAGTATGACTCAAAATGAATTCCTTTTGATTAATGTTTGCAGAAAATAAGTGTGGGGGAAGTGATTCTAATGTGAGTTTATGTGCCCTAGGCACGGCTTTGAAAGAAGAAAAAAAAAATTCGTGGAAAATAGAAAGGAAAAAAAGAAAAGTTGTGAAAAAAGTGAAAAAGAGTTGAAAATTATGAGAAAAAGAGTTCTAAAGTGTTGTTTGTTGAAGAAAGGGTCCAAAACATTGAATTCGGCCCTAAGTGTTGCATGAATCTTCCCTTTGTGTTAAAAGTTGATTTCTACATTCTAAAGTGAATTCTAAATTTTGATTTCATTACTTTGCTTACTATTGCTTTAAGAACGTTTGTTTTCCTTACCTTCCTTTGTTAACCAATACCCCAAGCCCCGTTATAACCCTTGACTTTAATCTTGAGTGTTGCGTGTTTCAATTTGTGGAGTTTGAAATTGGTTTAAGCATATGGTGTCACTGGTTCTCGCATCTAAGTAGTAGCATTCCATTCATGAGATCATATCTATACATGTTATTAACTCCGGAAATTGCTTTCTTTGTTATTCATATATGTGAGCATTCGTTTTTATTTTTACATCAATCTTCTCACATATAACTAGTGTAGGGTGTGTAGTTAGAAAATCTGAGTGAAAATTGAGTGTATATCTAGTAAGGAATTGAGGGAATTCTCTAAGGCATGTTACTACATTCAAAACATCATTTTAATTGGTTAATTGTGAACTAGTAAGTAGTGACTATGATTAAGGATGTGCTCAAGTGTAAAGATGGCAAAAATTTGTGGGAATGATGATTTTTAACATGTCATGTGCATTGGAAATCCCTGAGGCAATTGTTGGAAGGTTTAGGTTGTGTTTTGTTTGCTTTGTTTCGTTTTGTTTTCTTTCTTTTGTTTGTTTTGTTCGAGGACTAGCAAAAGCCAAGTGCGGGGGAATTTGATAGGAGCATATTTATGCGACTTAGTTAGCTTGTTTCTTGGCATTTACGTTGTGTTTCCTTAGTTATTTTAGTGTTTAAAGTCATTTTCGTGTGTTTTCAGATTCTAAGGACAAAGTATGCAAGAAGATGCATTTTGGAGCCTTTTGGAGCAGTTTTGGGCATGAAATGAATAGCATAAGCTTGTAGCAATGTAGATGGACGAAATTGAAGACCAAAGCATGCTAAGAATCAGCCAAAGAGAGGAAGAAAAATTAATTCAAATCTCCACACCTTTTCCCTAAAATCTGATTTCCTTTTCCCTAAAATCTGATTACCTTTTCCCTAAAACATGCCATACCTTTTCCCTAAAACATGCCATACCTTTTCCCTAAAACATGCCATGTCTTTTCCCTAAAATCTGATCCCCTTTTCCCTAAAATCTGATTTCCTTTTCCTTAAAATATGCCACACCTTTTTGTCTTGGGCTGAAATTATGTCATTCTAAATTAATTAGGGATTATGACTTTCCCATCCCTATAAATAAACTCTCTTGTTTCAGCCACAAAGGAACCATTTTTTACCATTCACGCCTAAAACAATACACCCACTTTTGCTGCACCTTTCCTTCACCAAACACCATAATTTCTGACCCCAAACATCCCTTGTTGCACCATACATCCATCCTAAGCACAATTCCATCCTTCTACACCATCCATAACCCCCAAAACCCATCACCAAACCTTGTGCCGCAATCAAGAAAGGGAAGGAAAGTTCTTGGACGTCTTGCTGTTCAATTTGGATCACTGGAGCGTTTAGGTGTTTTCTTTCTTTTGTTTTCAATGTCTAAACTTGTTATTCTTTGCTTTGCGATTATGAGGAACTAAACCCCTCTTAGTTAGGGAGTGATTCGAAACTATGTTCATACTTGCAATATGAATTGATTACTTTTGGTTGTGATTTCATAAGTTGTGGATTCAATTCGTTTAACTGCTTGATTGATAACTTGTTTGTGTATGTTGATTGAGAGTGCACGCTTAGTTTTCATGCATGAATATGACGCTAGAATATAAGGAAGTTTCACCTAATAGTTACAACCTTATATTCACAAGTAGTGGAGGTCGCTTATAAACGATCGCGTTAAATGAATTCTTGGCACTAGTTTCATGCTCATCATAGTAACGAATGCCTCGTCAATACTTATAGTTCTCATATTGCTTAATGATCTTTGATTGTATCTTTATTGTGCTTTTCACGTAAAGGACTTTTGAAGAATGTGTTGAATTGTGTATGCGCTTTCCCATCCGATTCAATAACTTAAGGAGAACTTGAAGGTTAATTTAAGCGGACCTAATTAACCTGGGGTGTTGAGTTTTATGACTTATCGAGTGAACAACCGGAAATTGGTTTATGTGCAAGTGTGACATGTGTGGAGAAGAACCCTCTAGCTAGCTTTCCATCCATAGTTTTATCCAAAATCGTTTTTTACAACCTGTTTTAGTTACAATCTGTCTTCTTTGTTTTGCAAGTTATTTTCGTCCAAAATCAAAACCCCCTTTACTTTATTGAGTCAAATTAGTTAGAAAGTGTTTTAGTTTATGTTTTTAAGTGTTTTGAGTCAAGTTATAACATAAATTCATCCAAATTTGTGTTAGTGCTCAAAACTGCCTAGATTGTGCTTCTAAGGCAGTTTTGAGTGTTTATTTGTTGTTTTGGTTCCTTTGCTTTGTTTTAGTGTTTTTAAGTTTTGTTTTGCATTCTTTGAGTCTAGTTTAGTGTCTTAAACTTTGTTTTTACGTTTTCGAGTCAGTTTGCAAGTGTTTAGCAATCTCTCCTAATCCCCGGTCTAGAACGATCCTTACTTACATACTTTACTACAATTATCAAAAGAGAGTTTAATTTGTGTGCTTAATATATTTCGCATCACGATGTGGGATGTCACAACCCGGGATCCACCACATCTCGGGCCCGCTCCACCACCGTAGCACGATATTGTCCGCTTTCGGCCCCGACCACGCCTTCACGATTTTGTTTCTAGGAACTCACACGAGAACTTCTCAGTGGGTCACCCATCATGAGAGTGCTATGGCCACCTTCTCGCTTAACTTCAGAGTTCCGACGGAACCCGAACCCAGTGACCTCCCAAAAGGCCTCGTGCTAGGTAGGGATGAGAATATACATTTAAGGATCACTCCCCTAGGCGATGTGAGATGTCACAGGGACCATTGCTCTAATTGAGTTAAAATTAAAAGACCATTACTACAATTTACTCATTGAACAATATAAAGCATTAACAACAAATATAACATTAATAAAAAAAACACTAATTAGACATGTGTTTGGACCCGATTTTACGCTATCGGCCCATTGCGTTGAAACCATTAGATGGCTCCAAGACTAAACTGATTTTTTCTTGATATTACTACTAATTTTAATTATGGTAATTATCTTAAGAGAGATTTTTTGAGTCGAAGGATATCGGGATGAAATGGGATTAACATGGTGCGAGAGTTATGGAAGTTTACAAAGTCGTGCCTTTTTACTTGGATAATGGATTGAGCTAGTCATATCTGATTTGAAAAGCGTGCAGCATGTGGAGATTGGGTTGAATTACAATTGAATTGGGTGGTTTGTGATTATCCATTTGAGTTAATAGAAGTGTATGGAGCATGCATGCAACGTTTTGGCAGAGAAGCCCACGTGCCCTAGAGTTCTGTTTAAAATTGAATGTATGTCATCAAGCAAGCACGTGGCCTTATCATATATTTTGGTTCAGGATAAAGGTGAAATCCATGCATGCCGAAATCAATGCATGGATTGGATAAAGATCATGATGTGGTGGTGGAAAAAGAATCTAGACAAATAGACACATGGTGATGATGCAATTGGGTTGAGTCTTCGAAAAGGTTATATTGGATGGTCAGGATGGAAAATATGGGATCAATTTTTGATTGATGTGATAAGTGTGTGGTCGTCAGCAACAAATAAAGATCTAGAGTCATAGTGCAATTGGGATTGGTTTCCACGACTTAGGTATGTGATGCGAAAATAAATTCACGCACAAATTTAAACCCTATTTGTGACAGTTGTAGTATATGGATAAGTAGGGATCGTTCTAGGCCGGGGATTAACTAGGGATGCTAACCCAATGTAAAATTAAATTAAAAACGTAAAAACAAAATTTAAAATATTAAACTAGACTCAAAACACTTAAATATAATAACTCAAAATAAAACTAACAAATAAACTAAAATAAATCAAAAGACTCAAAACAACTCAAGATTTTAAGAAAACACAAACTAAAATGATTTCTAATAAATCTAACACTTTAAAATAAAATGGGGGATTGATTTTGATGAAAAGTAAATTAAACTTAAATAAATTACAAAATTGACAAAAACATAAAATTAAGGTAAAATGATAAATGACGGACTGGCTAGAGGATTATTCTCCACACATGATATATATGCAACCTAAATTGATTTTCAGTTGTTCTTTCAATAAATTGTAAATTCTCAACGCCCCAAGTTAATTTGGTCCGCTTAAATTAACCTTCAGATTTTCCTACTTTTATTAGGTTGGATGATTGCATACGACAACCCAAAACATTCCCTACAAGTTCCCTACATGAATTGCATAATAGAGATACAAGCAAGAATCATTAAGTTTTATGAAAATCATAAGCATTGACGAGGCACTTGTTACTATGAATTGCATGAAACTTATGCCAAGAATTTACTTAACGCGATCGTTTATTAGCGACCTTCACTACTTGTGAATATAAATTCATAACGATTAGGTGAAATTCACTTATATTCTAGCATCAAATTCATGCATGTAAATTAAGTATGCATCCTTAATCGACATACAAAAATAAGTTATCAATCAAGCAGTTAAGCAAATTAAATCACAACTCAGAAATCACAACTGAAGGTAATCAATTTAAATTACAAATATATACATGGCTTTGAATTAACCTCTAGCCAAAATAAGGGTTTAGTTCCTCATACTTGCAATTAAACAAAAACAATTGATATTAAACATAGAGAAACAAAGTAGAATACACCTAGAATGCTCCAACAACTCCAATGGAATGGCTAGCACAACTCCAAGCACTCCTCCTTCTTTGCAAGCCTTGGAACTAATGGAAATGTGTATGAATGGCTCCCTTCTTTTTCTTGAAGGCTGAATGGTGTTTATATAGAGGTTGAAAATGTCAAGCAATGCAAGGTAATGGACAAGGCACTCACGGCAATGGAAGGATGTGAAGCTGCCAGCTCCATTTTGCATGTGTGTGTGCTGTTTTTGTGCTCTTTCCACCTAGAAATAATCATGCCAAAGCCACTCAAAGCTATAAGTGGGAGACCAACAAGAAATCCACTTCATAGTGGTCCAATTTCTTTGCTTTTCTGCTGTCCATTCACTCCCCTTGTTTTATTTCTTTTCTTTTGTTCAATTCCAACTGCAAGTTGTCGTCAGCTAGACCTTCCCTTACTCAAATGCCCATAACTTCTTCTAGAAAAATGATATTAACAATCCGCGAAATGTTCTAGAAAATAGACATCTGTAGCTTTCCAAGCATATAAGGCTCATTCTCTAATTCATTCTGAGCTGTTCGCAATTTGCTCCCAAAGTCAGCTGAACTACACAGGCAGTTTAGACGAATTTATTACTTAAAATCACACTTATGCTATTTTTATTTTCTTAGCTAGATAAATTTGATAAAACACAAAAACAAAGTAAATAGCACAAAAATATGAGAAACTAACTAAGAAAAGACGAGAGAATTTGATGTAAAATATATATAAATATGAGCTTATCAAATACCCCCACACTTAACTTTTGCTAGTCCTCGAGCAAAACAAACGAAAACAGAAAAAGTAATAACATGAAAAATTATTAGTTTCCCCCTATGTGACCCTCATAGAACTTCATTCGAGAACACAATCATCAAAAACCATAGCTAACACCAACATGCTAATCCAAATTCATTTTCCTTATTCAAATATTAGCAGTAATCTTTGAAACATCCTTGAAGTGTAGTGTGTGAGATAGCCATGTTAATGCAATTTCAAAATTTTATTTTAAAAAAAAAACAGCATATGCAAACTAGCGACCTTCTCACGGGATTTACACTCAATCACACATGTGTTTAGTTTTAATGTGTTTCGCTCAAAGAAACGAATGTGAAAGTTCTACCATAAGCTTGCATAAAGATCACTTCTCCACAGTCATAATTGCAAAACTTAAATCAAGATGACTTTTATTGGATGTAATGAGGCTTAGGGATAGGGTTATTGAAACGAAAGAATAGGAAAACACAAGTTCCAAGCTACATTGTAAGCAATTATTTTCTTTAGATTTATAAGAACTCAAGCTCTCCAACGATTCTTCAGACATCTCCAACCACACCCATAAACTGAAACTTTAAAACTTTTTATTTTCTTTGTATACAATCTTTCTTTTTCTTTTCCTTTTCTTTTCTTTTCTTTTTTTTTTTTTTTTTTTTTTTTCAAACAGAAACAAATATGAAAAACCCCCACACTTATTCTTTTGCCAAACACCCTCCAAAGTACTTCACAAACATTTCTCATAAGACAATCTCGCATTGCTCGCTTGGAAAGGGTAAGGAAAATTATTTCAGGCATAAGGGTAGACATATCTGGTGATAAGAAATAAAAGGCTCACAAATACGGCTCAAATTGGCAATCTAATGATATCATTTTTCTTTGGGAAACAAGGTTATTTGGGCCATGGTGGTAAACCTAATGCCTCTATCATTTTCAAGTTCTTGCAATCAATGACAAATATTTCGAAAGATCGTTATGCAAGTTCTAGAGAAGTATCTCACATAAGTTCATCACACATGAAAAAATAGGAGTGTATGAAAAATGCATACACTTTCAATAGGCTCAAAAACTCACATAGGATGTATATGGTCACTAAATTCACATATGGAGCTTTAAATCATGCTTTAGTTTCACATCAACAAGGCTATGTGCATTTGGTTTTTCAAAGATGAACAAATATGTACAAACTAACACGAGAATTAGGAATTTCACAAAACACATGTTAACTAAGTTCTTGATGATCATGATTCAAATTTTATCCAATTATATCATTGGGTCGGGAAACTAACAAAAATCTAATTCAAAACAATAAAGAAAACAAGGAAATATTTTTGGATTTTTTAAATTTTCCGATTTTTTTTTTTTTTTTTTTTTTTTTTTTAAATAAAACAAAACTAACTAAGAAAACAAAGCAATAACATGGAAACAAATGAAACCAGTTCAAAGTCGAAGGTACAAAAAATTTCAATTTGGACATTTTTATACTCTTTACCCCCACACTTAAACTAGACATTGTCCCCAATGTCAGAAAATATAATAAAATGCAAATAAAAACAAAATAAATAAATATAAAGAAATAAAATAAAGCAATAGGACTGAAAACTTCCCTAATTTGCAGAAAATCAAGCGATGACCCCCCGAGCTAAAATTCTGCAATCAACTTCAAGGGTGGAAATAACCAAAAGTTCCTGCAAAGAAAAGAAATAAGTCAGTTAAGCACACAAGAAAATGTAGAAAAACAAACAAACGAAAAATTGAAAATGAAAATAAAAGATAATAATAAAACTAATAAGTAATCATTGGTCCTGTTTGGTGACTTTCCACAGCTTTGAATTTGAACTGGCCTCGGAACTTCTTAGCAAGGAAAATGAGACTTGATTGGTGGTGTTGTTGAGGCTTCTCGAGCTCTTGGTTTCAACTCAGACTCCTTCTGCCGGGTTGATTGAGTCTGCAGGCTACATTCTTCTCTTTTTGTTCTTCTGCATGGCAGGTAGGCACGAGGAATAGGTGGTGGTCTGCTTCTTTGTTCAATCTGTCCAAGTGCCGACCGATTTCCTTTCTTTCACCCTGACTCGTAGCCAAGAGCAAGGGTAAAGGAAAAGCATGCCATGAGAAATCTTTGCCTCTGACTCTGATGATATGGGATACTTTTGCTTTTGAAGAAGTATCGTTCCACAGGTGTATGCTTGAACTGGGCTGGGGAACTTCTTAGCAAGGAAAATGAGACTTGATTTTGAAGATGAAGCAGCACCTTGTCTCCACATGCTTCAAGTATCATTTTCACTTGCCATGTCTGTTCTCCAGGCAGATGTGGCGACTTCTTCGGAAGTACATCAGTGGTTGAAGAAGAGCACTCGAGAGCAATGCTAGGTAAGCAATCAGGAAGGATTTCCAGGCAGTCGGTTCTTAGATTGGAAGATTGACACCGAGTGCTGGCTGATTGCCCGCTTTCTCCTTGCCACAAAGACAAGGACAAGGACAGGAAGAAAGCGTGATATGAGATACTCTTGCTTTCAACCTTCATGATATGAAATACTCTAGCTCTAGATGACTTATTTGCAAAGGTATCCCAGGGAATGAGAAACACAGAGAAACTCGAGAGGGTTTGTTGGAAAGGCATTTTCGGAGATGAAAAATTTCGGAGATGAAGAAGTGTAGAGGGGGTGTGCCTCTGCTCTGGAAGGCGAAGGTAGATGTTTATAGAATTTTTCTTCACAACCGAAACTATTCTTTTACCCCTGTCGGCAGCCGGTGGATGGATGAACAGTACAGGTCACGCGCTTTCTGAAAAAGCAGCCCGTAATTTGCACAAAGCTGACAGCGCGTGACGAGTGACGACAAAATTGGACAAATCAGGGGGCGGCTCGTGGTTTCTGAGCAATCCCGACTTTTGAGAAAGGAATTGCATGTGACACGTCTGGACAAATCAGGGAGCGGCTCGCCTCGTGATTCCTGACTGCTCCGGCTTTTGAGAAAGGCGCCCGACTTTTGAGAACGGCGTCCGACTTTTGAGAACGGCGACGACGCTTTTGAGAAAAGAATCCGGCTTTTGAGAAAGGAGCCCGGCTCTTCGATTTGCGAGAGGGCGCCTCTTCGACTGCTGAGTGATGCCTCAACGATTTCTTCTTCTTATAAGAACGCTCATTTTTGTTCCACAACAAACTTAAGCTCCCCTGTAAACACTCCCTCCTGCAAACACTTCCTCCTTCACTTCTTTTAATCTTGATCATTCCGACTCTTCATTCTCAACACCTTCAGAAAATGTCTTGCCCTTCTGACCGTCGCCTTAACTTGAATGTTGGGGAAGATAGTGATATATCTTCTCCAACCAACATTTGGCAGCCATCCTTCATATCCCCAAATGGTCCTCTTACAGTTGGGGATTCCATGATGATGAACGAAACAACCGCATCGGTGGTGGCCAGAAATCTGCTCACTCCTAGAGACACTAGGATACTTTCTAGGCGGTCCGACGAACTAGCTGTCCAGGACTCTATGGCCTACAGCGTCCGATGCGCAGGCTCAGTATCAAACATGGGCCAGCGCCTTCTTGCACGAACCCGTCAGGTGGAATCGTTGATGGCTGAAGTGGCTAGTCTTCGGCAGGAGGTCAGAGTGCTTAGGCATGAGAACAGGGATTTGCACATGCTTGCAACCAATTACTCAACCAGCATGAAGAGGAAGCTGGATCAGATGCAGGAGTCCGAAGTGCGGATTCAGAGTGATCATCAACGGTTTATGGCGTTACTCCCGAGGTTTGTGTTGCCTTCGTCCTCGGGAGCAGCACCAAGTATTGAGGCTCTGAATGATCCAGCTCTGGCACTTCGTCTTTCAGGGGTTCCGTCGACCTCCGAGGCACCACCAACCAACGACCAATGAACGAAATTAATTTACAAGTTATTGTAAAATATCTATGCATTTAAGTTTTTATTTTTTATTTTTTTTTATTTTTTATTTATTTATTTATTTTTATTTTTTATGTATTTTTTTATTTTTTTATTTATATGAATGTTTATGTTTTTAAGTTTTTTTTTTTTTTTTTTTTTTTTTTTTTTTTTTTTTAAAGCAAGAAAAAAAATAAAAATAAAAATATCAATGTAAAAATATGTAAATCAAATTAAAAAGACTATTTTTAATCTCTCAAACAAAAATCACAACTAAATAAACAAAACAAAATAAAATCAACGTAAAAAAAAAATCAACGTAAAATAAATTCACACAAGAGCCAACAAACAATGAAAGAACTAAATAAAGTAAAATAAATTCAGTAAGGAGAAGGGATTAGGAATGCAAATCTGATTGTGGGTGATTCCTAGGCCTCCCTTCATTATTCAAATGCATGGGTTTATCCTTGAACGGACGGTGGTAATTGAAATGATCCGGCAACGGTCTAAGTTCTAATGACGGTGCTGCTTTGGGCTTGATTGTCTCATGCACAGCCTCTTGGATGTATTCTTGAAATTCTCCGGCCACCTCATTTTCTGGAATGCCTCTTCTTGGTGTACAAGTTTCTTTGATTGTTTCAACATCATCGGGAACATGATTTTGTGCACCAAAAATTTGGATCTCATTTTGCACCTCTGGAAGATCTTCCACAACGTATTTTTCATTCACTTCTTCCTTGGGATTTAAAAACCTGCAAGGAAAAAGGACATTTGGTGGAACGATGTTAGAATGAATTGAACTTAGAACCTCCTCACCTGAGTTGGATGGCATAAGGACTTGAGGGGTTTGCGACAAGAATTCTTCTAAACTGCCCAAGTCGTCGTCCTCATCTTCTTCTTGAAGCGGCAATTCATCCATGTCCGGGCCATTTTTGGATGGTTCTGGAACAACTTCATCCTCCATATCACTTCCCAAAGTGATGGCTTCATCGATTTCCATTTCTCCCCTTGAATTTGCAAATGTGGAGTTGGAGAGTTCTCTTTGATCTTGAATTTGTGCCATGATTTCCAAAATCTGCCCAACTTGCTCCTCCAATTCGTCCACTCTTCTGACTCGGTCTTGCATCTCCTGGTTTTGATTTTCTACTCCCTGATTCAAAGAGGTGAGTAAATTATTAAGTGTATCATTATCCAAGGATGTACCTGAATTGAATTGGGGAGATTGTTGTGGTGGATGTGGTGGTGCACATGGCCATTGATAGTACTCCTCTGATGGCTGTAATTGTTCTTCGTTTTGTGAGCCCTGCACCAAAGAAATTAATTCATCAAGCCTTTGATTATAATCCACGGGCATACTTTGATTTGATTGGAATTGCTGTGGGGGATGCTGTGGTAGCTGCATAGGTCTTGAATAGAATTCGTCTTGCTGCCAATATCCACTTTGTTGAAAGTGTTGAGGTTCATCCCACATATAATCTGAGTAGTCTCTCCAATCCGAATTGTAAGCGTTGGAAAACATGTTGCCCCTTGATTGGTTATGGCCCTGATATCCCCAAACATCTTCATTTGCAGAAAATTGAGGACCTTGATATCGTTGTCCATAGGGCACATCAAGTGTAGGGACACTTGGCATTGTGGTCCGTTCGGCATTATGAGTTAATTGAGCAGTGAGCTGTGCCAATAGATCTTGAATGCTAGTAGAATCCAGGTCTTGCTCCATTTGTACCTCAATTCAAAGAAAGAAAAATAAATCAAATATCAAAAGTAACATACACAAACACAAATAAAAATAAGCAAAAACAAAAATAAAAGGATTAGCAAATTTGCTAATCCCCGGCAACGGCGCCAAAAATTTGATGCGAAAATAAATTCACGCACAAATTTAAACCCTATTTGTGACAGTTGTAGTATATGGATAAGTAGGGATCGTTCTAGGCCGGGGATTAACTAGGGATGCTAACCCAATGTAAAATTAAATTAAAAACGTAAAAACAAAATTTAAAATATTAAACTAGACTCAAAACACTTAAATATAATAACTCAAAATAAAACTAACAAATAAACTAAAATAAATCAAAAGACTCAAAACAACTCAAGATTTTAAGAAAACACAAACTAAAATGATTTCTAATAAATCTAACACTTTAAAATAAAATGGGGGATTGATTTTGATGAAAAGTAAATTAAACTTAAATAAATTACAAAATTGACAAAAACATAAAATTAAGGTAAAATGATAAATGACGGACTGGCTAGAGGATTATTCTCCACACATGATATATATGCAACCTAAATTGATTTTCAGTTGTTCTTTCAATAAATTGTAAATTCTCAACGCCCCAAGTTAATTTGGTCCGCTTAAATTAACCTTCAGATTTTCCTACTTTTATTAGGTTGGATGATTGCATACGACAACCCAAAACATTCCCTACAAGTTCCCTACATGAATTGCATAATAGAGATACAAGCAAGAATCATTAAGTTTTATGAAAATCATAAGCATTGACGAGGCACTTGTTACTATGAATTGCATGAAACTTATGCCAAGAATTTACTTAACGCGATCGTTTATTAGCGACCTTCACTACTTGTGAATATAAATTCATAACGATTAGGTGAAATTCACTTATATTCTAGCATCAAATTCATGCATGTAAATTAAGTATGCATCCTTAATCGACATACAAAAATAAGTTATCAATCAAGCAGTTAAGCAAATTAAATCACAACTCAGAAATCACAACTGAAGGTAATCAATTTAAATTACAAATATATACATGGCTTTGAATTAACCTCTAGCCAAAATAAGGGTTTAGTTCCTCATACTTGCAATTAAACAAAAACAATTGATATTAAACATAGAGAAACAAAGTAGAATACACCTAGAATGCTCCAACAACTCCAATGGAATGGCTAGCACAACTCCAAGCACTCCTCCTTCTTTGCAAGCCTTGGAACTAATGGAAATGTGTATGAATGGCTCCCTTCTTTTTCTTGAAGGCTGAATGGTGTTTATATAGAGGTTGAAAATGTCAAGCAATGCAAGGTAATGGACAAGGCACTCACGGCAATGGAAGGATGTGAAGCTGCCAGCTCCATTTTGCATGTGTGTGTGCTGTTTTTGTGCTCTTTCCACCTAGAAATAATCATGCCAAAGCCACTCAAAGCTATAAGTGGGAGACCAACAAGAAATCCACTTCATAGTGGATTCATGGTTGTGGTCAGCAACAAAGGCAAAGAAAGGAAGTGTTTTTTCCTATTACTCGGGAAGCATGATAGAGAGGGATGCGTTCGGCGTACAGAGAATATGTAACGCCGAGCTCAGAAGACCACTAATCACTAGTCCTCGACACCCAGTATCTGTTGCACGGTGCGTCAATTCCATATCCAGTACGACAACGATAGATTGATTTTTGGAGTTGGTGAAATTGGATCGGCCATTCGTAAGATTCGGTCGTGTGCTCGCCCAAGTTCTGTACTCGGTGAACATCTTTTAGTTTTTTTTTTTCCTTTTAAAAAAAAAAAAAAAAGGGGTGAGACTTGGCAGCATCTAATTCGGAATTTTGCTCAAACATCAACTCAGGGCCTTGGGGAGTTAATTTGGTGGTTTCTTCGGTTCGACGAATCATTTCGACCGATCGTCATATCATGTTTGACGCCAAATGTCGCTTTTAGGATACTGTGCCACACATTTTGGTTTGTGAAGAGTCCAAGTACGTGTTTCGCTGAATCAATATGTATTCAGTGGAGTTATTCGGCAGTTACAAAGGTTTCAAATGCAATCGTTAATTTCCTTAACCATTCGGCTTACGAGCCGAAGCTCAAGAAACCTGGGGGGCAATGTTTGGACCCGATTTTACGCTATCGGCCCATTGCGTTGAAACCATTAGATGGCTCCAAGACTAAACTGATTTTTTCTTGATATTACTACTAATTTTAATTATGGTAATTATCTTAAGAGAGATTTTTTGAGTCGAAGGATATCGGGATGAAATGGGATTAACATGGTGCGAGAGTTATGGAAGTTTACAAAGTCGTGCCTTTTTACTTGGATAATGGATTGAGCTAGTCATATCTGATTTGAAAAGCGTGCAGCATGTGGAGATTGGGTTGAATTACAATTGAATTGGGTGGTTTGTGATTATCCATTTGAGTTAATAGAAGTGTATGGAGCATGCATGCAACGTTTTGGCAGAGAAGCCCACGTGCCCTAGAGTTCTGTTTAAAATTGAATGTATGTCATCAAGCAAGCACGTGGCCTTATCATATATTTTGGTTCAGGATAAAGGTGAAATCCATGCATGCCGAAATCAATGCATGGATTGGATAAAGATCATGATGTGGTGGTGGAAAAAGAATCTAGACAAATAGACACATGGTGATGATGCAATTGGGTTGAGTCTTCGAAAAGGTTATATTGGATGGTCAGGATGGAAAATATGGGATCAATTTTTGATTGATGTGATAAGTGTGTGGTCGTCAGCAACAAATAAAGATCTAGAGTCATAGTGCAATTGGGATTGGTTTCCACGACTTAGGTATGCATATCTCTATAAATACCAAGCTACAAACAAACGGGAGGAGGACATCCAATTCAACACACAAAACTGCCCTGCGCAAACCCTCTCAACAACTTTGAGATTTTTTATTTTTGCTTTTCGCTGACACATCTTCCTTTGGCATCAACAGCACTGTGAAAGCAACCGGTGATATCTTAAGTCGGCATAGATAGCTCTGTCACCGTAGAATCAGCCGGTCTCGCAGCATCTTCCGTTGGCATCAACAGCACTACGGCGAGGACGGTTGATTACCTATCCAAGACTCGGTCGAGAAGGGTTTCTAGATCCTTATTGGTCGAGGTCATCTCATCAGCCTTCTCGGCAAAGTGAGGTGTTACAGTTATTACATTCGGCACATTGAAAGCCGAATTTGATATTGAACTTCGTAAGAATAGTAACCTTGTCTTCAGGTTCGAGAGCCCAAGAGGCCGAGACGTGTTCCTTTCTCGGCCGCAATCGCAAGACGCAGAAGTCAGTAGCGCAACCCAACGCAACATCAACAAATTTACTCCTCGGCCGAGCTCGGCCGACGAGTTGGCACGCCCGCATTCACCGAAGGACGTAGTTAGCTCATAGATTATTCGGCCTGCGCGCCACGTAGGCTTTGTAATTTTTAGGGTCAACAACATGTTATCGTTAATTTTCGTGCTTGTTCATATCGTGTTATCATGTGTATTTGTTTTTTTTATTTTTTCCAAATCGTGTATTATTTTGGAAGGGTAAATGTGGTAAGTGCATTTGTAAATAGGTTTTGTTTGCCAAATTTCTCATCATTATTCTTAATTAATTTTCACAAGCACTTAAAGCGGTTTTAGCAGTCCGGTTAACGCCAATAGGGCAGCTGACGTCACTGCCGGCAGATTGCACGGCCAGATTTCCATGTGCTTCTCACTCCGATCTTTTCCTTCATCTGTCGATCATTAGTCATACCCTCACCGACAGCTCCCACTCCCAATCTCTCTCTCCACCACCTCGGCACCCAAACCCGTATCTGTCCATGGACCGCCCGACCCGTACCCACGCCCCGGCAGGCCGCGACGACTGTTGGAGTGAGGACGCCACGTTGGCACTAATAACGGCCTGGGGCGACCGCTACCTCCATTTAAACCGCGGCATCCTCCGTCAGAAAGACTGGAAGGAGGTGGCCGACGCCGTTAACTCCCATCAAAACGGCGGCGCCAAGCCGTTCAAGACGGACGTCCAGTGCAAGAACCGCATCGACACGTTGAAGAAAAAGTACAAGCTGGAAAAGTCGAAGCCCGGCCCGTCCACGTGGCCCTTCTACCGCCGCCTCCACTCCATAATCTGCTCAACCACCTCAAACACCGCCGGTGCGACCAAACCAAACCCCCCAATCCTCGCTCTCACTGCCAAATCCCCCGACCCGAATACGAATCCCCTCGGAGGGTCCACCGACAGCTCGATTCGCCGCGACGACGGCGGTGATGAGGCGGCGGTGTTTTCGGGTGGGGCGGCGTGCAGGGAATTGGCTAGGGCAATTTCGAAGTTTGGGGAAATGTACGAGAGGATTGAGAATTCGAAGCGGAAGCAGATGATGGAGCTGGAGAAACAGAGGATGGAGTTCGAGAAGGAGCTCGCGTTGCAGAGGTTGAATATGTTCATGGATGTTCAGGTGGAGCTCGGGAAGAAGATGAAGCGCCCCAAGTACTCGCATTCTTCAGGTGCCGCCATTGTTCAGAACTTCAACTTCAATTTGAATTTGTTTATGGGTTTTATTTGATCATTAAGAGTTTTTGCAATGTGATCGATTTCAGGTTCGGTTGATAATTTTTTTTTTTTGGACACATGATGGTGTTAGTGCGTTAAATTGTTAGTTGTTAGAGAGAGGTAAATGGTGTTAATCGGTTAAATTGTTAGTTGTTAGAGAAAGGTAAATTGGTGAAGATCGAATTTGCACTAGGGTGGATAACCATTTCGTTTTTCCGTTTCTTCTATTTGTGTTCTTATGACATTTTGTGTTTCAATAGGGAAGAAATCATAGAAGTTTTAGAAGCACGACGCATGAGAAGGATTTGCATGTAACTGAGACGTCAAGGCGACGGTCTCATTCTAATTACATTATTGTAACTGAATAGTTGTTTTGCTTCGTAATTATTGTACATTATGTTTCCGATTTCTGTAGTGTAATATTGTGTGTCAATAATCACATAATTCCTACTTCCCAATTGTTCATTTTTATGAGAAATTAAGTCCACACATTTCAAATTACCAACAAGGAGAGAGAGAGAGAGAGAGAGAGAGAGAGATCATGAATTCAGAGTATATATGAAGAATAGCTAAAATCACTAGTTTGTCCATGCTGGCTGATCAATTCAGATGCATTCTGGCTGAAATTGTTACCGTTTAATCCACTCCAAGCCGGAAATCCAGAGAAAGTACCCTCATCTAACATGGGACAACAAGAACATGACGACGACGATGAGGGCGAATTCTTCGGAGCATAGCAAACGAGACGAGCTCGAGCAATGGCCAGATCATGCTGTAACTGAATCATCTTCCTTTCCAACATAGATATGGCGCCAATGCAGCCGTAAACAGGGTTTCTCAGCCTCGCCTCGGCCTCATAAGCCAGCGAATTCACCGTGTCCGCGCGCTGATCCTCGGGGACTTCAGTTAGGATCTTGCTTACATTGCTTGCTCCGAACACTTTGTGAACTTGGGCGAATTTTTTGGGCTCGTCGGAGCGGAAATAGGGTGCGAAAATGCAGGTGGGAGTGCATCTTCTCTTGAGTGACTTGCAAGCTGCGCAAGATGAGCTTGAACGGCTTTCATTACTTCCCTTCATGGCTAATTAGAAAATAAAATTTAATTTCTCTAATGAGTTATCTCCTTTCCATCACATGCATATATATATAGCCTTGTGCATATATAACAAAATTTGAAATGGTTATTGCGGTTATGGAATGATCAATTAAAAGTACTGCCATGTTACTGATACATTTTCGACAATATCAATACAATATCAATGTGTGTTCGTGCTTTATAAAAAAGAACATCATGCACAAAGAATGTTTGTTTTTATGATATTCAAAATCCAAATCATGCTTTAGTTGGATTGAGTGTCATGCAAGTTGCAAGGTTCTAAATTTACCTTTTACATTTTTTTTGCTAAAAGTTTACCATTTCAGGGTTAGGGCATACCATAAGTTTCTTTAAGGATTTACAGATTGAGTCTTAATCTTTTTTTTTTTTTTTGGAAAACTAATGAAAATGACTTGAAAACTTTGAGTTTTAACGATAAGGATAAAATAAAAGGTGAAGTGAATAGTACCAGAATTGACTTTTTAGTGTAAAAATGTGGTTATTCATTAAAATGAACAGTACCGGAAGCTTTTTGTTAAAGTTCCTTCTTTTTTTTTGTTTTAACAAATCGCCCACCAAGAGGTATTGCCGACAGTGAAACTCGAATCTAGGTATTGGTTTAACGAAAAAAACGATCATTACCAACTCAATCAAACCCGTTGGCTATTTACCTTTTACATTTTCATGATTCAACATTTATTCATTTTTTAAATCAAATTATGTATTTTAACTTTTAGAAAAAAAAAAAAAAAAAAAAACCTACAAAAAGTTGCTCAGTTTTCCTTTTGTGTACCGTTTTAGGTTCCACCCACATTTCGTCACTCTTTCTCGGATATTTTTGACCAAGTGAGGAATATAATGTCACTTCAAACGTTGTGGTGGTAGAGCAAGAGTGGAAATGCAATAAAAACGACAACGATAGTCAATAGTGCTCCTCCCTTCAAGAGCCCACTCCCACATGATGCATGTCGTTTTCCCAAACACACACACAAAGACAACTGCATGATGGAATGTGTCTTTCACGCGTTAATTTTGGTTCTAAACTCAACCCAACTATTGCTCAACACGCTCGAATGATGCGCGGGGCCAAATGTGCATAGAGAAAGGAATATGGACCGACCCAAAATTGAATGATTGGGATGGGAGAGATTTTGTATTTTGAAACACATCAAGGGTTCCACTTTGAAAAGAAAGAGAGATTCCTCTTTGAGTTTGAGGAACATAGAATTGTGTTAAGTCACGTTAGCAGATGCCCACACACACTATATATTTCATTTTATTTTTTTATTATGAAGTGTGATTAGTTTTTAAATTTCTAAAAAAAAAAAAAAAAAAAATCTGTTATGAAAATTGGGACAGTGATGAGCCGTTGTTTTTTTAATTTTAAAACTAGCATATGGCACACACAAAGTGTGTGAGAAATTTTTTTTATTTTTGTTTTTGAAATAGAAGAGAGGAATGGAGTGATAGAGAATGTGGAAGCGTGAAGTTTAATTTTTTAATTTTTAATTTTTTAATTGGAGATATGTTAGGATTACATGTAGGTGAGGCTTTGAAGAAAAAAAAAAGCAAAATTTGGTTGTGCAAAATTACATTTCTGACTCATATTTCTTATTCATATTCTGTTTTAATTAGAGAGTTAAACTGGTAATTTCATAGGGTTTGGTTGACAATGAGTGTTTTATTAATTAGTGGAGATAGGAGATGCTATACTATTTGGCTGTGAGGTTGCTGTTAAAAATAATTTTATGTTTACGTAATTACTAAATTGTCTATATTTTTTATTTTTGTTCAACTTTGGTGAGAAGGTTAAAATAGTAGTTTCGTGGAATTTTGACTGAACCATAATTCTATTAAAAAGTAGTTTAGATGATAAATGAGCGAGGGAGGGAGTTTGAGTAAGTGGGCTTCTGAGAAGGGAGACTACCACGGCAGGCCCAATAACGGGTAGACTGCACGAGGACTTGGACGTTAGCAGTACTAAAATACTTATGCAGTTGCACCATATGATGTTAAGAAATACGATTATTATTACATTAATTGTAACTAAAAGATAATAAAATATGGGCGGTGTTATCTACACATCTATTTTTTTTCACTTCTCACATTTTTTTTTAAATTTTCGATCATCGAATTGATAAATTGAAGAAGATCAATTGATAAAAATAAACAGAGGTGTATTGGAAATAAGATGGGGTTTCATTCTTTTGTTCTTTAGCAAGAAAGGCACTGAATTTATAGTCTAACGTGTATTTTTATTATTATTAGTATTATTTATGGAGATGACTGGTATTATGTACGAGAAGTCGACTAAAAGCACATAATCCAAACAAAAAGGTTGATTCAGTGGGTAGCCTGCCAAGTCAAACAAGCTCTCACACAAAGAAATCAATCTAAACCAAAAATATTAAAACTATTTTGCAGTTCAATGATAATTCTCTTTTGTTTTTATTAGCCCATTACTTGGGAAATATTTGTCATTTACTTATTATCAAAAATTTTACTATTCGAAAATTCGTTATCTGTACCATCATCTAAATATCATATTTGCAAAAAAAATCATTCAATCTGATAATCGTTTAGTCATCCATACGTGTTAAACCAATCAACAATTTTGGTAACAAGTAGCATCATTGTGATGAACCGTCCATTAGTTTTATGCATATTGATGACTAAAAGATATACAAATTGAATAATTTTTTCAAAATATGATAGATGATGATAAAGAGAATTAACGTTTTGATTATGATATTTGGATGGTAATAGTTCGTCAATTATAAGTGGGGACAAGTATGTTCCCTATCGGAGAGACACAAATATTATCCTACTATTGTTGACCTTCATTACCATGGATTTTCTTTATCAAAAAATATATATACAAAAAAAAAAAAAATTGCCACCATCTTCTTCATCATATATACTAATAACATTCGTGTAATGAATCAGATGAAACCATAACAACTTATCTCCAAAAGATGGTAGACTTGGTTCATTGTGTAATAAATATAAATCTTGATGGTAGACTTGTTTAGACCTAGACCAACGTGTGAAACTTATAGGCAAAGCACGGTCTCATCCTCAATATCAACGATATTATCTTAACTTAATCACTTATCATTAGGTCTTGGGTTTGGTCACAAAAGACTTCAGTAATATTAAGGGTAAAAACACCCATATTAATTGTATACTACTTTTGCATATTACCGATGTTAGATCATATTCTCCAACACAGTAAACAATGAACAATCTAGTGTTTTTTGTTTGAGAGTAAGTATTGACCATTGCTTGAAACTTAGAGGTAATTAAGTGCGTACGAATACGATGGACAAACTGCAAAAATAAGAGAAAAGTGGAGATATTATGAAGTCTACATATAACATCGACCTGAGCTATGCATTTACGTAAAATAGTCACTATATATGCACTTTTATTTTCTCTATCATACGTTCATAAAATGTACATATTTTTTACTGCATTTAGAGTGTTAATGACAACTTCTTATTATTAAGATGAATAAGTTCATCTACCACCGTACTATTTCATGATCTTAACAGTTATTAAGAAATTAAGGATAACTAATAGGGTTTAGGGTTTTTATGTTAGGTTTTCTAACTCTTTACTCAATTAACTAAGCTGAATTTAACTTAGAGTTTTTCTTTTGTGCAATATAACAACACACGAGATTTTAACCTATATCCCAGTGTATGTCTATATATCACGAAAAACTCTTGTTCAACTCTTTGACAACATGAAAAACCAAAAGCTTTGCTCTCCTTCTCTATCTATCCAGGGGAAGGAAGGGTAGAGACCTTTAGTGTTCCTTCAGTCAAGAATTTGGGCCTCACAATCACTAACCAATACGTATTACTTATCTTCAGAGCAATAACGCGAGATCAATTGAAACCACAACCAGAGATGGAATTGCGAAACTTAACCAACTCGGTTGAGAGCTCCGTGACCCGGAGTGAATTCTAGGGAAGGGCAGAACCTCGCCATGCTGTAGGAAGGTGGCTATAGTGTTTCCTTTTCAATCATCTTTCTCGTTTTTTTTTTATTTTTTTTATTTTTAGGTTCACCAACTTTTTCTTTTCTTTCTTATATTTTCCCTCTTAAATTTGACCTCCAAAACCACAAGTCACATCCTTTGTCCTTTTCAACTGTGGGCAAAATCTTTTCATGTAATATATGTAAATTTGTAATTAATAGGCACGTAATTTGCATACGTAGAAAGTTGTAATATGTGTAACTACATGTGTCTGTCTTTAGTTATATTTAGACAGTTTTATAAAAGAAATAGATAAAAAAAAATCTTTACGGTATTTCTCCAATATTGTATTGAGGTCGAAGTATTACCAACTGCAATATCGAAATATCAACAATGTCATTAATGCTAATGAATATATTCACACTTTTAAACATTGTAGTTAAATAAATATAATAAGAAACGACTATAAAACTTTTGTAGTTGAACAACCGTAGTTAAAATACATATACAAAGGCGGAGCTAGGATTTTTCAAAGCGATTAGGCTAATATTACTCGAGCAAAAAAGAGGGGAAAATGAAAAGCGAAGACGACCAATCATTTGATCAAAAACCACCTTTGGAGCCTAAGCACAACTCCTCCATTACATGTAGACACACTCTAATAAAACCGAATTCTACTGTTATTAGTAAGGCCATCTGTATTACAGAGTCAGTCAACTCTACGTGTTCAAAGAGCATTACTCAACAAATAATTATAGCACTAGTAGTCAGATCAAATTTTCTTCACAAAAGTCTATATTTTTTGTATGTGCGCGCCAAACACTCAACGTTTCCTAATAAGATATTCCATATATGGACATGAGAAACCTGCAACTTGCAGGTGCAAGGTATTGTAGATGTAGTAGGTCACCGAATTCAAGTTTGAAATGGCTTCAATATCCATTCAACGTATCCAAACCATTTTTTAATGCAAATTTGGCGGGGGAAATATAAAAAAGAAGTGGAAAGGGATCCTCTCTCCGGATCTCTTCCACCAAATCCACTAATGACACAAATCCGGACCTTTGAAATTTGATCAAACGGTTACAAACAGGAGTCCACTTTAAAAATTATAATAACTTTATCCGTTGGATCAAATTTTAAATATCCGGATTTATGGCTTTGGTAGACTTTTTGGAAGGAATCGGGAGAGGATCCCTTTCCAAAAGAAGTAACCCTAGAAGGCCGACGTGCCTCCAAGTGGCAGCAACTCATCAATCCCTCCCTCACCCCTTCTGTCCTTCACTTGCCATCACCTTTTCTTTTGTCCTCTAATGTCAACTTTCCAAACAGAAACAGTCAAGAATCCATGCAATTACATTATTCGTTTCTTTCTTTACCCATCACTTTAATTTTTAACACAAGAAATTGAGAATAATATGTTGAATTTTTGTTTTTTGTTTCGAGAAATTAGAAACGTTCTTCTTGTCAAGATTTCAACGAAAAGGGTATCGAAAGAGTTTCGTTTGCTCTCTGGTCTGAACTTGAATCCTAAACCCTAAACTGCAAAAGGCAGAACCGAGCATTTTCGCTCGTTGATCCATTTTCGAACGTCAATCGCAGAAAATTTTGGTACGAGAATTGGCATAAGCATAGTGACATATGAAATGGAAGCAGCTCTTGTTCCTCCTCTAATGGTTTCCACAGGATTTTTGCCAACTGGGTCGTTGTTACAATCGTTGGTTCACATATGCAACGAAGTTTGCTCCATGGAAAAGCTTCCGGTTCTGCAGGGTCGGAACATCTCCACCATGATAAGGAGGATCAAGCTTCTCGCTTCTCTGTTCGAAGAGATACAAGAGTCCGACGGGCCGCTTCCTCCCTCTTCAATCCTATGCCTCACGGAGCTTTTCTCCGTGATTCGAAGAGCCAAGTTTCTGATCCAAGATTGTAAAGACGGGAGCTCTCTGTGGGGGCTTATGCAGACGGAGTTGGTTTCGAATCAGTTTTACGTGCTGGTCAAGGAGTTGGGGAGGGCGCTTGATATTTTGCCTCTGAGCTTGCTTAACGTGACGGCAGATATCAAAGAGCAGATCGAGCTCCTCCACCGGCAAGCGAAAAGAGCGGAGCTTTTTATCGATCTCAAAGAGCTGCAGAGAAGAGAAGAGCTTTTGGTTTTGATGGGGAGCAATAGTGAGAAGAACAGGAAGAACAAAGGGTTCATAGATTTGGTCAAAGTGAGAGATGTTCTGAGCAGCATTGGCCTGAGAAACACCGTGGATTACGAAGAAGAAACTTCGAAGCTCGAGGCAGAAGCTCACAAGCAAGCAGGGAGTGGAGGGCTGATTGTGGTGTCCAACATAAACAATCTCATTTCCCTTGTGTCGTACTGCAAAACCATCATTTTTATAGATGGTGAAATCGAAAAACCGTGTAAAGAGGATATGAAACTGCACTCTGTCCCCTCGGGTAGATTTTATGATCACTCTTCATCTTCTCAGTCGTTGATCCCCAATGTTCCGGATGAATTTCGCTGCCCGATTTCATTGGACTTGATTAGAGACCCTGTTATTGTAGCATCCGGGCACACTTATGATCGAAATTCGATTGCACAATGGATCAATTCGGGGCACCAGACATGTCCCAAAAGCGGGCAGAAGCTGATTCACATGGCGCTTATTCCCAACTACGCACTCAGGAGTCTAATGCAACAATGGTGTGAGGAGAACAACGTTCCCACAACTGAATCCTCGCAGTCTTCTTCCTCCGATTTGACGAGGAGCAGCACCAAAAGGGAGTTGTACGAAAATGCTGTCGATCACATTTCTGTCGTGAAAGCTGCTGCTGATGCTGTGAAATTGACAGCTGAGTTTCTGGTGGGAAAACTAGCAACTGGCTCCCCAGATATCCAAAGGCAAGCGGCCTATGAGCTCCGATTACTTGCCAAAACCGGCATGAATAATAGAAGGATAATAGCAGAGGCAGGAGCTATTCCATTTCTAGTGACGTTGCTGAGATCCCATGAACCTAGAATTCAGGAAAACGCTGTCACAGCGTTGCTCAACCTCTCCATCTACAACAACAACAAGATTCTGATCATGGCGGCTGGAGCAATTGACGAAATAGTAAACGTCTTGGAATCGGGGAACACAATGGAAGCAAGAGAGAATGCAGCAGCAGCAATTTTCAGCTTGTCGATGATAGATGACTGCAAGATAACGATTGGAAAGCGCCCTAGAGCCATTCCGGCATTGGTGGGGCTTTTGAAAGAAGGCACTCCGGCTGGTAAAAAAGATGCTGCCATAGCACTCTTCAATCTTGCACTCTACAATGCCAACAAGGTGAGCGTTGTGTTTGCCGGGGCGGTTCCTCTGCTCATCGAGCTGTTGATGGACGACAAGGCGGGAATTACAGATGATGCCTTGGCACTGCTTGCTCAGATTTTGGGTTGCTCTGAAGGACTGCAGGAGATTGGGAAGAGCAGGATTTTAGTGCCTATTCTTATCGATCTCTTAAGATTTGGTTCTCCGAAAGGGAAGGAAAACGCGATCACTCTTCTGTTGGGGCTGTGCAAAGACGGAGGAGAGGAGGTCGCAAGACGGCTGTTGATGAACCCGCGGAGCATTCCTTCACTCCAAAGCTTGGCTGCAGACGGTTCCTTGAAAGCTCGAAGAAAAGCTGACGCAGTGCTTCGATTACTGAACAGGTGCTGCTTCCAATCTCACGACCAGATTGGATGACAGTGTTGAAAGGGTGTTTTGTTAGATACAGTTCCAAGTGTATATTTGTGAAAATCAAGCACAGAAATGAAAGTGTTGATTGATTACTGCAAATCTTCTTCAGCTGCAGATTCAAGAACTGCGCTGCTCTTTTGTTAAAGATTCGAGTCGAATAATTTTGCAAATCTCTCGAAATTTTACAGTTGGTGCTCGAACAAAATGATACATACTATACATTTTTGTTGAAAACGAAATAATCGAATAAATTTCATTGCTTCATTTTTACATCAGTTTCTCCAGGAGGAAACAACCTTTCCCCCTCACCGATAATGAAAGAAACAATGGATACAATGAGCTGCCGGAGTGAACCCTAAGGGTTTCTCGACACTTTAACTTAACGTACTACTACTAAATAAAGAGGAAAAAGAAGAAACAATTCCGAAGACGAAAATGGTTTAACTGTGTTAAACCAATCAGAGCTGAATGCTGATATTATGAGGGTGAGTTCCACATCCACCGGTGAACCACGATTCACCTATGGCGAAGATGAGTATTTTGTATTGTGCTTTACAACTCTACCAATTCCAACTGAATATGTGTGCCCTTTAACCTGTATTCCCAATGCCAGCTTCCACCATCCATCATGCTCTGTTCAATAGGTTCAAGTCGGGAATCGAAACCTGTAAAATCAATGAAATGATGGATGAATTGGTGATTGCCTAGCACATATTTATGTATGTGACAATGAATTCAGGTCTGCGTGCGTGTAAGAGAGAAGGGGGTCATTTCTAACCATCAACGTTAGGCTCAACTACCTCTCCCTAAATTTTCTTTTTTTTTCAAATCAGAAAGGAAAAGGCCGACAACTATCCTCCCCCCTTCCTTGGATTGCTAAGGATATGGTTCGTATTGGACTAAGAGAGGTCTTCAGTTCAGTTTGGTATTTTGCGTAGCAGGATATCAAAGTACCATTCACATGCTCCCATTCCCAAGTATAATGAGTAATGTATTATGCTGATTATCTGTAAGAGTGCTTTTAAGAAAAGTCGACCTAGTCGGGGTTAGATATCTGAAGTCAACGGAAAAAACTAACCAACTAAGCTATCAAAGCCTCTTAATCTTATGTACCTGAATCTCCCGCTGTGATCTTCATTCTGTAGCCATTTGGAACTTCAAATGTATGATTTCCCTGCATCCGGTTGTAAGCAGCAAATAAGCTTCCTAAATTTACTTGTAAGATAAATGCATACCAGCTACGAGCTGGAAAGGTGAACTCCGAACAATTAGATGTTAATATTAAAAATCTCTTAAAAAGCCTTTGAAATTCAACGATTTCTGAACAGTTTTGTCTATCCTCCATGCAAATCTATACTAATTGGTTGTCAATCTAACCCGTAAGGTAACATCAGTTGCCTCAAATTCAGCATTTCCACGTAGCACGACCTTACATGCCTCAATGCGTTTAACATCATGCTTCCAGTACACATTGTCTTCAAAATTCCAGTCAATTCCATCATTTAGCACTTTTACATTCTGTAATTTACATCTTCCACACCTATGGGATGGACAGACTGTAAGTATAAGTCCAATTGTAAAATGGACTCATCGTTTCTGAAGAGACTTAATAAATAAAAAGTAGTAGAAATTAAAGCAAAAATCTACCTGTGCCCGTATTGTAAAATGGGTTCGCCACTTCGATCAATCCTAGTTGAGCCCATAACGTTGTCAGCCTCTACGATCAGGCTTCCATCAAGCAGGAATGTAGGAAGCAGTGATTAGCAAAGGAAACAAAAACTTCATAATCCTTAATTTAATATGTGAAAAGTATGAACCTGAACATTCCTCCACAGGAACTCTGCAACCTCTACTTGTAACTTAGAGCCCTCGGATATTGAGCCTCCATAGAACTAATAGAAAAGACAATTTTCTGCTTAACTATTGAGTTCTTCAATATTTGAATGAAGAAAGTAAATAAAATATACACAGCAAAGTAAAGGGAGAAAATGCGTTGAACCTTAAAATCATGCATTAGCTCACATTGACTTACTTTTTGTCTGGTGACCTCCCAAAGTGGGCCAAGAGCAGGGTGCAGAAGAATAAGAAATGGTGGTCCAGAACTTTGATATTTTTCATTACTTTCAATCTGCAGCATATCAGAAGTAGAATACCATAACTGAGCATCAAAAAGAAATTCATACAAACAAAAAACTCTATGGCGTGTTACAAGGATTAAATGAATTTGCATTGAGAAAATACTTAGGGGCTGTTTGGTATCCTTCTTGGATCCAAATTTTTTTGTTTTTTGAAACTAATGAGTACTAAGTAACGTAGCTACATTCATCATTTTTTAAAACTTATACAATTGTTTTCAAATTGAATACCAAACAACCCCTTAGTATCTAGTGATAGCTCACACCATGTGGAACTAATTAACATTATTACAAAAGAATTAAGAGGATGTACCTCAGGAAGTTCAATATCACATTGTGAAAGAAGATCATGGGCATTCCGTAGGATATCCAACAGTGAACCATCAGGAGTCTGCACATGAATTCAACTTAAACATATTAAACTTAGGGAGAAAATTATGTCTATACTGTGCCAAAAAAGTGTAAACTTAATTCAGTCCAAGCTCTACTCCTAAATTGGAGACAGAGAACACATACATACTTGGTGTAAAGATTTCTCTGCATGTCTTCTTTTTCTCTTAGCAGATGATGTGATCCTTCTTCGTTCATTATAAACAATGAATGTATCAAGCTTATCTGCCAACGGTTATAGCCACTAAAATTATTGATAAGCCTAAAACATAACGGGAATTGGTATGCCTCAATGATCCACCATATAGACAAAAATAATACCTTCAATACCCTTATAATATCGAGATGGACATGTATTAAGAAAGCTGTCAGCAATATTTTGCATTGTGCATTCAAGCCTTCCACCAGAGACACTATGACAAATGAAAAGTGATCAGAGACTGGTTAATAATCATTCATGTGTACAAGTTCTGACTCTTCTTATGGTGCACACTGTAATGGTTAGCATACCATGCAGAGTTACTAATATTCATTGGTGAAAGAAGGTAATTTGAGGTTATCTTTGCATATCTACCATCAAGTATTACTGACGCAGACAAAATAGTCACTTGCGAAAACAGCACTTTAAAGATTTAAGAAAGTACCTGTGTTGTTTACCAAATTGGTCTATAAATGTTATAGGCTTTTTAACATTCAGCACCATGCCTGGTAAGCTGTTTCCACTATTACTTGATCCAACTGACTCTGCTGAAGGCAAATCTACATACAAGATGTTTGTATTGGCAGGGAACTCTGCTTGCAACCTTGAACATAGAATGGTTAATTAGTGTATAATGAAATTCAGTAATAAGAAATCATATTGAATTTTCCACTCTGCTTCATTCCGAACACGCCAAACTTCACACTTAAAAAAGCATATTCGACAAGATGGGAAATTAGCATAACGATGATCACTGAATAACAACAATGGAAATATGTAACAGGGAAAAAAAATTATTGTATAAGCTAATATTCTAGTAAGCATGCTGTCCACATGCCAACAAGCATTGAGGACATCAAAACACATAAATCATATACATTAGACTAGAGATTTGGATTCATAGAATTGTATACCTATTTCGAGAATGAGGTCCGTCTGCTATCCCAAACTTGTCAAACTCTGTGTACTCGATGCAAGACAAACCATATGCCCACCTTCCATCAAGAATTTTTTTCTCAGTTAGGACATTAATTCCTTCTGTAGCCCCCAAGTTCCTCTTACAGGATGCATACCCCAGTTTCTGTAGCAAGTAAAGGCAAGAAGTAAAAACAGTAAATGAGAAGAACTTCAAGGTCTCTAAGGACTCTCTAGTAACATAGGTACTGTTTACTGTAAACTCAAACAAACTCCGTAGTCCATAGCAATGGAAATTAGATAAGGAGTAGAGTGTTTGAGAAACTAGGAACTTCCTACTCTTTTTTGGCAACTAAGGGTTAACTATTTAGCAGGTTCCAGGAAAGAGGGGGATCTAAAATCACTTTTTCACAAGTGTACCTTGCCATGATGTAAACCAATCCCTGCCAGTGCCAAGAGAGTCAAATCCGTAGCCGCCACAACATTGCTGGAAAGTCACCATATATAGGTCAATACAGAGTTTGGCATCCAAATTAACAAAATTTTCCAACAGAAGAAGAATAAGGGACTTATGTTATTAAATATACTACTACGGCTCACCTAACTTGTCGTACAGTTGCACCCTTCCGTCCATGATCATAAAACCATTTGAAAATGCCTTTATCATAAGCAAGTTTCCATATTACACCATGACCACCGGGCTTGCATACGGGTGAAAATGGTTTTGTGATTATCCATTGCCCATTTTCTGCACCAACAGCTGGAACAAGGGGCTGGAAATTCACAAGCAATTATCTCAGCAATGACATTCATTGCTCAAACCAGATAGACTATTACACTGTAGACAACCAATAACAGAAAATGATCTCGTAGTTTCGCACATTAAACCTGTTCAAAAAGTTGGAAACTTGATCGACCTCTTCTAAACCATTCAAGTTTTTCACAAAGAGAAGTTATGTGTTCATGGTTGTTCTTTGCAGCGCTTGTCATAATTGCAACAGGGGTGATGCATTGTTTCCCGTACATCTTAAAGTACAAGAACTCTCTAGCCTTGCAATTCAAACACACAAAATGTAAGATGCATATAACTCCACCATCTACAAAATAATTTTAATGTTAACTCATTCTTGTCAAGTACTAAGCTTGACAAACAGAGAACTTATACCTGAAGATCTCTTAAAGATCTTCCAATAAAGTCCGTCCACAATATGGAAGCATTGCGGCAGGGAGACATTCACCTGTGTTGGGATCAACCAAACCAAGCCTGTCCGCAGAACCTCCCAAAGGATAAATTTCACCTAGGTCTGGCAAACCCTAAAATGAATAAGATCATTTAGTTCAAGTGAAACCGATTTTATGTCATTCACGTCAAATGAGCAACATACCCCGGCACCAACCTGAATTCCCCATAAAGCAGCTTGAGATGCATATTCTGCATTTTGAGAAAGATCAAGTCCACTGGGAGCATGAATTTCCAAAAACTGGCATTCCATTTTCTCTTGTATGCTCTTGGCCCAATTTGTAGTCTGCATTTTGACTCTCGATTGAGCTAGAATCTCCAATACTGTCATCTGGTATCTGCACCAAATATGTAATTAGATTCATTTCAATTCTCAATTTAAAAGGGCCCAACGTGCTTCCAGCCACCAAAAGCACTTCTCGCTATGTTTGGTATATAAACTTAAAATTGCTTCTCGGTCATAGAAGCACTTTCTGAACAAGAATTCTCACCTGCTTTTCCAGTAAGCACTTGAATTTTAATACTCCTAGAAAGCTCAATAGTATAGTTAAAGTTTAAAAATTGACAATAAAATTCAGAAGGGAATAGTTAACTGACCCAATAATTCCTCCAATGCAGTTATAGAACTGTTCAATTTCTCCCAAATTCTTCAAGAGCTTCTTCAAGTCCTTCAAATCTTCATCATTCAAAGGCAAAGCTCCATTCTTCATCCCCGAACCCTCGCCATTCACATCCAATTTCTCAATCATTGCAACGAGCGCGTAAAGCGCGCTCTTCACCGAGCTCCGGGCCGACTCCACCTCGCCGCCGTCGAACCCGAACCCCCAACCGAGCACGTGCTCTTGCCCCGCTGCAACCGAGCATTTAAACAAGAACAGCTCTTCAGAGCTCAAATTGAGCGAAGCTAAAGCCGCGGAGAAGCCGCCGCTGCCGGAATTGAAGAATCGCTTCACTCTGGAATCGCCGTCGATCACTCTAAGCTTGGCGCGGAGGGAATCGCAGTCGGCGAGCCTGGAACGGAGCGATTTGAAGCGCGAGAGCTCCCGGTGGAAGTCGAAGTCGGGAGCTGACGGCGCGTACTCTACCGGAACGGTGGTGACACGCGTGATGTGGCACGACGGCAAGCTCGACGATAAAGAAGAGGAAGAGGAGAGAGAGTGGGAGAGTGAGGGTTTGGCGAGGCGGAGAGAGGTGAGGGAGTGGAAGTGAGAGCGGGGAGTAACGGAGGTGAAGAGCAAGTATGTGTTGTTTCGGTTGAGAATTGGGGTTGTGCGCGCCATGTTTCACACGGAGAGAAAGCTATAAAGGGTAATGTTGTAACTACACTATCTGGGGATATACTTGTATATATATATATACTCAAGGTGTAACTTTATTCAGTTGGATAAATGAAATCATTTTATCAAATATGGTATCACTCGCCTTCTCTGTCTAACGACTTCGATCTCATCGCTACCGCTTCTCTCCCTACCTTGTTCGATCTTTTCTTCGATCGATTCTCTTGATCTTTTGATCGACTTCTTGATCTTGTTCGAGTTTCTTGATCTCTTGCTTGAATTTAGCCATGGCGTCTCCTTCGTCGGAATCGGCTTCTCTTGTTCATCCTGTTCCGACTGCCTCTCCAAACCCTAATTCTCTGAATTCCGTCTCCGTCACGATCCAAAACATCGGATCTATGGTGCCAATCAAGCTCACCACCACAAATTATTTGACCTGGAGTGCTCTATTTGCTCCGATTTTTCATCGTTACAACCTCACCGGTCACATTGACGGATCTATGGTGGCGCCGCCTCAATTTCTTGATTCTTCGGGAAATCGCACTCTCAATCCTGAGTTTGTTTTGTGGTATGAGAATGATCAAAATATTATCATCTGGCTCAATTCTACCCTCTCTGAATCCCTAATTCCCTATACGGTTGGTGTGAATTCTGCTCGCGAACTTTGGGCGAAGTTGGAATCTCGCCTCACCACGGCTTCTCAGTTTCACATTCATGAGCTTCGATCTCGTCTTCGTAATCTTACCAAGGGTTATTCTACTGCTGCTCAATATCTTCAGCAAATTGAGGCAATTGTTGATGCCCTTGCTAGTGTCGGCTCTCCAGTGGACGATTCTGATTTGCTTTCTGTCACTCTACATGGTATGCCCCCTGAGTATGATTCGTTCGTTGATGTCATTCAATTCCGTCTTGGATCTATGACTATTAATAAGCTGCATGGTCTGTTGCTTAGCAAAGAGATACAATTAGCCAATCGAAGAAAAACCACCTCGGACTCCTCTACAGTTCAGGCTCTCAACAGTTCTGCCGGTATTCTTCCCCTTCCAACTTTCAACCCTAATTCTCAGGCTTTTGTTGCTCAGTCTTCTTATGCCTTCAATACTCAAGGTCGTGGCATGGATCGCAATTATAATCGTGGCTACTCCAATCGCAGCAATTTCAGATCTTCTTATCGTGGCAATACCAATCGTTCCACCAATACCAATTTTCGTTACAATCGTGGAGGCCGCCAACATTTCTCATCTTACACCAAGAAGACTTCGTGTCAAATTTGTCATCAATTCGATCATGATGCCTTTGATTGCCCTCGTCGCATGAATCCGGCTTATGGTGGCAAATCCTATCACTCAGCTATGGTGGCCAATCCCTCATCATCCACTCCATCTTGGATTGTCGACTCTGGCGCTACATCTCATATGACCAACTCCTATGCAGCCTTGCAAAATCCTTAAGCCTATACTAGTCCAAAACAAGTGTACATTGGTGATGGCAAATGTTTGCCTATCACTCACTCTGGCTCTACTACTTTGACCACATATGATAGTACTTTTTAGCTTAATAAAGTACTATATGTTCCTGCATTAAAACATAATCTTCTCTCTGCAAATCAATTTCTTATTGATAACAAATGTTCTATGCATCTTTATCCTACTCACTTCACTGTGAATGATCTTTCTTCGGGGATGATGCGTTTTAAATGACCTGTCCAGCATGGTTTCTATCCTTTTCATTTCTCTTCTTCTGCACCTGATCAGCAGCATGCTTTCACTGCATCTGTCCAGGCTTCAAATGATGTGTGGCACCAGAGATTGGGTCATCCTTCAGTCAAGATCATAGATAAACTTACAGCACAGTCTTGTATTTCAGTTTTATCTCATTCAACTAAGTCTTTTTGCTCAGATTGTGCACTAGGAAAATGTTCTCATCTTCCTTTTACTTCTACAGTTTGTACAACTAGCAAGCCAATCGAACTAGTACACAAGGATGTTTTGGGACCATCACCTATAGCTTATTGTCAAGGTTTCAGATATTATGTCATCTTTGTTGATGACTTTACCCGTTATTGTTGGTTCTATCCTTTGAAGTACAAGTCTGATGTAATGTCCACTTTTATGCAATACAAATCTCTTGTTGAAACCTCTATGTGTACAAAGATCATTGCTTTACGATCCGATTCTGGTGGTGAATATGTGAACACTCAGTTTTCCTAGTTTTTAGCTACACATGGTATTCAACATCAACTCACTTGCCCTAACACTCCTGAACAGAATGGATGTGCAGAACGCAAGCATCGCCACTTAGTTGAAACAGCTCGGACAATGCTAGCAGCTTCTAAGCTACCTCATACTTATTGGGTTGAAGCTTTTCACACAACCATTTATCTTATCGACCGAATGCCAACTGCATCAAGATCATCTCCTTGGGAATCTTTATATCATCGGGTACCTAACTACAATTTCCTGAAGGTCTTCGGCTGTGCTTGTTTCCCTTGGTTAAAGCCTTACACTTCTTCTAAGTTGGATCATCGAAGTAAAGCTTGTGTATTTCTTTGTTACAGTCTGAATCATAAGGGCTATAGGTGCCTTGATCATGCCACCAACATGTTATACATCTCTCGGCATGTTATCTTTAATGAGTCTCATTTCCCATTTCACTATATTTCATCTTCTCAATCTTCAATCTCACATTCCTCTTCTGGATCTCTTATTCCCTCCACTCTTACTTTTAAACTTCCTACACCTACACCTTCATCTTCATCTACACCTACACCTCCATCTACCATGTCTCCCTCTTCTCAGAATCCTATCTCACCTACCCATATTTTGTTTTCTTCCATACTCTCATCTTCTCATTCTTTTATGGAAGTTGCAGAACCTTCTCTCATTCCCTCTCTCAATACTCATTCCATGCAAACACGGTCAAAATCTGGCATTTTCAAGCCACGGGCACTCACTGCTACTAAACACCATCTCACATCTCATCTATCTCCTGATTATATACCTACTACATATCTCCAAGCTTCAAAGTCTTCTCATTGGCATCAAGCTATGCAAGAAGAAGTCAATGCCCTCATCAACACTGGCACATGATCTCTTGTTCTCAAATCTACATCTCAGAACATTGTAGGTTGCAAGTGGGTGTTCCGAATTAAAAGAAAGCCAGATGGTACTATTGATCGGTATAAGGCTCACCTTGTGGCCAAGGGATTCAATCAACAAGAAAGTTTAGATTACACAGAGACTTTCAGTCTGGTAGCAAAACCCGTTACTATTCGAATTCTTCTCACCTTTGCGGCTCAGTTTGATTAGTATTTAAACCAACTCGATGTCAGCAATGCCTTTCTACATGGGACACTTACTGAATTTGTTTTCATGCATCAGCCTCCTGGTTTTGAAGATTCTACACAGCCATCTCATGTCTGTCACTTGCACAAATCCTTATATGGTTTGAAACAAGCTCTGAGAGCTTGGTATGAGAAACTTCATGGTGTTCTTCAGTCACTTGGTTTTCACGGCTCTTCCAGTGATCATTCATTATTCATTAAAAAGGTTTCCAACTCTGCTGTGGTGTTCGTTTTAGTGTATGTTGATGACATTTTAGTCACTGGACCCAATTCTGCTGAATGTCGAAAGGTTATTCATCAACTTAGCTCCATGTTTCCCATTAAAGATCTCAAACCTCTTCATTATTTTCTTGGTCTTGAAGTCAAACACTTATCTTCTAGTATTTTCATATCTCAGACCAAATATATTGTGGATCTGCTTTCCAAAGTCAACATGACTGGTGCTTAACCTTGTACCACACCTCTTAGCACTTCTAAGCTTAATCATGACTCCCCTTTGTGTGATACTATCTCTGAGTATCGATCATTGGTTGGTGCACTTCAATACCTTACATGGACACGACCGAATCTTAGTTTTGCAGTGAATCTTGTCTGTCAATATATGCATCAACCCAGAATTTCCCATTTTCAAGCAGTCAAGCGCATTCTTCGATATCTTAAAGGCTCCATTGATCTTGGTTTATGGTTTTCCAAAGGTTCTACAGCTCTCACACTCACTGCATTCTCAGATGTTGATTGGGCTGGCTGTGCCCTTGATCGTCGATCTACTGGAGGATATTGTGTTTTTCTGGGCAATTCCTTGATCAGCTAGAGTGCAAAGAAGCAACCCACTATTGCTCGATCTTCAACAGAGGCAGAATATCGCTCTCTTGCCAACACTGCTTCTGAAATCACTTGGGTCTGTCAGTTGTTACTAGACATTGGTTATTGTTTGCCTCACACTCCTCAAATCTGGTGTGACAATATTTGTGCAATATCTCTTGCTAAGAATCCTATATTTCATGCCCGGACCAATCATGTGAAAATAGACTATCATTACATTCGCGAGAAAGTCTTAGCTCGTAAGATCTCTGTGCATTTTGTTTGTACCCAAGATCAGGTTGCTGATATTTGCACAAAGTCTCTGTCAAAATCCCGATTTCATTTTCTTCGTGGCAAACTTCAACTTCGGGTTCCCCTATTTTGTTTGAGGCGGGATATAAGGGTAATATTGTAACTACACTATCTAGGGATATTACTTAATGATTAAGTATTTGTTAGTTAGTTATAGTTTACTCACCTTAGTGGTTACAATATACTTGTATATATATACTCAAAGTGTAACTTTATTCAGTTGGATAAATGAAATCATTTTATCAAATAAAAGCCAGAGCGACTGAGAGAATTTGAAGAAGAAGAAGGATGAGGAGAAAGAGAGAAGAGGAGAGAGAAAATGGAGGGAAGGGTAAAGAGGAGATGCTGAAAGAATATACGGGGAGGTTGACAGAGAGCGCGAGAGAGGTTCCAAAACCGTCCAACGGTGGAGGATGAGGAAGAGGAGGAGGAGGATGGCGTGGCCTAAATATCGAGGCACCTCAGACGATGTGGATCTCAGTCTTTTTCTTTTAAGTTTTCATTTTATTTCTATTGAATTTTTGAATTTTTAAATAAAAATGATTTTTGTCCTTTTGCGTGGCGTCATATAGGATGGACTTACTAATTCGGAGTCTAAATAAATAAAATTAGGGTAAATTACACAAAATTACCTCAACTATTGGAATAGTCACAGTTTCATACCTTATCTTTAAAAAATGTCAATGTGATACCTCATCTTATGAATTTGTTACAATTTCATACATTCTGTCAGTTTGTCTGTCAATTCTTCCCCTAAATAGTGACATGACTTGAGACGGACCCACTTTCAATTTCAACTAGATTAAAAAATTAACTAAATATTAAAAAATTAAAAATTAAAAAATTAAAAAACCATACCCACACACACACCCAAATCCAATTCCTTCCCCCTCACTTCTATGCAACTCCCGCCCTCTCTTCCTCCATCTCCACCTCCTTCCCAGGGCGCTCCTCCCCCTCCTACACACCCATCACCCTCTCCACCCAGTTTTCACTTCAGTCTCACTTCACTCTCGCACCTCCACTGCCTCACTGAAAAGGAAAATGTTGGCAGCTAAAACCCTAATAAACCTATCGCCATCACTCAAGCTCCCAAACAACCTCTCATTTTGCCACAAATCCCCATTTTCTCTCTCGATCCGCAACATTCTCCCCCAATTCCCGTTGTCTCATGATCCCACTCCGGGACAACTCCGAGTTGACATTCTCGCCGAGTCTCTCCCCTTTATCCAGAAATTCCAAGGCAAGACCATTGTCATCAAGTATGGCGGCGCCACCATGAAATCTGAGTCTCTCCAGGCCTCCGTCGTCAACAACCTCGTCCTCCTCTCCTACGTCGACCTCATGCCTATCCTCGTCCACATCGGCGGCCCCAAGATCAACCTCTTTGCTCCAGCCGAGGGGGGGAAGCGGCGTGGTTGAAGAAGGTGGAGAAGTGGGAAGAGAAGCTAGAAGTGGAGGAGACAAAGGCAGGTGGGATCTAGGTTGGGTGGTTCTGGTTTTGAGTTGGGGGAAGACGGGAAGAAAGGTAAGGGGGATAAGGGTGGGTCCCCCATGCAAAAAAAAAGGGAGTTTTAACAAAAACACTCATGGTACTGTTCACTTTTAACGAAAAACCGCATTTTTACCTTTAACTGGCACTATTCACTATACATTTAAAAAGTGCTTTTCTTTAAAAGAGAAGTTTTTTTTAACTTTTTGTTAGTTTTCCTAAAAAAAAGATTTTATTTTTTTAGTTTTTAATATTTAATTAATTTTTTAATATTTTAATAGAGAGTGGGCACCGACTCAAGCCACATCACTATTTAACGGAAGAATTGACAGATAAACTGACTGAAGGTATGAAATTGTAACAAATTCGTAAGATGAAGTATGACATTGACATTTTTTAAAGATGATGTATGAAACTGTGACTAGCCCAATAGTTAAGGTAGTTTTATGTAATTTACCCATAAAATTATTATCTTCCGTCTACAAATCTTCCCTTCTTCTTAGTTCTTTACTCTCTCTTACAATAGAGAGATTTTTCTATGTGCTCAAAATACAAGTCAGGAGACTCGGACAAACATATTATTAATCAATTTGAGGAAAATTTGAAAAAGAAAGTTTTCTTCTAATTATATAATAAGATATGCCGTACTATCTCGTATTTCGAGCAAATTGAAAAATCTATCCCAAAAATGAGCAAAGGATGAAGAGATGAAAGTTGATTGAAAAGACTAATTTGGAAAACTTTTCCATCCAAAGAATAGTACTTTCACCTTTCAGCTTCTTCCGGTTAATATGAGATGTTAAAAACCGATTTAGATAAAACTTTTTTTTATTTTCCCATTTTAACAATTTTTTAACACTAAAAAAATATTTATTTTCAGTTTTAACGTTTAAATTCTTTTAATCTTTACGCTATAGACTGATCCGACAGCCGATAACCGATAATTAAAATTTGGTTTTATATGGAAGTACTAGCATAGACTTTTCCATTTTTGTAAAAATTCTAATTAGTGCATGTGTTATGTTAGGGTTTGCCAGCTCCTTTTACACTCTAGCTAATTAAGGTTAATTTTTTTTTAATCAAATCCAAACTCAATCATCTCAAACTCTATATAAATTAATACATTTGGAATCCATTTTTAACAGATTTCTTAATTAATTGCGTCTTCATTTTTCCAAGAAATTAAACACATTAATCATGGAGCAAAAAACCACCGTCCTCTTTTTACTCTTATTCTCTTTGGCCTCCTTTCTATCTCTACTAAACCCAACCACCGCATCTCCGCCTGTATCCGCCGTTTTCGCCTTAGGCGATTCAACGTTGGATTCGGGCAACAACAACCGCCTCCCATTCACCCTTTTCAAAAGTGACCACCGTCCGTACGGCCGGGACTTGCCAAACCACGTCCCGACGGGAAGGTTTTCCAATGGAAAACTATCAACGGACTTCATGGTCTCCAAACTTGGCCTCAAGGACTTGTTGCCCGCTTACCATGACTGGAGACTGACTGACCGTGACTTGCTCACCGGTGTCAGTTTCGCGTCAGGTGGTAGCGGTTTGGATGATCTGACCTTGGCCGTGTCGAAGGCTACGAGTTTGTCGAGGCAGTTGGAGGACTTTGATGAAGCGTTGAGGAGGATGAGGAGAACTGTTGGGGAGAAGAATTGTAGTGAGATTGTCAACAACGCTGTGTTTGTGATTAGTGTTGGTACTAATGACATGGTGTTTAACCTCTACGATGTACCTGTTACACGGAGGAAAATTGAGTTTTCACCTTCAGGGTACCAGGATTTTCTTCTCAAAAGACTCGGGTCGTTCATTCAGGTATATAATTAAGTAACCCTTAATCAAGTGACCTGGTGAATTAGTAATATTAACTAGCGGTGTTACAATCAAATCCTAGGTTTTTTGCTGTAATTTTAGCCATGCATGATTGTGATGGTTAATTGAGTCTATGATTCTAATGTTTTGTGTGCATGCATGATTATTCGTGCAAGTCCTTTCCCTAAAAAAAATTAAATTTTAATTAAACTTAATTGATAGTAATTAAGATCAACTTAGATCTACCAAGATGATATTTAATTTTGGTATGTACAACCAATTAACAACTAGCTACTTATGTTTAGCCTACATTAATCGATTGTCATTACTAAAGGGGAACATCTAAGGGGTTGTCTAATTAAGGTAGGGTTTACTGTTATAATTTTGCATGTTGATGTTATAACTTATAATTTAGATAAATTAATAACACTACCTTCGACATGCTATGCTTATAATGTTATTCATGATATGCATGGCAGAACCTACATAAGAGGGGAGCGAGGAGATTCCAGGTGGCGGGTCTTCCGCCAATTGGATGTCTGCCAATGCAGCTGACCATTGGCAGCATCTTCAATGGGCTTCGGCGTGTGTGCGTGGAGCAGCAAAACAAGGACTCTCAGGCTTACAACACCAACCTCCAAGGCCTCATCCAAAGATTGCAAGCCTCCCTCCCCGGTTCCAGGCTCGCCTACTTCGACACCTACAATCCCATCTTGGACATGTTCAATAACCCATCTAAATATGGTAAGTACATGGTTTTGAATATTGTCACGCTTCTTATCATTTTATTTTTACATACCTAATATACATTTATATATATATAAATGTTTTCTTTGATTTTCTGTGCTTAATTTTTTATTGATTTCATTTTGTTTTAATACTTGATATATGTGTGTAGGGTTTGTGCAAACACATGCAGGATGCTGTGGAACAGGGATGGTAGAGTTGGGTCCAATGTGCGGGAAGCTTTCACTGACGTGTCCAGACCCTTCTAAATTTTTGTTCTGGGATGCCATGCATCCTTCCCAAGCAGCATACAAAGTTCTTGCTGACATATCAGAGAAGACGGTCTTGCCGCACCTTACTGCTTGACTGGATATGGATTGATCAATTTTTTTCTTTTTTCTCGTAATTAGTAACTTGGACAAGGTAAATACGGCAGGATGTATATATCGCACAATCAGTTCGATCCAAGAATGCATTCTTTTCCTTTTTTTCAAGTTTTGAAATAATATAAATTTGGTTAGCTTTTATTTTTTTTGGGAAAATAATCCTTGGTTACTTTTGAAGCATGTAATCATATAAGGATTGTGTTAAAGAAAAAATGTTGCTCAATAATTTGCCTTCAATATATTGTTGTATCAAAAAATGAAACATGTACTCAAGATGCAACATAAGTTCTAAAGCAAAACCTAGCATGAGATAGTCTGCAGAAAATAATACTAATATAGATCAGGAACATATTTACTTACATTGGGTTTACAACGTAGGGCTCGTTGAAATTGTTTTAACATGACTGAAAGTGCTTTCGATAAAAATGTTTTTGCAATCAATCCTTAGTGAAAACACAAGTGAATCATAGAAAAGCACTTCAAATGCTTTTAGAACCCAAAAATATTTTCTTTAAGTCATTTTAAAAGTATTTCCAAACGATCCCGTAATCATACATGTTGAGAATTTCAATACATTTGACATCAAATGTGGCTAACTGTAGCCTACAAAATAGGAGACATATAGTAATTCCTTTTTGTGTTTTGGCTAAACGAAAGACAATTCATGTGATCTAAAATGAAATTTCATGAGGAAAATTAAAGTTAATATTATTTGCAGGAACATATGGTTTCAGAGATAACATATAAAAGTTAATAAATTTTCGATTTCCAAGAAATATTGTTCTTAATCAAGCACCAAGATTTTGGTTTTTTATTGACCTAAAAACTAATAAAACAAAGAGACCAAGAAATAGGAACCTAAAAACTCTCAAAACAATGTACATATATGACCACCAAACTGTGCATATTTGGTAATGCCAAAAAACACATTCGTCTGTTTATACCTCGTTATTCACCAGTTTTTGAATCATTTGCTAATAATATTGCTATCTATATATCATGGATCGATACAAGACATTACATACAACAAAATCAAATGATCGAACAACGAAAGAGTTGACATCATTACCTTTTTTGTGACGGTAGAATATGACAGTGGTCAAGTTCAAAATTCATTAATTTGTTTGAATTTAATTTTGGAAAGTACCTCAAGATCTCACTTAGAATAATATTGTCTCATTCATAGAGTGAGGTCCAGAGTACTTGCCATGTTCTTCCCGTGCTTGCTGTCACCGTAACCAGTAGTACCTTCTAATTTCTTCACGCCAAGTTTCGAAGACGACGACGAGGACAAAGAGAGAGATAAACTACAACCCATGTGTAGTTTTTGATGATTATCACCACCACACTGTAAACCTTTTCCGAATCCATGACCATGTTTTGGTGGAACTTTTAGTGACAGATTTAAATCTAAGTCACTGTTGTCTGTGTCGAAAGCCATCCTTTTCAGCATGTTTTGCCCTTGATGATCTCGAATCGCTGCACTCCAACTATGATGATCTTGGCGTGCCCTGTGGATCACAGTTTGACATGACTCATCCCGAGTAATTTGATGCCTTCTCCAAGTGGTTTGTCCAGGGTTGGGAGATGGAAGATTTGTATGCAACTGATTTGCTGAAGTAGTCCTAATATTGTTATTGTTGTTTCCAAGTATTCTTTCAGCAACTGAACCATAAAGTTCAATATTTCTGGTATTATGATCAAGTAGTGCAGTAGTCCTACTTGAACGGTATGGGCCGTATATCTGGTGGTGGTGGTGGCGGCCTTGCCACGAGGAATGATTTGTAGCACCATATCTAATACAAAAAAGAAGATTGAAATGGTTACTATCAGGATTCAATGAAAAATGAAAGACTAAAAAACACTTTATTTATAAATTGTTCAAAATTAAACAGTAAAATTAAGAGAACTATTTCATACCTTAATCCGGAAGAAGGCCATTTTTTGAAGCTTTGTAGCATGGAGAGTTGAGTAAGGTTGTAAAGTTGGTTATCTCCACCTTCCATAAAAAATCCTGCTTGATCTGTCAAAACTGTCACATAATAAGAAAGCAAGATCTCTCAAGATTGTAAATATGTAAACCCTAACTTTCGTATTAGTTTTTGGAAGAGTAGGTGAGCCTGTGTGCAATTTGTTAACTTGTTCACCTTGATTAGGGTCTTCCATCTTCTTGCTCCTATGCATCTGATGATTAAAATCAAAACCAGAAAATTTAGAAAAATACTAATCAGATATATATGAACCCTTAATTTATATTTATTCATAGTACTGAATCTTATAGATAGTACACTTAGTAGAGAAAATATACAAAAGATCATGAAATCGATCTGGATCAAATCAATTACTTGAAGATGGCTCTTGACATGAGCTATACTAAGACCCTTAGCATTCATCAATTGAAGAACCAACTTAGGAGTTGCTCCTGCACCATTAAAACACAATTATTAATACTTCATTAATTAGGAAACAGGAACTGACGGGGAAGCTAGGCTAATCTCATAAATTAATCACAAAACCTAGCTTTGATCATATGCACTAAACTTACTTTCTTGTCCACCTAATCTTTCAACTGCATGAACAAAGCGAAGATGGAGATCAGGTGTCCATCGAAGCCGCGATGTCTTGGAACGAATATACTGCCTTACAGATCCAGAAGCTCCCTTCTTTTCATGGTTTTCGTCAATGGTGCTATTGCTGGAGCTGACACCGTTATTGCTCAGCTGAAGGCCATCTTCATCCACCTTATCCTCTTCACCCTCATCGTCTTCATGATCGTATTCCTTCTTGCTAGTAGAAGGGCTTGATTTAGAAACTTCTTCCATACTGGTGCTTTCACTCTTCATCCCTAATCTCTTTTATGTTTTGCTTCCCAATAATATGGTATTGATGGGCAAGTGATGGCCAGATCTTGAATTCATCATATTTCTCTTTAAACATGAAGTGATCTTTGATGTTTGGGGAGATCCATTCTTTGCATACAAGCTAGCTATAGGCAGTTGAGCTAGCACTTGCAAGAATGGAGAAATTGGAGATGGAAATTTTATATATCCTGGCTAGCTATAGCTAGCTATGACAAATACATGATATTATTAATAAAGTATTTAAACGTCTCACTCTCTCTCTCTCTCTCTCTCTCTCTTCTTCTCTCTATATACATTATACAATATTATATGAGCCTTGCATATATGATGCAAATTTTGTCCAAGCTTTCATGTACGTATATATATAGATACATGAGAGCTTTATCAATACTTTAAAACACTCATACTGCACTTTGAATATGTAAAAATACAAGGAAGGAAATATACATAAAATGGGATGATAATGACTTTTTTAAGAGTGCTAATAACATGTTTCCACACACACACATACACACACATATAGGGTTAGAATTTAGAGACACACGCTTTTGACACATGTTTTTGTGGAGTCCACTCCGTAATATATATCAACGATCCAACCGCCTATCTTAACGATTTTGGATTTCTCTAATTTTTTGGAAGGAAAATCTATGAATGATGCACTAAAACATAAACAGTTTGAATCGTTGAAATACATTACGAAGTTGGTCCTACAAAATGAATTTCAAAATATATATTAAAAGCGGGTATTTTTTAATCATATATAACTTTCTGAATCATATATAACTCCTATATACATACACACACACACACAATATATAGTACATGGTTACATCAAATTATTTACCCAAATTGTTACATGCTTATTGGTATAGTAGAACTCATTACCTACCAAACTCCATGGGAGTTTGTTAATAATCGAAATGAGAATAATAATTTACTTAATATATGTGCAAACTCTACCCAAAAAGAAGGGAAAAAAGACGGGGATTTCCTTTATATACAGCCATACATGTTACATAAATTTGTCATTTCCAAATCTAGTTACTATGTGCTTAGTACTTTATACTAATCATAGGATATACTCTCTTTTTTTTGTTAATAAATAATAACATTTGTAGATTTTTGCTATAAGTTATAGTTCATCTTCGTCTTAGTGTAATTTGTGGTACGAATTATATGATTAGCATCTCTTTTTTTATTTGGCCAAAGGATCAACTGTAACATTTTGGATTCAGATTAATAGTTTGCTGTCTCCTGTTAACGTTGTCATGTCGATTAAGAGCTAAAGACCACATGGAAACTGGTAGTCAACTTTGAGTTAAGAAAGAAACAGTGGTTCGCACGCGACCTGTGAAGCTATAAGAATCCTGTGCTTGTACCTGGCTTTATCAAAATAAAAAAGAAGTTTAGGTCGTCTGCTCGTGACTTGTGTTTGGAAGAAAGGAATTAAGATTCTTTCCCCATTTCTGTGTTCGGGGCTGATGGACAGAAAATCCGGATCACTCATTTTAAATCATGTGGTCCTTAATTAGCCTATTATATTGGCTCACCTCATACAAACTAAGAATATCCGAATCCTCTTTCTCTCTCTTCAACAATCCGGATCTATATCATTGAGCTCCGAGCACAGAGATTCGTGAGAGGATTTCGACTTTGAAGAAAGAATATCCCATCTTTCATTTACATGCATTAACCGATTAACACATATTATTATTATTATGAGTATATTTTGCACTCTTAAATTTGGATGCAGTTACAACTTCATACATCGTCTTTAAAACTTTGCAATATCATACCCATAAGTTCCTTATAAATAAGGCCGGGCATGCATGAGAAATATTGACCTCAAAATATTTGAACTGAGACAAAATATTCTGGCCTTGTGTAACTTGTAACCTTCATTAATGCAAGCTTACAACAAAACATATGTATATATAATGATGAATCACTGCATATGATATACATATATACATATACATATATATATATATATATATATATCATCATCAATTCATCATAATAATATGTAACCACTAAAGACTAGAGTTGTTCACTCATCACAAGCATCCTGAGAGAAATCACAGCCGTCAAAGAAATGCTAGGTATGCCTCTTTAAAAAAGTTAATCCACCATCACAATCGTTTACAGTTTACTTTAAATGAAAACGAGGCAAAAGTGAGAATTAGTAATTACTACCTGGATGATACTTTTCTCATTTCTAATAAGGAAGAAAGTCCTCGTTATTCTTCAAGCGTGGCATCATTTTGTTATTCAAATGTCTTATTTGAAATCGTTTATTATCTTTCTCAGATTTTAAAGATCATCTTTTTAGAAAATCAGTTCGATTTTGCAACCACTTAGCCTACATATGTGCATACAAATAGACGATTATTATAAAAACAAAACAAACAAAGGAGAAACTTGAAATAGGTCCAATTTTACAAGTCTCTTTTGATATGGGTCCAATTTTGTACTTACTTTTTATTTAGCTCCAATTTTGGAGCCTAAAATTGTGTACTTACTTTTGATTTAGCTCCAATTTTGGACCTATATCAAAAGAGACTTATAAAATTGGACTCATATCAAAGTAGCCCTATAACAAATAGCATATTCTCAATAAACCGTATATCACGTTACAAGGAGATGATGAATTTCCTCCTTACTGATAAAAACGAGGGAAGCATTACCCTTATTAATTACTACAAGACCATATATATTATAAATATTCTTTATAATGTTTTCCAAAACAACATTAAATATCTATTTTTGCGCACTTGACATTTCCATGGACATGAAGGGTTCTGGTTTGGCCTGTGAAAACTATTAAAATAGAGGAGGAAGAGAGGTTTGTCTGAAAGATTCGGCAGCACCCAACACCTACTCCATATGATGAATTATAAGTCAACTCCCAAGAGTACCTCGGTTATATTTTATGTTTTTCTTCTTCTTTTTTCAGTTTTGTTATTGCAATTGTTGATTTATTTTTCTTGCATGAAAACTCGTGATCCTGTTTATGCGGATCGATTTGCTTGAAGATGAGGATGTCTGTCCTTTTCTCATCTACCTAATTTAATAATAAGCAATCATCATCATCATCATCATCATCATGTGTGTGTGTTGCAGAAAGAAAAATAGGAAGGAAAAAAAAATCAACAAAGACTCGCAAATTATTTTTGTATCGTTTTGACAAATGATAAAATAACCTACATGAACTTACGAATTTTAGTGCAGGTTGGAGCACATTGTTCTAATCAACTCGGCTAACCCAATGTGCTACAATAACTAATGTATACAACTCTCAACTTCTCTCAAGTCTCTCAATTTTATATTAAAACAATTCTAGTTATTTCTGCCCTCCAATCGACTGATTTTGATCCTCCTTGGCCTCTTCATACGCAATGGTCTATCTGTTTGGACCGAATTCGGAAGATGACATTCTATGCCTCTCACATATATCGCGAAGGCAATGTAATTGCGGACAATTTTGCTAATATGGGTTTGTCTTCTCCAACTTTAGTATGACATATTTCTCCTCCAATGGTTATCCATGCTGCTTTGTTTTCAGACCATGTTGCCTGGCTTCCACTTCTCAAATTAATGTGCATCTCGACATACAGGTTTGATTCACTTCTTGTTTTTTTTCTTAACCTTGTGATGTGGCTTATTCTGTTTTGTAGGTTTAGACCTTTAGGTTCAGCTTTAGAGACACTACTACAATATATGCTATCACCGTCGGAGCAAAAACCGACGAGAAATCCGATTTCTATCGCAATTTTAGCAAAAATGCGACATAAAACAATGTAATGTCGCATTTTCAAAGCGACACTATTGCTACCGTCACGAAAGGGCTTTAGCGTCGGTTTGGTGGCTTAAACCGACACTAAACAGCGTCGCTTTAAAGCGACACAAAAATTAACGTCGGTTTAAAGCGACGCATACTTACACGTTACGTCGCTTCAAGGCGACGTTCAATAGCAATTTAAATGTAAAATATAAATCCTACTGTCGCTTTTAAACGACACTGAAATAATATTAAATCAATTTAATATCCCATAAACCGACGTCAAATAACAATTAAATAAATAAAATATGCAAACGAATAACGGTCTTAACCGACACCACCTTTGTTAATAATAATAAAAAAATCAGACAAACCGCATTCTTCTTCAATTCATTGTAACAGAAAAAATTTATATAATTATATTAATAAATTTCAAGGCCAAAATAAACATTAATGAAAATAATTTAAAAAAAAATAGTGCCAAAATACACAAATATTGTACATACATTAATGAAAATAAGTAACAATAACAATAGTGCCAAAATACACAAATATTGTACATCTAACGTTCGACTTAATATATAAAAACCCATCCGTCATAACAACTACTAAATCCGACATTACAAACATAACATAAAAAAACAAAAAAGATAGAACGATTAAAGTGTCATATTTAACCGACAAGAAAGCGAACCAAATAAACTACGGAACCGAATATGCGCCTGAACGTGGCACAGATCCTTCTCGTCCTTGAGGTCCTATATTTGATGCCAACATCCTCGACAAGTCCACATCAGATCCAACACCCGCAAGCATTTCAGCAAACCCCCCAGCTGGAAATTCAGGACAAGGAGCAGCCATCTCGGGTCGATATACTGGCACTTGATAAGGCGGCTCCTGCATGTAAGGCATGGGAGGCTGCTGCATGTATGGCATAGGCGGCTGCTGCATGTATGGCGTGGGCTGCATAGACATCGGATACATAGGATACGGAGGTTGCTGATTATAGCCAGCATACGGATATGCAGGGGGCGGCTGACTTTGACCCGACTGTTGAGGAGGAGGAGGCTGACTTTGGCCTGACTGTTGGGTTCCCGGGCTAAACGGTGGTTGTGGTTGTGGTTGTGGCTGAAATCTTTGGAAAAGCCACGCAAACATCTGACTTTGCTTGTTCTCTAGGTCCGAAATCCGTTTATTGTTATTTTCGTCCCTCAATTTCAACTCATTATTTTGAGTCATCAGCAATGCCATTGCACTGTTAGATGACCTCTTGGAGGAAATTGATGTAGAAGACGAAGAAGACGCATAGGACACCATATCATGAGTCACCCCATGCCCGTATCCTCTGACTCTATTATACCTCTCAGGACCCATTGTATCAACATACACTTGGGTCCTAAGATCTTCATTATCCTCTTGCCCCGACTGAATCAAAGTTTGCAGACTGCTCTCCATTGTTGCCTAGCATTACAATTTTTAAAAATAAAAATTCAATCGTAAAACAGAAAAATAAGCTATAGATAATAAAAATGAATAACAATGAAATACCAACACAGTAAAATAAATTACCCATGTACGCTCCGATTCTTCATCAATCCAAGTTTCATTTTTTCGTGTATGACATTCACGAAAAAAGGTTACAGGATCGGCTTCTTTCCCATGCTTCTTCCGCTTTACCAAAAATAAAATTTCACACAAACAATTTTAGGCAAACCTCGTTAAAATTAAAATTTATAACTATAGAATATTTAAAATAACATTTCTTCAAATTGTACAATCCATACATATTCTTGCCGCTTTCTTGCAAAAGATTTTGTACCAGTAGTATGGTTCATTGTTTTCTTTTGCCGATTAATCTTGTTTTTTTCAGCAACCTCCTGAAAATAAAAATAAAAAAATTATTACACAAATTTATAGTTATAACGAAATAAACTACATCGTTTACCTTTGTTTTATCTCCACTCCAGTATGCCAACAAATTACCCCACTGGGTAGGATTCACATCAGGATGAGGCTGGCGACGCTCCTCTGCAGCTCTGTTCGTATAATACTTTTTTTTTAACTTATTTCTAAACTCCTTATGTGCATGCTCAGCAACCTTAAGCGTCATAAAGCGGATCAAAGGCAATCTTGGTATATCAGCATCTTCAAAAACAATATTTCCCTACATCCATAAAGAAAAAGAAAAAAATCAACCAAGTCAAATATTATAACAATGCTTAATCTTACGCCAAGTCAAATATTATAACAATGCTTAAAAAAAGCAACCAAGTCAAATATTATAACAATGCTTAAAAAAAAAAATACCTATACCTTAATTCTATTCCAGAAAGCTTCCTTATCTACATCCTTAATCTTACGCCAATGCTTCGCCAATGGGAGAATTATGTGGTCTCTAACCTCTGATGCCACATATTTTGAAAATGCACTAGAGTTATCACTAACGCATTTTCCGGACATATCAAACGAACAAAGTTGTTTCGTCCATTTGGGAACTGAGGGTCCTCACCTCCGTTGAGATGTTCCTTGTTCATACAAAAACAACAATTAAAACACACCAAAAAATTTGGAAACAGATGTAAATTTTCAGTTTATGAGAATAATAGAAGATTACACAAAAAAAAAAAAAAAAAAAACGAATCTAATAATAATATAGAAAAACAACCAGCTTCAACCTCCTCCTCTTCCACATGAAGTTCCTCATCACGTTGAGAATCACTACAACTATCCATAGCTAAACCAAAGGAATCACGGAAGAAATGAGGGAGTGAAGGGAGTGAAATGAGAGAGTGAGGGAGAAGGAGAGGGAGGGAGGGAAATGAGGGAGTGAAGGGAGTGAAATGAGAGAGTGAAATGAGAGAGACGGAAATAGGTCGTAGAAGCTTAAATATGCCAAAAAACTTAGCGTCGAAATATGCAACCATTACGTCGCTTCAAAGCGACACAACCTCTGACACACTTTTGACTAGCGTCGAAATAGGGTAATATTGCGTCGCTTAAAACCGACGTTATAGTCTGACAAATCTACCTAGCGTCGAAATAGAGGACAATTACGTCGGTTTGAACCGACGTTAGTCTGACAGACAGTAATTGCAGTGTCCTCGGAATTGGACGTGCGAATGAACCGAGGCATCGAAATAATAAATGCCTGCGTCGAAACAATAACTGGTTGCGTCGGTTTTAACCGACGTATGAATCGTTGCGTCGAAATAATAAGTGGTTGCGTCGAAATAATAAGTAGTTGCGTCGGTTAAAACCGACGCCACTACTTATTATTTCGACGCAACGATTTATTATTTCGATGCTTCGGTTCATTCGCACGTCCAATCTTCCAATCCATTTCCTCGTGCAAAAAAAACCGGGAAAATTCCCGCCCAACAAAAAAAAAAAAGAGTTTAACTAAAAAAAAAAAAAATGGAAAAGCAGGAGAAAGAAAAAAAATAGTTAAACCCAAAATTAAAAATTAAGCAGTTATGTTATTTCATATAATATTTTAATATATAAAATTTAACTTATACATAATACTTAATAAAAACAGAAATATAATTTTAGGATCATTTTGATATAGATGCCTTATATTTGAATTTTTTTAATCAAACATATATAATTTTGAAACTTTTGATCAAACATTGTTCGGTTAATTTATAATTAAAAATTTGATTTTTATTGTAAATAATTGATCACCTAGTTCACAAAATAGTATGATAAATATTCTAAAATCATCATAAACATCCTATCTTATCTTATCATTATTCGTTTAAAATGAATTTTTCTTATGCAAATAATTTGTTGTATTAAATTATAAAAACATATAAACATCATATTAACATACAATTATGAAATATAACATGCACAAAAATTAAATATAACGTACCAATTTGTATTAATCTGGGTATAACACAAGATTTTGTGATATCCACTAGTGTAAATATTTCAAATTGAAGATCGCATTCATTCACCGTATTCATATAGGGTGAAGGAGTGTACATATAAAAAATCATCAAAATCGGAGTTAAAATAACCGTTAAATCGTGATTTTTCGTTAATAACCGTCGAATAAGTTTTTCCCGTTACTTTATCTCAGAAAGTTGTTTTTTTGCAATTTTTGGCGTATGCGATCTCGAATTATATACAAACATGTTTGACGGTTCGATCGTTGAAATTAGTTTCGTAGAATTCGTATTCCATCAAACGATACATTCACTAACACTTAAAGTGTTTATTTATACTTTCATTAAGTATAACACAAGATTTTCTGATATCCACTAGTGTAAATATTTCAAATTGAAGATCGCATTCATTCACCGTATTCATATAGGGTGAAGGAGTGTACATATAAAAAATCATCAAAATCGGAGTGAAAATAACCGTTAAATCGTGATTTTTCGTTAATAACCGTCGAATAAGTTTTTCCCCTTACTTTGTCTCAGAAAGTTGTTTTTTTGCAATTTTTGGCGTATGCGATCTCGAATTATATACAAACATGTTTGACGGTTCGATCGTTGAAATTAGTTTCGTAGAATTCGTATTCCAACAAACGATACATTCACTAACACTTAAAGTGTTTATTCATACTTTCATTAAGTATAACACAAGATTTTGTGATATCAACTAGTGTAAATATTTCAAATTGAAGATCGCATTCATTCACCGTATTCATATAGGGTGAAGGAGTGTACATATAAAAAATCATCAAAATCGGAGTTAAAATAACCGTTAAATCGTGATTTTTCGTTAATAACCGTCGAATAAGTTTTTCCCGTTACTTTATCTCAGAAAGTTGTTTTTTTGCAATTTTTGGCGTATGCGATCTCGAATTATATACAAACATGTTTGACGGTTCGATCGTTGAAATTAGTTTCGTAGAATTCGTATTCCATCAAACGATACATTCACTAACACTTAAAGTGTTTATTCATACTTTCATTAAGTATAACACAAGATTTTGTGATATCCACTAGTGTAAATATTTCAAATTGAAGATCGCATTCATTCACCGTATTCATATAGGGTGAAGGAGTGTACATATAAAAAATCATCAAAATCGGAGTTAAAATAACCGTTAAATCGTGATTTTTCGTTAATAAGCGTCGAATAAGTTTTTCCCGTTACTTTGTCTCAGAAAGTTGTTTTTTTGCAATTTTTGGCGTATGCGATCTCGAATTATATACAAACATGTTTGACAGTTCGATCGTTGAAATTAGTTTCGTAGAATTCGTATTCCATCAAACGATACATTCACTAACACTTAAAGTGTTTATTCATACTTTCATTAAGTATAACACAAGATTTTGTGATATCCACTAGTGTAAATATTTCAAATTGAAGATCGCATTCATTCACCGTATTCATATAGGGTGAAGGAGTGTACATATAAAAAATCATCAAAATCGGAGTTAAAATAACCGTTAAATCGTGATTTTTCGTTAATAACCGTCGAATAAGTTTTTTCCGTTACTTTGTCTCATAAAGTTGTTTTTTTTCAATTTTTGGTGTATGCGATCTCGAATTATATACAAACATGTTTGACGGTTCGATCGTTGAAATTAGTTTCGTAGAATTCGTATTCCATCAAACGATACATTCACTAACACTTAAAGTGTTTATTCATACTTTCATTAAGTATAACACAAGATTTTGTGATATCCACTATTGTAAATATTTCAAATTGAAGATCGCATTCATTCACCGTATTCATATAGGGTGAAAGAGTGTACATATAAAAAATCATCAAAATCGGAGTTAAAATAACCGTTAAATCGTGATTTTTCGTTAATAACCGTCGAATAAGCTTTTCCCGTTACTTTGTCTCATAAAGTTGTTTTTTTGCAATTTTTGGCGTATGCGATCTCGAATTATATACAAACATGTTTGACGGTTCGATCGTTGAAATTAATTTCGTAGAATTCGTATTCCATCAAACGATACATTCACTAACACTTAAAGTGTTTATTCATACTTTCATTAAGTATAACACAAGATTTTGTGATATCCACTAGTGTAAATATTTCAAATTGAAGATCGCATTCATTCACCGTATTCATATAGGGTGAAGGAGTAAATCATCAAAATCGGAGTTAAAATAACCGTTAAATCGTGATTTTTCGTTAATAACCGTCGAATAAGTTTTTCCCGTTACTTTGTCTCAGAAAGTTGTTTTTTTGCAATTTTTGGCGTATGCGATCTCGAATTATATACAAACATGTTTGACGGTTCGATCGTTGAAATTAGTTTCGTAGAATTCGTATTCCATCAAAACGATACATTCACTAACACTTAAAGAGTTTATTCATACTTTCATTAAGTATAACACAATATTTTGTGATATCCACTAGTGTAAATATTTCAAATTGAAGATCGATCGTTTTTTAGGGGTATAAAATTGTTAAATAAAAGAATTTAATATATATATATATAAATATTATAGTTTTTAGAAGTATAAAATTGTTAAATACAAAGAAAAATAGTGTAATTAACAGCTCAAAAAATTTCGTGAACTGTAAATAAGAAAAAATAAACATCCTTTCTTCGCATTAATACATATAATTCACAACAGGTTTTTATCTTGCGTCGAAATAGACTGACATTGCGTCGAAATAGGCTAACATTGCGTCGGATTCAACCGACGTAACATGACAGTCTGCGTCGAAATAATCTTAGGTTGCGTCGGTTCAAACCGACGCTAACATGACACTGTGTCGAAATAAGCTTCATTGCGTCGGTTAAAACCGACGCCAACTGAATGAAAAAAACCGGGAAAAGTGCCGCCCAAAATATTTTAATTAAACCGACGTCGGTTAAAAGCGACAGGAAACAAGCTAAAAAAAAAAAAAAATTTATAACCCAATATTAAAAAAAAGGTTTAACTTATATATAATACTTAATAAAAAAAAACAAAAATATAGTTTTGATAATAAGATATCATAACATACGAAATGAAAGATAGTATAATTAATACATAAAATAATTAACATATTTATTCTCCGTCATCATCTGTTAGCTCATCGTCGACATTGGCATGATTAACGAACTCGGTAGGCAACGCTAATGATTCAAGAAAAGGAGTATCTTCCACGCCAACCCTTGTATGAAAATTTTCATTATCAAGAATTCGATCATCCAAATTCGGTATGGCATAATCATCAATAGCATCACTATCCTCTAGTACGTCAAACAAATCCCTCGGCTGAGTTCGAACAACTACGTGCCAATCTTTTTCAATTGTGTCCTCCACGTAAAATGCTTGTAATGCTTGTGATGCTAGTATGAAAGGATCCTCTTTAAATCCCAATTGATTGAAATTCACCATAGTAAATCCATATTGATCGGTCTTCATTCCTCGTGGACTTTCACTATTAACCCATTCACACTTAAATAACATCACAGCTCGACCCCTATCTCCCGCCTCAGTAGGACCACAATATTTAACCTCGAACATATCAACAACTCTGCCATAACAATTCACTTGCCCAATTGCTCCAGGAACATTTGCAGGTACAAAGACACCACAATTTTGATTCTTATGCTTATCATCCACAGATTTTATACGAAATCTAAACCCATGAACAATGTGACTTTTATATCTACTCACAACCCTACTAGGATAATTAGCTAGCCAATGCAAGTCTTCAGATATCAACGTGTCATTAGCATGATAGCTTGAATTCATCTGTAATAAGTATGAAGATAAAAATTGACAGAATAACTATAACATGTTATAATTAAAATGCAAAACAATAAATAAATAATGTGATTGTTATATCAACTCACATGTTGCTTGAACCATTCTGGAAATTCTTTCTTGCTTAGCTCCTTAATTTGGCGCATAGTTAACCTTTCTCGACGATGTTTAGTTTTCAAGAATTCCTCATGTTGGCTACACAATTATGTCCAAATTTAGATAATTAATTTTTCAAAGTTAAGAAAATCAATAAAACATTAAAACGTATGATTAAACGTTCTTACCTTCTAAATGTGTTCACTTCATCACAATTATTTAGAATGTATCTATGGCACTGATCAAGAGCATTTAGATCGAGCTCCACATGTTCTCCTGAACCCATATAACATCCTTTGGAGTCAAAAATTGATAACCCACCAGACACTCCACGTCCAATACCATCTTCATTTCGGCCTCTACGGGTACGACGAGACTCGACACCTCTAAGATACATGAAACAGAAGGACAATCACTCATCCACCAAATATGCTTCAACAATAGAACCTTCAGGACGACCCTTATTACGAACATAGCGCTTCAACGTTTGCAAATACCTATAATTATAAACGAAACACAAACAATTATAATTATAAATTAAAGTTATGACTACAATTGTAAAAAATTTATAAAAAATTATTAATTACCGTTCAATTGGATACATCCATCTATAGGGAACAGGCCCTGCAAGAGCTGCTTCATCTGCCAAGTGAACTGGAAGGTGCACCATTATATCAAAAAATGCAGGAGGAAATATTTTTTCAAGTTGACATAATGTCAAGGCAATTCTTGAACTCAGTTCCTTGAATCCTTCCTCAGACTCATTCTTACTACACAACTGTCTGAAAATTGCACTCAACTCTAATAATACCATAGTAACAGCTTTAGGCAAAACCGGGCGTATTGCAAGCGGGAGTAACTGCTGCATTAAAACATGGCAATCATGACTTTTCAACCCATGTATTTTTCGTTCATTCACGTGCACACATCGCGATAAATTTGATGAATATCCATCGGGGACCCGAATAGTAGACAACACATTGCAAAACGCAGTTTTTTCTTCTCTTTTCAACGTGAACAAAGCTGGAGGTAGAAATGTTCTATTTCCTTCTCTACGTGGGTGTTGACTGCGTCTTATGTTCAAGACTTCAAGATCTGCACGTGCAGCCAATCCATCTTTAGACTTTTCTATACCTAGCAATGTTCCCACCACACTGTCACATATATTCTTCTCGATATGCATAACATCAAGATTGTGTCTAATCAACAGATGCCTCCAATAAGGTAGTTCATAAAAAAATAGATTTCTTCTTCCACTGACTGTTACCACTTGTACTGCTCGAAGTTCTTTTTCTGCGTTGCCCAACTGAAGCATTTTTCTTTGGTTTTCCAAAAGTAAATCTCAATGTACAAAGTTCTTCGAGACATTGTAAACCAGTCCACTGCCTTGGTGCACTACGATGCTCTCGACGACCATTAAAAGCTGTGGTTTGCCTTCGAAACCTATGATTATCTTCAAGAAACCGTCGATGCCCCATATAACAAATTTTACGACTCGCCGGCAAGTAAATGGATTCTTTATCATGCATGCAATGTGGACATGCTTTATAGCCATGTGTACTCCATCCTGACAACATTCCATAAGCCGGAAAATCACTTATAGTCCATAAGACAGCAGCCTTCATCGTAAAACTTTGGTTGGAATACGCATCATAAGTTGGAGTGCCCACCTCCCACAACTCATTCAACTCGTCAATCAGTGGACGCATGTATACATCAATCTCTTTACCAGGACTGCGCGGTCCTGGTATTAAAAGAGACAACAACAAATTTGGTTGCTTCATACATATCCAAGGCGGCAAATTGTAAACAGAAAGCACCACAGGCCATGTGCTATGATCATTCCTCATTTTTCCAAAAGGATTAAATCCATCACTGGCCAACCCTAATCGAACATTTCGAATTTCTGACGCAAAATCCGGATATAAATTATCCAAATGCTTCCATGCTGGAGAATCTGAAGGATGTCTCATAAACTCATCTTTAGGACATTCAACTGCATGCCACCTCATATGTTCAGTCGTATGCTTCGACATAAAAAATCGTTGCAATCGTGGTTTTAAAGGAAAATACCACATAACCTTAGCTGCGATCTTTTTTCTCGACCTATCCGCTGCGTTGGTAATTTTATATCTTGATTCACCACAAACCGAGCACACGGTCAAATCCGAAGTATCTTTCCAATATATCATGCAATCATTGGGACATGCATCAATTTTCACATACGTCAGACCCAAGTCATTTATAAGTTTTTTTGCCTTATAACATGATTCAGGCAAACAATCCCCTTCAGGCAACATTCTTTTAATTAACTCCAGTAAAGTTGTGAAGATGTCGTCTGGCATTCCCGCTAAACACTTGATCTGATACAGTCTTACAACTGCTTCTAATTTCTTAAACTCCTTACACCCTGGCCACAAATCTTGATCTGTCTCTTCAAGCAACCTAAAAAAAGTCTCCACCTCTTCTGGACGCCCTTCCCCAATAGACGGTTCAGTAGACGGCCCAACACCTTCTTCTGTTAATGGTTGGACAAATACATCATTAAGAAAGTCATGCATGCCAATCACCTCATCTCCTGTTTCTTCTTCTCCAATTGCCACATTTTGCTCTCCAATGTTTTGCTCCCCATGATGTCGCCAGCAAGCATTTTTATAATCTTTATCCATATCATACAATATGAGATGTTCAATAATAGTGTTCCTAACAAAAGTATATCGATTACAACATCTTTTGCAAGGACATCTAAACTTATCAGGACCAACACCATTTGCAACTGCTTGATCCAAAAACAAATTAATTCCAGCTGTATACGCTTCAAAATTTCAGGGTATCGTCAACCAACTCTTTTCCATGTTTTACCAGTTTACGAGGGTAAAATATTGCGCTGACACTAAGATGCCTACAATCTTGCAATCCCTATCATGTAGGCATAACTATTAGAATTTTCAATTTCTATCTTTCAGCCCTCGAACTCTATCACGATTGCAATCTTTTAATTTTCAACACCTATTATAGTAAAAACAAATTAAAATAACAACAAAAAGTTATCAAAATTATGCTCATCTAATCCATTCTAGTAAATAACAACCAAAAGTTATCAAAATAACAATTATAGTGCAAAAGTTATATTTAATATTGTTAATTTAACATAAATGCTTATTTAAATTATTCATTCCATTTTCTCATAACAATTCAAATTGTAAAAAAAATTAATTTAACATAATATATTCTTATATTACTAAAAATGATAAGTTTATGTTATATTAATATTGTTAATTTAACATAAATGCTTATAAATATTATTCATTTCATTTTCTCATAACCATTCAAATTGCAAAAAAAAATTAATTTAACATAACATATTTTTATATTACTAAATATTATAAGTTTATGTTATATTTAATATTGTTAATTTAACATAAATGCTTATAAATATTATTCATTCCATTTTCTCATAAATATTCAAATTGCAAAAAAAATATTCTTTAACATAATATATTCTTATATTACTAAATATTATAAGTTTATGTTATATTTAATATTTTTAATTTAACATAAATGCTTATAAATATTATTCATTCCATTTTCTCATAACAATTCAAATTGCAAAAACAAAATAATTTAATATAATATATTCTTATATAACTAAATATTATAATTTTATGTTATATTTAAGATTGTTAATTTAACATAAATGCTTATAATTATTATTCATTCCATTTTCTCATAACAATTCAAATTATTCTCATCTAATCCATTCTAGTAAATAACAACAAAAAATTATCAAAATAACAACAAATTAAAATAACAATTAGAGTGCAAACAAAATTAATTTAACATAATATATTCTTACATTACTCAATATTATAAGTTTATGTTATATTTAATATTGTTAATTTAACATAAATGCTTATAAATAATATTCATTCCATTTTCTCATAACAATTCAAATTATTCTCATCTAATCCATTCTAGTAAATAACAACAAAAAATTATCAAAATAACAACAAATTAAAATAACAATTAGAGTGCAAAAAAAATTAATTTAACATAATATATTCTTAAATTACTCAATATTATAAGTTTATGTTATATTTAATGTTGTTAATTTAACATAAATGCTTATAAATAATATTCATTCCATTTTCTCATAACAATTCAAGTGACAAAATTAATTAATTCGCCTAAATATGAATTAATTTAAAAAAAATAATAGAGATTTATCTAACTACTTAAATTACAATTTTTAAATAAATAAACTTGTGTATTATACAATTTAAAAATTAAAGAATTTAGTGATAGAAACCTGAATTATAGAAGAATTCCTTCGTCGATCAATTCTTTATATACTCAACCAGCTCAAATAAATTCCCTACAACAATAAATTGTATCAAAACATTAAACATAAGAGGAGAAAATAAAAATACTACAAGCAAGAAAAACTTACCTTTGTGAAGAATGAACTTGGAAGAACTCGGAAGGTGAGAGAGAGAACAGCAGAAGTTTTGTAAACCGTGAGAATGAGAAAAATGCAAGAGAAAAAGAAGAAAACACGGGGTAGGGGGTATATAAAGACCATCAATCTGTCGCTTACAACCGACACTGGGTTTCAAAATATTTAAAAAAATAAAATATATGTCGCTCAGAACCGACGTAGGATTTAAAATATATAAAAAAATCAATTAGTGTCGCTTCTCTATGCGACACCCATACTTTATGTCGCTTAAAAGCGACACTGTTTTATTTAAAGCGACGCCAGTATTTAAAATTATTAAAATGTGTGTCGGTTATAAGCGACATTAAATGTTTACGTCGGTTTAAAAGCGACGCAGACTTTCTAAATCCGACGTCATATTCAGTGGGTGTCGCAACTCTCTTGTGCGCCACTATATTATATTAAACCGACGCAACAACTGACACTATAGGGCCCTTTTGTAGTAGTGAGAGGTTAGGTTTCATGTCCCCCCCCCCCCCCCTTCTTTTTTTTTTGTATTTCTGCTGTTTTTGTTTCTAGAATTGTAAGGTTTATGTCCCCTCTTCTTTTCATATATCTTTTTTTTTTATCATTTTTTCTTGTATTATGAGGGGTTAGGTTTATGTCTCCTCCTGACTAGGTGTACCTTTTTTTTATATCAATAAAATTCCCTCATACCGTCGAAGTTTTCTAGAGAAAAAAATTAAAACAATTCAATGTAATTGACTATGTAATGTTATTTAGACAGAAAGTTAACTTAATTGTTGACACTTTCTAATATTGATAAGTCTCACATACCACAATCCATCTAATAAGAGAGCATTTTAGCAGGTAGTTAGTGTGTTTATATAGCATTATTATTTTATATAGGTAATAGTTGATTATTAAGAGTTTATCACGAACATTGTCCATGTTAGGGGCACTAAACTAATTAATCATATTTTAAGCACCTCATTTAGTATTTCTATTGGTCGGAAAACACATTAATTATGATTACTCTTAATTATATATGCCACAATACCATCCCCAAATATCAAATATTGATATACGTATACGTACATTTACTAAGCTTATATATATGTGTGTGTGTGTGTGTCAATACTCACCAAGGTCAGGAGAAATTTTTCAATGTGCCTGAAGTACAACTCGGTACACCAAGTGTCATAATATAATTGATTGAAAATTGTTATTTTCAAGTTTTCAACCAATTGTAGAATTACATTTTTGTATACCGGACCAAGTTCACGACAAACTGAAAAATCTGTCCAAAGTCATATGACTGTATACCACATATTCTTTAATCAATTAACTATGAGCCTGTTGAGTATATTATATAATAAATGGTGTCACACATACTATAATAACGCATGCATGCATCAAAAGGAATAACTTCGAACCTAATAATATTTTAAGTACTCTCAAAGTATATTTAATCTCCCTTTCATTTCTGCCAATTTGTGAGGCCCGCGAAGGCGATATGTTACCCATCCTAACGCATTATGTATCGTTTGATAGAAATGTGGGGCAACATTCCAAAGATTTTATAGCTCAAAGGTTTTGTTGGAGTTTTGAGCTCCTTTTAAGTCCCACATCGGGGAACTTAAGGGAACTTGAGGTCCCTATATTAATTTAGTCTCCTTTATTAGTGACTAGGTGTTTGACCATTTGGAATGAGGATTGATGCTTTGGCCACTAATTGTGTGGATTAGGCTTGATGATTATACCATAATATTAATATTAATATTTATTAATCAAGACAAGGGCCATGAGATCATTAATTTTAAATTTTAATTAAGTTTTTTAATTAAAATGAATTAAAAACGTTTTGATTAATAAACACAACTCTTTGGAGTTTTTGGAGTTGTGTAGCTTACACCCAAAAAGTATTTGAAGAGGTATGAAAGAGCCTATATAATTGGAGTCTCATTTCCATCGTAGATCATCTTTTTCTTCCTCCTTTTCTTCCGTACAAACTTTCCAGAGAGTAAACACACAAAGCAATTCGCTAGAATTCTATAATCCAGTGCGGGTTGTAGAATTAGGTAGTTGTATCCTGGTCTAGCAGACGTTGTAGAACCACAAGCACAAGAGTGGGACGAAAATAATGTTCAAAGGACATAACTTTTGCACTAGCCTCTACCTTTGATTCATTCAAGTTAGTATCATTTTATTTCTGTATTTATTGTGTAATTTCATTATGTATTGCAAGTATTTTTGAGTAATAAAGTATAAATATTTCAAGTTCTGTATTTCTGTTATTTTTGTTTCTAAATTGTTCTCCAACAATAATATTCCTAGTTACATCAAGAGAAAGGAAAAAGTTTAAATGCAGAACACTGTAAGTTGAAGAAGAAGTTCAGATTCACTAGGACAATCCACCATATTCTTAGTTACATGAAGAGAAATGAAAAAGTTTGAATGCAAAACGTTGTAAGTTGAAGAAGAAGTTCAGATCCACAAGAACAATTCACCACTTGCATAACTCGAATTTTCAAGAGTGTCTATCTTTTCAACCAGTTACCAAAGTCATGCCTTTCACATTTCTTTCGTCAATATTGCTTGTAGAGTTGGTAGTGAAGTTTGAATACAAAAATAGACTAGAAACTCAGGAATTACAAGCATGTTAATAATGATTTGGCTCCCTGAATTGCAACATTAATATTGGACGGAAAATATAGGATAGGAAATAGGAAGAAAAAAGATGTAACGATCGATATATATTCAATATTCAGAGGACTTTGGTAATAAGTCTTCAAATAAAGTCAATTATAAGCACAACAACAAAAATCCAACTAGCTTGTTAAATTCTGAGAACATAATCTAAGAATCTTGCTAATTAACTAACTAGGGCAACCGCATAAAAACCAAGGAACAAACAGCCAAATAAGAAAAAACACACAAAAACATGAAGACTGCAGGCACTCATGCTGTCATGCAGTGTGTATATCTATATGGGTGAACTGCCGAATTAGTCTTTGAATTAACACTTCAGTGAAAATTAGGTTCTTAAATTATTTTTTGGGTAAAATAAGTCCTTAAATTCATTAAAAACTGCTAATTTCATCTTTAAATTAATACTCAAAGCTATTTTATCTAATTTTTCGTCAACTTAAGTCGCATGACACATTTTAGAGGATATTGCCAACATTTTCTTGCCTATAAGCCCATGATGTTGCATATAGGTTGCGAATCTAACGACTAATATACCCTTCAAAGTTAACTCCATACACCATTTATTCGAAGAAAATAAGTCCTTAAACAATGAAAAACTACTTATCTACTCTCTAAAATGGATTACATGCAAGTCACGTGACTTAAATTGACGAAATATTGGACATAATAGCTTTGAACCTAATATTAGAGATGTAATTGACATATTTTATTAGTTTGGAGACTGATTTTTCCAAAAAAATACTTAGGGACCTAATTTTCACTGAGATGATAATTTAGAGACTAAATAGGCAGTTCATCGATAATTTAGAGACTAAATAGGCAGTTCACCATATATATGTCTTACTCTTAAATCTTAAGGTGTTCACTTGTGAACTCGCAAGAGCAGACCATTTGCAGTATCCACTTATTCATAAGCACTTCCAAAGAGCATTCCCATTCGAAATTAACAAAACCCATATATATCGATCGAAAAACTAAGGGCACTTGTTCATAAGCACTTCCAAAGAGCCTCAAATTGTTTCACAAAGCCTAAACCCCAAACCAGAACATGCATGTATTGCTTGTCATCTACACAGTCAGATTATATTGCTTATAACCTCTAGGCGGCCGTATTTTGTAGGGACAACAACCCCAGCAGCTCCTACGGAGCTTCCGAATGACAGAAGGAACTTCGGTAATGAAAAGTTATAGTACTCGTTCTCCGTCTATTTTTCCATGTTTCTGGCACCTGCATGAATATGCCTATGGACTCCATGTTCTTTTAGCCAGCCAACTGGAATGGAAGATCAAATGAAAGGACGTCTTTATAAGCCGAAACAACAAAATCTCCTCCAGTAGAGTCTCTTCCAAAGGATTATGAATAATTCTCTGCATAGGCTCCCGTCTGCATAACGACCGGAAATCGACCGGGCTGTTGGTGTCTATTAGAACACGACGGTCCTCTCGCTCTTGGCCGTACCATTTTCTCCAGCTCGGACATTGGGCATACCCTAAACCCTAAACTTTCCTTAAATACTGAGCTTCTGGTTTACAAACACTTATTTCAAATAAAATATTGTACCACTGGTGACTTCACGCGTTTGGTGCTGCCTGCGTGAAGTTTTTAAGGCGCAAAAACCACTATCTGGTTGGATTATGAAAGTTCTTTTGCGCGGGATCTCCATTCTCTATTAGCATCCTTTGGTTTGTTTGTTTACGGGTTAAAAGGTTTGTTTGGACTGCTTTTGAAAAGAAAATGTTTTTGACAATAAAAAGCGTTTATGGCTATGTTTACCAGATTTATTTAAAAGTGAAAATGAGTCGTCACTTAGTACTACAATCTAGCAGTATTCATTTTCACTTGTAAGTAAGAGATCTAAGGTTCGATTCTCGCCAATGGCAAATTTAAACCACATTATTGCTAGCTGATTGTGAGGCTAAGCTCATCTTCCTCTCCCTTAAGGTAGATAATATCGTTTTGTTCAAAAAAAAAAAAAAAAAAGTCATAAAAGCATTTTTGCTCACAAGTACCTTCCAAAGAAGCAGTCCTGAACAAGGGAGGACTCCTTTTTTCTAATTGACCCTAGTGGTCTACTGTGGTGGTGCAGACTGCAGATGCGGCGGGCTCCTTTTTCTAATCGACGTTGGAATTTTTTTGTTTAGCGTTGTTATTGGCTGTTTCTTTGTAGACGTGAGACCAAATCAACAGGGCAGATTCTTGGGTTTGCTAGTCAAATCACGAGGTTGAGCGGCCATACACAAATTAAGAGATGACTAACCTGAAATGAATTTACCGTCACGTGGCATTTCTTGTTCGATATGTAATTTTTTCTCCAGATGATAATATATTATTATATTGAAAAACCACGTGGCGGCAAACCCGTATAAGTTGCTCTCTAGATTAAACAGAGGCATGGTCTTTCTTTCTCCCGCCCCTATTTCTGATCCTACCCGATTCTCTTTAAGGTGTCATTTTATTTTTCGTCATCTAAATTCTAAAACCCCATTAAGATAAGAGAATTACAATGGATAAAACATTGGAAAAAGCCCAAACCAAAAAAATTGTCATCTAAATTCTAAATTTCGACTACACCCTTTCAAAAATTCCTCCTTCCAAATGACCCGAAAACCCTAACACGCCACAAGGCAAAAATGTAACTGCAAAATCATCCAGACGGAGGAATTTCCAAAAGGGTGTAGTCAAAATTGCCACATGACATAAAACGACATGAAGTGAAAGAGAAAGTTGCAAAGGGCTCCGAGAACATTTCTGAGTTTGATCCCCTGTAAAAGAGAAAAAAGAAGAGAGTTGCTCAGTCTCCGGGCAAAGGGTTTCGTTGCAATGAAACATAATTTTGTTCCTAAATTGTTTCCGTCAAACGTGACACGCAACAGAAGATATGATCAACATACAGGCGAGAAATAAATGGTATGAAAATATTCATTGGAATAATATGACAATTCCAGGATTTTCTCAACAGTTTTAATCACCATCACCATGTTTAAATGTTCCAGCACCGGAAATCTCATGTTATTTTTCTCCGTATGTGCATCTTCAAGCACCGTGCTTCCTCAAATCTTAGTCTAAAGTTGAAAGTACAAAACGAAAAACTTGTATCGATGTCTGAACTAAGATTCTAAGAAAATAAGCAGGGCTGTCAATCCGAAAGGAGGAAAAAAAACCTCAGGTACCTCAAACGACTTGCTCTTTACGTCGCCCTCAAGTTTAGCCGAACATCAAATATCACAAGAAAAAATCAAATTCCCAGATTCTATGACGGAGCTGAGATGCTGAAGCGAAAGCCAGTCTTCCCACGGTCATGCTCAAATTGCTTCAGTATATAGTAGTAGTTGCACTGACAACAAAAGAACGAGCTTGTTAAACCCTGAGATCATAGGGATCTTGCTAACCAGGCACAAATGGAAAGTATGAACCAAACACATATATGAACTCAGGGCAAAACAACACGTACACAAATGAAAACAGGCATGCATCACATGTATACCCTACAGAGGAGTTTAACTGATGAGACTTGTACAAGAACAGATTATTTACAAAATCCATTTAAACATAACCATTTTCCAAAGATTTCAGAAGCCTTCCTGAATCGAAATTACCATGTCATAAAATTAGATTGTTTTCCCAGAACAGCAGCAACCCAGTATATAAGCAGATAAGACCATGAAAGAAAACCCTTTTGAAGAAAGAGGATCCTTATGCCCATTACTGCATGCAATCTATCTTCATATAATACATATCACGGATGCAAGAATTATGTGTACCATGAATTTCCTTTCTTAAATTTTTACTTCAAAATCAGATTAAATAGCTAACCTCTAGGCGGAAGAATTTGGTAGGGACAACAATCCCTGCTCCCACAGAACTTCGAAATGACTGAAGGAACTTCGGGGCAGAAAAGTTTTGGAACTCATTCTCCGTCAATTTTGCCAGATTCCCCGCACCTGCGAAAATATGACCGTGCACTCCATGTTCTTTTAACCAGCGAAGTGGAAGATCAAATGAAATGTCTGCAAATGCAGAAACAGCAAGATCTCCTCCAATAGAATCTCTTCCAGGGGATTCTGAATTCTCCTGATTAGAATTATCTCCAACATGCCTTCTTGGTTCAGTGGGGCCTAGTCCCCTTGTCTTGAATCCCCACACTGTCGTATTGCCCCCCACAGAGCAAACTGGAGAGAAATCACCACCCAGGAAGAACCGCTCTGGAAGGGATGAGGGCTTGTTCAAGAATCCACACCCCCATGGAAAAATAACTCCAGCGGAGATCCCAAAATTAAGTGCAGCATGATAAAATCCTAATGGAACTGCATAACGAATATCAAACTCCTGCAGCATACAGTAAGAGAAGCAAGTTAATAAGTTTAATAGCAAATAGGTCTAGAGAATAAGTGGAAAGGGGGTAAAAATCAATCCTTAATTTGGTTCTTAACAAAACCCATATTTAGCCATAAACATAGATCAACTGATTTAAGCAAAAGGCCATATATCCAATAAGAAGTTGCCACTTTTCACTACCTTGAATCAGGCCACAAGATAACAATGCACACAATTTACTACAGGACAAAGAAAGCTTCATAACAGACTTTCAGATTTTGAAAATCGCTAATTAGCAAACAATCATATTGGTTTTGTTAATTTCCAAAAACAGGGTAGAGAAAAGAATGGTCTTGTTGTTTTTCTTTCATGTTCCTCTTCTAATTATGCGTAGTTAAGAGTGTCAGTAATATGCAAGAAAATGAACAAGTTGTATCTGAATAATGTATTAAGTCCACAACATGAGCAGTTAAGAGGGTCAGTAATATGCAAGAAAATGAACAGGTTGTATCTAAGATGGCCTACTAGAAAAAAGCAGTCATGGTTGTTATTCAAGAATAAGAAATAGAAGAATCGTTCCAGATCAGAAATATTAGAAACATCTCATTATGCAATGACAATCCTGGGAAACGTTCTATCATTAGTAATCTAATTATCTAAACATGAAAGTATGGTTAAAACATTTATAGATCTCTTAAGCAGGTGGGTATACAAATGACAATCAAAAGCATTTAACATGAAAGACATATATACATAAATTTATTTTTTTCGCTTTCCCTTCGTCAGTTCGGCTTAAAAAGAAACCAAAATAAAGAAGAGAAGGTGTACTAAACCTGACGCAAAAACCTCGTGCTTCGATGATCAGGTGCAATGCCACCAATATGACTTGTAGAAACAAATGAGTAACCTTGAGTTGGCCTCAAAGGTGAATTTCTCCTATCAATCTTAAATGTGTATTTGATTGAAGAAAGTAATCCATGGCCGAGCTGCCTTCTTATTGACCTCGAGGCCAATTGTGATGGGTCTGCTAGCGTTCGCCAACCCAGGTTGTATGCCAAATCATGGTGTTTTGATGAAATTAGTCCAAGAGAGAGCCCCATCATGCGCTCTTTATAAGAAGAGAACTCCATCCAATCTTGGGAAAGCAGGAATGCTCGTGCCGTCACTGGAGTTACAAACCCTTTGAACCTGGGCAAAAACAGGCCAGCACTTAACTCCGACGTTTGGTTGGGCCCATACGCCAAAGAACTATCCCATAAATCCCCATATCCGAGCAGATTTTTGAACTTAAGCGTTCCTTCAGCAGTCCATGACCTAGCCTACAAAAACATTACACGTAAGACATGACGGAGACCATGCTTATGCATCTGTTCACAATTAAGAAACAAGAGAACACAACATATTAGGCATTTTAGCTCCCACATTTGCATTCATCACTTAACCACGCCTCCTAGTTTCATGATATCATGATCCTTCGGACCGAAAAAAACTGGCAGCAGCAGATATGGATAGGTTTTACCAGTATATTGGTATCGATGTGGGATTTAAAATTTTCAACACACGCCATCTATTTCACGCCCATATGTGCAAATAATTAATATAATCCAGATTTCCATTTCCTCCAATTTCTCAGCAATCAAACAGTCTGTAGTTATTCTACGTACTAAACCCTAATCTCACCAATTCAGCAAACCAAACCAATATATACAAATACACGAAACTTATAGTAACAGAGAATGTACCGCCGGCTTCGTGTAAGCACCGATTTCGCCAGAAATTGGACTCTTAGTTTCGACGACCTCCACAATAACATTGGTAGTTCCAGGCAGCTCCGGCGGGCCAGAATCGAGCGTGATCCGAACCGCATCGAATATTTCAAGCTTCTGAAGCTTCGCATTTGCAATTGCGGCGGCCTCGAGCAGCTCTTGCATGGTGGTGGCCTTCTTAATCTCCGCCAGCTCGGCCTCGATCAAATGCTCCTTCGTCTTCGTATTGCCCTTGACCAGAACGTCGTGGACCCTCAGATCGACCCGCTCGGTCGACATCCGACGGACCAGGTTCTCTAGCTTGGACTTCTCCGCGCGCAACCGGGCCTCCTGGGAGAGGGGATTTCGCGGCAGAGGTGGCTCCTCCTCCTCGTCTTCGTCTTCTTCTTCGTCCATTTCGTCATCGATTTCGTCGGGTTCGGGCTCGTCGTCTACGGTGCCGTTGACATTGGAGGGAGTTTGCTCGTCGCGGTCGTCATTAGCGTTTTGAGTTTCGGCGTCGGATTTTTCCATGGGAGAGAGATTAGGGAAGGTGGAGGGCGGCGGTTTGGGAAAAGGGGTACAACGAGCGGCGGCGCTGATGAATTTTGAAGGCCACTCAGCAGTGACTTGCTGCAGTGGGTGTGATTGTGTGAAGGCCTGCTCTCTTTCTGTTGGGCTTTCGCGGGTCGGAACATTTCTTTGTTTTTTTTTTGTTAAAGTTTTATTTTATTTTTCTTAGGATAAATTTAAAGTGTATATCTCATTTTCCATCTAAAATAATAAGGTCTAATTATAATCATTTAGACGGACATTAAGTCTAATGATATTTTTCATCATGATCATAAGTAATACTTTTCTACTTATTAATATTATGTCTTATGCCGATAAAATATTAACTTTATCGTTCACTCATATTACAAAATGTAAACAGTATCACCGTCATGTTCTAAAATATCTGTCACAGAATCCAACTCTATTCTTTACCCACCCAAAAAAAAAAAAAAGTCCAACTCCATTTAAATTGGAGTTGCGCGTAAGGGCTCCTTCCTTATTTCGAAAATTCAAATAAAACCTCCCTCCCCCTCCTCCACATTCACCTCCACCTCCACCACCATTACCACCATGTCCAACAACGATCTTCTCACCTCCTTAATCTCTGACATCAAAACCTACTCCGGCAAAGACCCTCTTCTTCCATGGCTAAGGTACCCTCTCGCCACCTCCATCTCTTCCTCTCTATCAGTTACCGTTTTATTGTTTAACCCATTTGATTTCACAATGTGGTTGCAGAGGGATTCGAAAAATGAACGACTCACTCCCACCTCGCACTCTGAAGGAGAAGCTCCCTCGCTTCTTGCAGAAATGCGCGCAGACATTCGAGTCTGATCGGCGATACCGAAAAGACTTGCGCTACATTCGAGTTTGGTTGAAGTTGGTAACTTTTCTACCCCTTTCTTTGTGATTGCGACTTCTGGGTATTTTGGATTTTGATTGATTCATAGCTACTGTTTGGTTGCTGAGAAAATTGAGGGAAATATATGAAATGGGTTCGATTCGGTTTTTCCAATTCTTGATCTTTGTTTTGTGGAGTAGATGGATTTTGTCGATGATCCAAGAGCTCTGTTGAGAACAATGGAGGCGAATCAAATCGGGACAAAGCACTCCTTGTTCTACCAGGCATATGCTCTCTACTATGAAAAGAACAAGAAATTTGAGGAGGCTGAGAAGATGTACCACTTGGGAGTGCAAAAGTAAGTTTTCAGCATTTTCCCTTTCTCATTGAATCTATCGTGATGCTCTCAATTTCTGGAGGAAGTAAAATTATACCTGATTCGTTTCTGTTTCGTAGCGTTGGATATGTTGTTTAGCTAATTTGTAGCTTAGATGCCAATTTGCAATCCAAATTTGTAGTATACGTCGCAAATTCGAGCAATAGTGACTGTAATATGAATGTTTCTGTGTATGTACATTTCTGACTTGAACCGCTGCTACATTACATCTTATTAACTGCCAAACAGCCTTGCTGAGCCCATTGGAGCGTTAGAGAAGTCGTACGAGCAGTTCCTTCAACGCATGGAGAGACACAGGAGACACAGAAACCAGGTAGTTTATTAATCTTGTTTTTGGTGTATAGGGATTGTAGTTTGTGTTGTCAGCACTCCTTTTAACCGTAGAAAATTGTTGTGCATCGCCAGGAAAACAGGACGACAACGAAAAGGCCTCTGTTGGATCGGACTATCCCTCCAAATGGAGAAAGAAGCAAAGAAAATGCCTGCAGAATCGGGGCCAGGCCTATAGAATCCCAACATGATCCGTCTAGAAGTAAGCGTCAAGTGACTTCTGGAAGAGGGTCAGAGGAACCGAAGATGTTTGGCGGCGATGCTACAGTTGTGGTGAAGTTTGCAGACACTGCCATTGTTGGAAAGTCTGAAGCGGAAGATGCGTGTCATCATGGATTGGTGGATCCTACTATAAACATGAAAGAGGCCATGAGCGCCATCAACGACATGTTTCGAGAGCCTATAGTGACGGCTCCCATTAGCAGAAGATCTTGCCAATCCCAACCGAAGAACAATAATGTGGACAGTGGATTCCAGGTATTTGTTGATGACAACTTGGATAAAGGAGGGAAATCAGAAAATAATAAGGAAGAAATGAGTAGAACTGCTACCCAACAGTCTCACCAAGAACCTTTAAACATTTTCATTGATGATGATAACGATAGCCCTGATCAGAGTGGCGTCCAAAATCCAACAGATGATTCTACCTCACCAGCTTCACATAGAAATGTGTTTGTGTTTCCAAAACCGAAGGATCTTCCAGGTGAAAGTTCCAGTGATTTGGACGTTGGAGGCTCATCTCGACCGAGGTTCAGGGAGGATACAATGGTTTGTAGGTTTGTTGGGGCCACCATTTCGGATGAGCCAGAGGAGGTCGAAAATGCTTGCCACCATGGTTTAGTCGACCCGACAATAAACTTAAAAGAGGCCATGGATGATATCAATAACATGTTCGGGAAGCCTATGGATTTTGTAAGAAAGAGGAGAGTGAAGAAGCAGGACAGAGGAATTGATAGGAAAGAAGATTTTGGTGGGTTTTCTATACTTCCTGATGATAACTTGGACCAGAAGCAAGAGAAGAAAATGCTAGATTTTTCGGGAAGATCAAGAGGTTCGGATTTGTTCGAGGCCACTGTAACAACAAAGGAGGCCATGGATGAGATCAATAAGATGTTTGGAATGCCCCTGGACTTCTAGGAACAATTGCAATGGCGGGGTGTGTGTGCGCGCTGCAGTTTTCTCGGATTTGTTGTGGAATGTAATGAGTTGTGTTCTTTCCCCATTCATCCCTTGTACTTGAAGTTTCCAATTTTAGTTTGAGCTGAATTGTGCCTACAATCTCATAAACTTTGTCCCCTATTTTCTACATAATCCAAAGAACAAGAACTTTCGGGCATCTGGGGAACCTGGGATGACAGGATCCTAAGGCAATCACGCACTGTCATGTTTTTTAATCATCTCGCATCCCAGGTGCATGAGAAATTAGCCAGTTTCTCTTCGAAAGAACGGATAAAACAAATAAATGAAACATGACATTTCATCACTTTGCAGTACAAAACCAGTTTATGCAAGAAACAATACAACTTCTGAGACACAATAACATTTGGAACACAAAAATCAAACAATAGAAAAAAAGAAGTTACAAAGGTTAACTTAAGGAGGAAAATTAATCAGCGAAAAACCGGTGTTCTGAATCAAGAGTGAGTAGTAGGGCAGTTAGAAGGACGGAAAGCCAGGGGCCCTGCAGCATAAACAACTGCCTCATAGTTCCTCCCCCACAACCTCTTGTCCTCGTAACGAAGCGGGGCGCCATAGAGCCCGTAATTCACATTGCTGAGCTCACTGCACTTTTCCAGAGGAGAAGAAACAAGCTTCACTTTGCATCCATGAAGAGGATGGTCCAAAAGATGTTGTCCAATTTTGAAGCCATCAAGCTGTGCATAGAAGTAGCCCTTGACGTCCGTCACGAAGGACTTGTAGAAGCTCACCTGGCCCTTGTGGTCCTTGCAGATGACGCTGATTTTCGCCGACGGAATGGGCTCAGCCTCGGTCAAGGACCATGTTCCGTAGTGGTCACAGCTCTGGCAATACACCACGCCTTCCACCACCACATGGTCCGGTTGCTCGGGGGTTTTCGGGGAGTAGTCGGTGGCGGTTGCGGATGGGAAGGAGAGGGAGATGAGGAGGAGGGAGGAGATGAGGATTAGAAGACTCCTGCTTGCCATTTCTTGGGGGTTAGGGAAAGGATTGCAGGAGCTTGTTTTGAAAGTGCTTAGCAGAAAAGCTGGGTTGAGGGAAGAGTGATTGGATGGGGTGGTATTTATAAGGTTAGTGGATTGTTTGGCGACACAGTCTAACGTTGTCGGACGTGGGAGCTACTAAGTTGCATGTCAACTACCACTACGCGAAGGCCACTGGCATATGCCTAATCAAAATCTTCCCAGTATCTCTATGCTTGCTTATATTTATTGACATTGAACTTGGCTGCGATGTAAGAGGGTGGATACATTCCGCATACTTAACTGACCTAACTCACGTAAATGAGTTACATTTTTTTATTAAAATTTTAATACTAGTTATGTTTGCATATTATATCGACTAATTTGCATAGCATCCTAGTTGAAAAGTCAAAACAATTTTGGGTAATTCGATTTCTAATTTATGATCGTGGAATGCAACACCTTTTGGTTCGATTCTTGACATTAGCTAACAGCACGATGATGACTAGGAAAGGCTGAAATACTTCTATGAGTCTTCATGACCCTTGAAAGAATGAGTTACTATAACGAAACCACCAACTGATCTCCTTTTTTCAAAAGACATCTTTAATCTAATTTTTTTTAAGATTCCTAAAATCTTAAGTCTTTCTTTTTTCACACTTGCGAGTCTTCGAATGTTGAGAGAATGAATTTCACGTTGGAAAATTAAAAATCTTGCATGCATCATGTTTGAGACCTTCAATCCAATCCACTCAACCAATTGAGGGATAATAAGTTTCCAAAATTCATGTTCCCCCCCCCCCCCCCCAAGAAAGTTGCTCCTCTCACTGAAGTTCATCCTACATGAATGAACCAACAAACTGATTGACAGGTTGATTTACTGTTGTGTTTTACTTTTACAGTTTTACTGCTGAACAAAAGGATTATGTTTTCCACCCTATCTCAGGTTATATACAAGTAGAATTCTATCCCCCTGCTGTAAATACAAGCGGTATTAACTTAAGGTAAACTTTTTTTTGTGCCTTGCCACTCACGGAAGATGAAGACTCGCACATGGTTCGTAGTGACAAATCTTGGCATTCATCTTCTAGCTTCCGTCATGAGACATAACTTCAAGCTCCGCCCACCAAAGAGGTGAGAGTTTCGGTGATGCCCCGTCGGGTGTAACTCCGGTAATTTCTCTTAGTCTTGCAGTGACTTCTCTCATTGGAGGTCTTTGTTTTGGATCAGGGCGGGCACAAGATCTTATAACTTCCCCGATTTGCTCCAGTTGCTCTTCGTGGAAAGACTCTAGAGTCGGATCAACCATTTCTCTGAGGGGCTGATCGCCTCTCAAGTAATCCGCACCCCAGTCTTCAAGTGAGACATTATCCACTGCATAAGGGAGTCTGCCTGTTACCATTTCGAACAATATGACACCAAAGCTGTAGACATTGCTTTCTCTGTTTGCTGATGGTATGGTAAAAAGTTCTATGCTGGATGATTCTTTTTCAGCTTCAGCTATCTCGTTCGAGAAGCTAAATTCTGAGACTTTTGGTGCATAATCCTCTGTTAGCTGGATGGATCCTGAATTCAAGTTGTTGTGAGCTATAGGCGGGTTCAGCTGGTGCATGTACTCGAGGCAGTAGGCCATGCCCATTGCGATTCTCAGTCGCATTCTCCAGTCCAAGTGCTCAGCTTCTTTTACTGCAGTTTTCACTAGCATTAGTTATCTCATGCATAATTAGCACAAACACATACATTTGAGAGAATGTAGCTCTATACTCACTGTGTAAATGCTCAAAAAGTGTCCCATTTGGAGCGTATTCAAAAACCATCATTCTGGTGAAAGGTTCCCCTTCCTCACAGTACCCGATAAGGCTGACAAAGTTCTTGTGGCTCAGTTTCGATAATTTTTCGATCTGAAACCATAACCATTGGAACATTAGGCCCTGCCAGAACAGATTAAGCAAGCATATAAATATACAACTTTTGTTTGTTTCATACCTTCTTCCTAAACTGCAACTCTAAATTGGTGGTCCAACAGTAATTGGCAGACGGCTCTACAAGGGAAGCCACGGCAATTTCAACACCACTAGACAATGTTCCTTTGTACACTGTACCAATCGGTGAAGAACCTATTACATTACTGAAATCTTCACAAGCCGCTTCAAGCTCTGATCTCTTAAGATTTGGTACACCTGCAATCAAAATTCCCTATCATGATTAATCCAGAGAGATACAAAACTTGCAACACGCACAATGTATCTAACTGATGGCAGAGATCATCTTTTTCTATTATCAAATAAGCCTTACCAGTTACAAACGCTTTCTGTAGCTGTCCGCTTAACCCTGTGGCCCAAGGCTTGACAGTAGCTACCTTGTTGGTCTTGTAGAGATACAAAAAGATGAATGAAATTATAACAAAGCAAGCACCACCACCTATGCCTCCAATTAATATTGCGGCTTTATGCTTCGTTACGAAACTTTCACTCTTGGAATTTCCTGAGAAGGCAGGCACCGGAGCAGAAAGTGAAGGTGGAGAAGCAGATGGGGTAGGTGCGGAAGGATTTGGTACTGAGACTAAACGAGAATGTTTTGCAACTTTTGGCGATGATGGTGTGTTGGATTTCGGTGGTTTGAAGCTAGGACTATTTAAAGAAATTTGTGGTGGTAATTCATCAGTTGGAGAAGAGGGTTTTGCCACTCGCAGCATTCTCCCATGAACAAAGTGTTCAGAATGAGCGAGGTTCCTAGCAAAGAAAACAAGACTAAAGTAAGAGGCATATAATTGGCACTAGAATATGCACGACAGAAGGTAATAAGACTCATTTTCCTAGATCATTAGTCCTGCGAAGCCTCAATTGTAATCACATACCATGAATTAGATCTTTCATTGCAAGATGCTTCTCTGCCCGCACCAGAAAGCTGATTCTCATCAACTTGAAATTCGGAAAGCAACCCCAGATTGTAAATTTCAGGAGATAAGGTGCCAAGAAGCCGGTTGTTGTCAAGTAGGCTGCAATGTGAGCAGAAAACTGAGTTACTATACATACGTCGGAAAAAATGATCAAGAAAAGAACTCAATTGTTTGACAGATCAACCTACAGGATTGTCAATGAAAAATTACTGCCAAGGTCAGCTGGAAGCGGTCCACTGAAGTTATTGTATCCTAAATCTAACACTTCCAATTCCTTCAACCTGCTGATCCCTCCAGGAATGATCCCCGTGAAGGAGTTGTTGCGCAAAATACTGAAGAAAAATTTCACTTTAGCAGGATTCACCAGAGAAAGCTCAAAGAAATTTACTATTAATCATTACAGATCGAAGCAACGATACAAAAATGCTTACATAGACTTTATGTGGACAAGTTTCCCGAGCTCAGGTGATAACGTTCCTCCAAGACAAAGATCTTTCAAGTTCCTGCACATCATATTACATCTAACTTTAGAATCAGTTGTGCAAAATCAGCAAATTGAAATCACCTACAATGAATCATAGCTTGAAAAAAAAATGAAGTCCTCAAGTCTTTGAGTTCCCGGTTTTGACTTTCTTTTATAGAATTCACGGGGCAATAAAACTAAGAGTAAAGCTATAACTAGTACTCCATAATCATGAATTATATCGCCCGACGATCATATTAGGCCCCTTCGGCACCTATAGACATGCTGTTCTAAAACCTCATAAGATAATATTGATTACTTGGCACTAAAAATTTCAATTACTAACAAAATTCATCGGTAAATTAAAATCGAGAAAGTTGTTCAGTTGGTTAAGAGCATTCAACCCCTACACCAACACACACAAAGTATCAATTGTATAAGAAGAAACGACACTTTTCCCTTTCGAACTTCGGTTATGTCCTTGAATCAAAAGCAAAAAATAAAGACTTTTGAGCTTTCCAGTCTTCAAATTAATATCTTCTTAACTAATTAAGCTCCTCAATAACTTGAATTAGTAGATTGTATAGAAAGAAAAGCAAGAAAGAAAGAAAGAAGAGAGAAAAAGGTACTCACAAAACCACAACTTTTCCATCTGAGCATTCGACCCCGAACCACGAGCAGGGATCAACCTCTCCATCCTCATCGTTCCAATTCGCCAAAGCACCAAAGGGGTCGCTCTCTACTCTCTCTCTAAACCTCAAAAGCGCCAAACCTGCACAAGAAAAACAACCATCTTTCGTTTCAATTTTCCTTCACTTTCTCGGGATACAAACAGTAACCAGCAGCTCAAATCAATCCCATACCTTCACCATTCAAACCCCAACAAAAACCCAGATTCTGAATCAGCAAGCAGACCACCACCACACCCAGCAACCCCAACCGGTCCTTCAACATGCTGAACTTCCACTTCTTGATCATCTTTGTCACTATCAACGAAAACCCAGCAAAAAACAGAGCAAACCCAGCAGAGTCTTGAAAGCAAAATCCGAGTTAACCCAGAGAAAACCCAGCTGAGAAGTTTGAATTGAGTTGAAAAGGCAGATGAGTAAAGACCAAAAAACGTGTACTAAGAACTTGCAAACTAATTTAGACCCACAGAAGGTGTTTGAAAATGAAAAACGCGTACACTGCAAATACTAATCCATGTGTTTGATTAGTATAATCAAAATTAATAATCCAATTAATATAAAGGAAAACTACTGGAAATGGTTTGAAAACTTTGAGTTTTAACGATAAGGACAAAATAAAAAGTAAAGTGAATAGTACCAGAATTGACTTTTTAGTGTACAAATGTAATTTTTCGTTAAAGTGAACAGTAACGAGAGTTTTTCATTAAAGTTCTCATTTAATACAATCTTAGTGGGTTTTAGAGGGAGAGATGAAAGTAATAATCTTTTTGGGAAGAGAAAATCGTAACAATGGTCGCTCAACTTTAATCCAATTGGAATAATGATCAATGGTCCCTTAACTAAAAATATATGACAATTGGTCTCTTAACTCATCAAAACGTGTAGCTATAGACCTTTTTGTAAACTTCGTCAGAATTCCGTCAAAATGAATTATGTTGAAAGTGATCATTACTACAATTGAGTTAAAGTTTGAGGGATCATTGCTCCAATTGAGTTAAAATTAGAGACTATTGCTCTAATTGGATTAAAATTAAAAGACCATTGCTACATTTTTTCATTCGGTTTTTCATATTTGCTCCTCGACTCAGCTTCATATGCATGACACGTAAGCAGGGGCGGATCCACAGTGGGGTCAATGGGGTCACATGACCCCTTGGAAGCCATGGAAATAACCTTGGAGCTGCTGGTGCGACCTCTTGGAGCTGCACACCACGTGGTCGACGAAATGTCTGAAAGAAGAAGAAAGAGTTGGCTTGCAGGTTGAAGAAGAAGGAGGCTGCTGGCGCATTGATAGAAGCTTGAGATATCTAGCTGTCAGAACAGTAGTCATGTTGGGTTGTCCGCCCTAGCAAGCTGTAGTGAAGGATGTTTAGAGCAACTCGTGTTGTCATATGGCTCTCCTGTAAGTACTGACTTTCCTCGAGTCCTTTTTATAGTTAATAATGTGATTTCTCAACTCACACATTGCACTGTGGTGGCACTGTGATAGTTCGTTAATCTCGTTGTCAAAATGCTCAAGTTTGAACACCGTTGAAAGTCGAGGATGTCCTCTTATCACATCTTTGGGTCTAGCAGCAATTGCTGTGGGATGCAAGCAACTGACCAAGCTGGACGTAAAGAAGTGTTCAAATATTGATGATGCTGGGATGATCCCACTTGCTCACTTTTCTCAGAACCTTAGACAAGTACGCTTTCTCATTTCTCGCTTTAATGTGAGCCTACAGTTTGATAGAGAACACTTGTTTTTGACCAGACGGTTCATATTTTTGTGCAGATTAATTTGTCATATAGCTCAGTTACAGATGTGGGGCTGTTATCCTTAGCCAGTATCAGTTGCCTACAGAGCTTAACCATCTTGCATTTGAAGGGTTTGGGCCCTAATGGACTGGCAGCTGCCTTATTGGCCTGCGGGGGGCTAACTAAAGTAAAGCTCCAAACAACCTTCAAGTCATTGCTACCCCATGCTCTTTTCAAACATTTAGAAGCGCGCGGTTGCGTGTTTCAGTTCAGTGGAGAGATAAATTCTTCAGGGTAAGTGTTTTTACTTATCAATCATCAAATCCACGAAGATGCTAACTTTTCCAACAAATTTGTTTAGTCTAGTGTCATTAAAGATGTAGGACGTAACTGCAAATATTTTGTGTTTTCATAACAAACAATAATCAAGTTACACGTTCTTTGCACTCAGATTCTGTTAAAAAAAATTTGCGCGCTGCGCGCTATCCTTATTGACCCCCCAAACATTATTTCCTGGATCCGCCACTGCACGTAAGTCATTTTGACGAAAGTTCTAACGAAGTCGAAGAAAATGACCATAGTTGTATGCTTTGAGAAGTCAAAGAATTTTTAGTGAAATGACCATTACTCCAATTAAATTAAAGTTGAGAAACCGTTGTTATAATTTCTTTTGGTGTGAAATTAAACTAGCAAATTTTTTTTTTTTGGTAAACAATTAAATTAGCAATTAAGTGTGCGAATGGATCCAAGGGTTGGCAGCAGTGTGATGAGGACTGAGGGCTTGGAGATGGAAAGGTTGAGACTTGGGCGTAAAGCGACGCGCACCATTAGATTTTAGTCAAACAGCCGGCGAAGACTTTTGGCATATGAACATGGACAAACATACAAACATACAAACAAACACATCACCAATAATTAAATATATTAAATGAAATTAATAGAGACAATTTTCTTTCCAGTGTAATAGTGACATTGTGACAGTGTCATTTAGTACTATTAATTTGAGAGAACTTCATGTCCTTTGGTTAGCTAATATTGACATGTTATCAACTAATGGTATGTTTTTTTATATAAACATTGATACTATATGTGCTTTGATTATATGTGAATTATTCAAAATTGAGTGAAAGATTTTTTATTTCGAGTGGATTAGAAAAAAGACATTACGTAAAGGAAACGTATTCCTCCTAATTTCACTATTTTGGCAGAATTAGGGTTGGTTTGGTATTGCTGTGCTTTGAAAAAAATTTGTTTCTGTTGTGCTGTGAGAGTAAGCAGCTGTGAAATAAAGCAGTAGGGTGTTTGGTAAACTTTTTTGTAAAAGTGATTTTGGAAAAAAAAAACAGTATTATAGTGTTTGGTAAACTTTTATGCAAAACATATGTGAAAAAAAAACCGGTTTTTCAAAGCTGGGTTTTGCAGCTTTGTGTTTTTGACTTTTTTCACCCAAAACTGTGAAAAAAAACTAAAGCTGAAGCTGAATGTTTACCAAACACAAAAAAGCTCCCAACTTTTTTTGATACCCACTTTTTTTAGAATCACCTCAGTACCAAACCAGACCTTAGAATGATAAGTTTCTTTAATAAGTAATACATTTTTTACTATATGTTGTATATAATTTTTCATTTCTTCGTTCAAAAGTTCATCATATCTTAAAGATAAGGCTTATTTTTAGCTACGCTCCCTAGCACTCGATTTTGATCTCACTTTGCACTATGTAACTCAAAAGTCACAACTTTACTCTCTGAAACTCAAAATTTGTTCCATCTTGTCCCCTTAAACTCTAAAGTTGCCCTCTACAACATATGTGAGATCCACCACCGAATAACATTATGCCACATGTGCCAATGAATTTGGTTTTAAGAACATTCACTATACGTTAACATTCAATCATAAAATATTAAGTTTAAAAGAAGAAATTAAAAATTGTATTTTTTGTAGTTGTGCTTGAGTTGCAGAGATGGAAAATAAAAATGAAATTGATCAGTCTGATGCATCCAAATCAAACTCACATAACGGAATTAAAGGAAATAAGGCAATATTGAGCAAACTTTGAGTTTTATAGATTTAAATGATGACTTTTGAGTTTCAGGTGGCAAAATAGAATCAAAACCGAATTTTTTGAGACAAGGTGAAGCGAATTTTGAGTTTCATAAAATAAAATAACAACTTTTAAATTACATGAGCAAATAAAGATTATAAGCGTATCCCAGAAAGCGTACCCAAACATAGTAAGTTATTCATTGTATTTAAATGAGACCATATGATAATATGTAAATTAGTAATACGTTAATACCATGTGTCGATATACCCCACAACCACAAAGTTATTTTGTGACGGAGACAATGTCTTGGTGCCATCTTATTGACTTGGTAAAACACACTTATTTGGATAAGTCATTGAGTCGACAGCACACCTGCCAGGAAATTTACAAAACAATAATTCTTTTTAATTAAGGTAAACAATCCTCTTCACACTTGCCGAAATTAAAAATTAATAAAAAATTTATTGGTTTATAGCATGACGTGGACAATTCTTATAATAATTTTGCTTCAAATATGATCCATCCAAAGTTTGCTTTGTGTACTTGTGCCCATATAGTTTGGTGTCGATTCAACGTGCTTATACTCTTACGAATATAATCACTGTAACCGAATCCGGCGCCGACGATTTGTGAACTTCGTAGAACTAGCAGCCTTATCTTCAGGCTCTAGAACTCGAAGGCCGAGACGTGTTCCTTCATCGGCCGCAGTCGCAAGATCAAGAAGTCAGCAGCGAGCTCAACGCCACATCAACTCATTTTACTCACCGACTGAGCTCGGCCGTCGAGTTGACACGCCCTGCACATAACCGAATGACGTAGTTAGCCCATTAGTTACTCGGCATGCGCGTCCCGTATGCTTGATAGTTTTTAGGGTCAACACGTTCATAACAAGAAGATGAAATATCAAATGATCATGAATCGACTTTATAATTTATAATTTGTTTTTAGCTAAAATGGGTTCAAAATTGACATAACTCTTTTTAGTCCATGACATAAAAAATCGATAGAAATGGTTCATAAGTTTGACATAACTCCTTACTTTGGTCCTCCTAATGTTAAATGGAAAGCTAGTGGATGGGTTGATTGGATAAAAATACCCTCACTTTAAAGGAGATTTATAAGAAATGATCAAAATGATTGACATTGAACAAAATTAGGGACCACCTTAAATGAAAAAGCAAGTGGAGGGGTTAATTGGATAAAAATACCCTCAATGTAACGGAGATTTCTACAAAATGATAAAAATGACTTACGGTGGACAAAATAAGGGACCATTTATATCAATTTTTTATCTCAAGTACTAAAGTAAAAAGTTATAGGAAACTCAAAAAACAAAAAAGAAAAAAAAAGGAAAACGATGATCGTTCATCGTATATCGTGCCGTCAGAAATCATTTCAAAATTTAAATTTTAAAATTAAATATAAATAATTCTAACGAAAATTAATCGCACGATATACAATGAACGGTTACGATCGCGAAATCTTTGGGATTCTCAAAAAAGGATCTCTATTTTGGTTAATTGGCAGCAAGCAACCCTTGACTTTCAGATTTTTAAGTGAATAAGCCGCCGAATATTTGACAATTTATATGTGTTCTCTACAATATATTGAAGAGTATGAATTATTTATTAAAAAAAAAAATGAGAAGAGTGGAAAGATTGGAATCCGGATCCTCGTCGGATTCTCTTTATGAGAATTTCGAAGATTTATAAATCATATATGTTCATCGTATATCGTGTGATCATAAATTATTTTAAATTTTATTATTTAAAATTAAATAAGAATAATACCTAATAAAAATTGATCGTACAATAGACGATAAATTAACTCAACTCACGAATATTTAGAATCCACACAAAGATGATCCGGTAGGAAAGATTGAACCAGAAAGCATGGTGATGTATTTGATGTTGGCCCACCTCAGCTCTTGGAATTGATAGGTTATTCACTGTACCACTTTGCGTGCTCACTTTGTCGCCTACGTCACAATCCACAACCAATTTTAAGATTTTGCAATGTAGCCACCTAGTTTATTAAGGACCTGGATTATTTCCCTTTCACTTTCCATACATTTTTATTCTTTTTAATTTGTGCGGTTACCATTAAGTTACGTCAATATTTTATATTATTATTATTTTTTGTCTTATTATTTTTATAAAAAAATCAATATAAAATATTGACGTGAATTAACAGTAACCGCACAAAATAGGAGGGGATGAAAGTGTATGAGAAGTAAGAGGGCAGAGAAGTTGAGTCCGTTTATTAATTGTTGCAATTTAATAATTAATATTTATGTTCAACAACCTTTTTCGATAAGTATTACGTTGGTGACAAATGAAAAGGTAAAATCGACTTTTGCAATTGTAAAGTAATTTCTTAAAACAACAAACGGGAGTAAAATCAATTGATTTTTGGACTATGTCTCGTTGTAAAGTAACCTTTTTCGATAAGTATTACATGGCTAATATTATATATATTGAAATAATTCAGCCTCTTGCACGCAACTTCTTACTACAATAATAAAAAGGTGTTGAATTTTTGTATAATGCGTAATATTAAATTCCGTCGATAATTAATTTAATATTTAATTTAACAAAATCTATCTTTTGATTAAAAAATAATAATAATTCGGCCTCTTCTCTTCCAGAATGTGCAGCCAAGCGGCTCACAAATCCTCGTGCTGCGAAGAATGCAAATGGAGAAGGTTCTGGAGTGTAGCTGTTGTCAAACTGAAATGGGTTTAGTCAATCCTCCAAAGCCTTGACTTAGCCCAAGCTGAGAAAGGATTAAAAAAAATGGGCTAAGCCCACATACAATGAATTAATTTCATTTAGTTTAGTCAATGGAAAAGGCCCTCTTGTTTCTAGAATTATTTTTTCGACAAACGCTAGGGTTGATGGGTTAGCTTTATGTCGGATCATGATTTGCTATGACAGGAGTAAGACAGATAGAAATACGTATATCTCAGAAGTTCGGTTATGGACCTAACAACATTGATTGGATTGAGCTGATCAAACGGACCAGCAATGCTACCACACCCTGCTGTGTTCCGGAAAAAGTAGGTGAAGTAACCCAACTTTGTTGAGATCGACCATTCTTGTTCCGCAAGACACGGAAACCTGATTCGATTGAGGATCAGATTAGTTGCCACTATTCTTGGAGATTCCTACAATCTAGGGATTAATGTGAATCGCAAGTAATCACACTCCAACGAGAACACAATATCTAATCCTAGATATCATGGAATTCTCCTGTTTAATACAAATTTTATATCTAAAAAGACTATCTCGACTAGTATAAATACACCCGTATAGGGTTCATGCTTGAATCTCATAAATTGCTTACTAACTTGATCGTCAGAGAGCTTTTGGCCACTACCCGCTTGGCACCAAGGTTAATCCGGATTGTTTGCTTTCTTTTCATGTGCCATGAGTTGTGTGTCACATCCGTCCACAACTTTACGCAATTTTGATTCCAACAATTGATATAATTTGCATTTTTTCTTCTTAGTTTAGAGTGAATAATTATTTGGTATAGCAATATTCAATTTCCACTATCTTGCAAGAAGTATGGAAAATAATTTTTGGAAAAAAGCACTCTCTCAATGTAAGGTCCCTCGTTCTAATTTCTTTTAATAGTAATACTTTTTTTTTTTTTTTTGAAAACTAGATAAACAAACCAGGGCACAAAGCCATAAAGGTACAAAGAAAGCCAACAACAAGGCCAACACACAAACCACAAACACAAACAAAGCAACAAAAGGGGATAAAAGAAAGACACAAGAACCAAGTTCCAATGTCTCCCCTTCTACTACCGCAGCAAAAAAACATCAAGGGGGACAAGGTAATCCATCTTTATTCAGCACATGAACCAAAGAAGTAGTAGTAGCGGAAGCCCAAAGACACATCACACTACTTTGATTTACACAGTCTCTGAATAGGAATAAAATTTTCTCCTCTCTCTACGTCAATGATAAAAGTTGATAGGTTTTGGGGTGTGTTATTCATACATCATTTTTTACTTCTCACACACAGTACTAATTTGTGGTTGTCGGATCGGATGAATTGAAGAAGATCAAATGATATAAATTAATAAGAGGTAAGAGAAGTAAAAAAGGTGTGTGAATACCACATTCTTTTAGTCATACATGTGTCATATTTTTAGTGAACCAGTACCACCACTCAATATTATCATCTGACTCTATCACCTCATGTTTTTTTTTACACAATGTTTTATAATTTTGGTATAATAATTGACGATAAAAAGTAAGATGACAAAAAGTCACACTTTTTAAACTGTTTCCTTAGCATTCCTCAATTTTGATCTTCCTCAAAACTAACAAAATTCCAACTTAATTAGCTAGATAAAATAAAAATTATAGTTCAATTAATCATCACATTCATATTCCCCCAAATCGAAGCAAATAAACAAACCCAGAAAAAAAAAAAAAAAAAAAAAGCAAACTGTGTTCTAATTTTTTGTTTTGTTTTTCGGAGTTCAACTAATTAATCAAATGGGGGAAAACTAAGGGGTACACTCCCTGTGGAGCCGCCGCAGCGGAGCACACGAAGGGCACTTAATCAAACCGTTGATGTTGCATACCGTACAAGGAGTAAACCCAATCTTCTCATGATAGACCTTATGGCTCCCATCACAGGTCTGACAGAGAACAAATCTCAGCCCTCCACAGAAATCGCACGCTCTGGGGTCCACCACTGGCAGCCGTTGGATCAACCTCTTCAGTTCCCCGCTCTCGTGGAGCTGTTTGACCTCCTCGACCCCACCAATGAAGAGCCCGCCAATGAAAACCATCGGCAGAGTCAAAGTCTTGTTCCCCGTGATCGCCTGCAGCTCGTCCAGGAACTTCCCGTCCATAGACAGATCTCGCTCGTCGATCGGGACACGAAATCCGCGGAGGATGGATCGGACGGTTTTACAGTCCTCGAATGTCCTGCGCACGACGCGGAGGCTGGTGTGGTAGATTACCACGCGCTGGTCGGCGTCTGGTGGATTCGCGTTTCGGTGGGCCCACAAGCGAACGGCTGAGGTGGATATTTTGACCCGGTGCAAAATGGAGGCGCTCCGCGGGCTTAGGACCTCGGATGCAGGTTCGGGTTCACAGAGGTTTTGGATGTCTTTGAAAGATGAGCAGGAAAAGCTCCTCTGTGACCGCGCTGGTTTGGTTGTGTGCACCCTGCTTGGTGATTTCAGCCATGGTGACCACATGGAGAGAGAGATAGAGAGAGAGAGAGAGAGAGAGACAGAGAGAGAGAGAGAGAGAGAGAGAGAAGAGTGTTCAAGTGACTAGTGAAACTTTGGTGGGTCTCCAATGGGGGTTATTTATGCAAATCACTATTGGAATTAGGGTGCCCTAATTAGGTATGTGAAGTTAAGTATTGGCCCTAGATAAGAACAAAGGATATCTTTTGGAATTTCAAAATAATTTTTCTACAACAAAAATAAATAATTTCAAAGTAGTTCCTGGTCTGGTCAAACGTATATGTTTATAACTCAGTGCAGTGTGTCGGGTGTATCACATAATTGGTCGTACAATCTAATACGAGTTGGTTAAAAAATGGTAATGTAATACAAGTTGGTTAAAAAGGGTAATGTTAAAGTTACTATGTTTATTTTTATTTAAACCTTGGATTTTGCTATTGAATATCTCTTAACGTCGAAAAAAGAAACACCACTAGTGTGAAAGATAAAAGAGACGGTAACTTTGTAGTTTTAGCGGTTATTCACAAGGGGTGATTGAAAGCCCATCACACATTTGGAGATGACATTTTCACATACGTTTGTTTCATTTTCCATCCTTGGCAATGTTTGAAAATAAGGTTCACTAACTTACCTATGTTTTTCCTTATACATTTCCCTATCTGGTATAAGTATGTGCATGTACCCAATAAAACGTTTTGAGCTTTAAATCCACTTGTAATTTTGAGTTATAACGAGTTTGTTTTTCGTCTTCACATTGGCTAATTATTAATAATTTAAAGAATTTAATTTAGAACTAAATTCAATTGATGTTGCACATGATTATTTGGTTTAGCGACGTCTGTTTTTCATTTATATATTTGTTTTCGTTTATTCATGAAAGTTTGTGAAATCACTACAAAAATTTGATACCAATAGTTCACGGTCTATTAATATCTATCTTTACTAGTAAGTAACATATTTTAAATTCAAGTCTTGTAAATAAAAAGTTTAATAAAAATTTATTCTCTGCCCCTACCAATAGTGTGAATATATAATTTTATTTTAAAAAATATATATCTGTTTAAAAAATGAGACAATTTTGTTAACCAATTAATTCATTTGGGAAAAAAGCTTGAGACGTACTATCAACCCCAATCAATCACTTATACAACTTCTATGCGTCCGGTGCAATGAGGTGAACTTTCACATAAACGGTATGAAATCCAAACAAAATAATTGCGAGTTTTACAATTCATAATTATGCGAGATTTCTATTATTAGAGAGTCACAAAGGTCCTGGTCCATTAAATCTGGATGCAATGAAGTATTTTTACTCACTCGCGCGTGAACAGACTGACTCAAAATTTGATTTTATCTATCTTATCTTATGACATATTCTCATTGAAAATGTTACGATGTCATCTCATTGAAAATGTTACGATGTCTTTTCCCTTCACATATATTTAGATTAAATTTAAAAAATTTATTCAATTCATTCGATTCGACTGTCGAAAATTAAGATGGATGTGTAAGAAGTATAAATTGATGTGTAGATTGCATTACCATTTTTTTTTTTATGTTGTTATCAAATAGGACAGGTGTCAAATGCATAACCTTATTACAGGCTCGGCAGTGGGTTTTGGGCACAACAGATTTAAACTCATCAAACATTGGCGCGTATGACAGGATAGGACAAAAGTCCCGTGAGTCCCATGACGTGGCTTTTTGGTTGTGGGACCCACAGAATCACGTGATTTCAGCGCTGCTACGCGCCAGCGCAAATGCCAATCTCCTCCTCCTCCCTCCACCCACAAGCTCCTCCTCTTTCATTCGGATAATCCCACCTTCTCAATCCAGTCCCGTCCAATCCAGTCCAGTCCAGTCCGTATTCCGATGGATAAAAAACTAGTACAAGTTTCGGAGCAAGAAATTTGTATCGACTTCGCACTCGACTCCAAATGCCGCGCTAACGTGCGCCTTACCTCCCTATGCGCCACCGCCGCCGTAGCCTTCAAGGTCCAAACCTCCTCCCCTCACAAGTTCCTCGTCAAACCGCCCACCGGCTTAATCCCGCCTCTCTCCCACGTCACCTTCCAGGTCATCCTCAAGCCCCAGACCCAGCTCCCGCCCGCCTACCCTCGCTCGCCGTCCGACAAATTCCTCATCAGAACCGCAGAGTTCACCACCGAGTCAACTCACTCCGACTCCATCAACCACTGGTTCTCCAGCTCTTCGTGTCCCCGCGGGTCCACTCACGATATCAAGCTCAAGGTCGCCTTTGTGGGCCCCTTGCTGTTGCGCCACGCCGTCACTTGCGGGGACTACGACGGCGTCAGGAATATAATCAAGCGGCAGAGGACGATTCTCGCCGAGTTGCCGCCTGCGGAAGCTGAGTCGATCCTCCGGATTGCGACCGAGTTGGATAACCCGGAGAACTTGATCAACTTGCTGCTCGAAGGGGGATTGAGGATTGGCCCGATCGGCGATCAAGTGCATTACGGAGGAGATTCTAAATGTCCATCCAACGGACGCGATGACCTAGACGTGGCAGAGGCGTGTGATCGACTGGATGATGTTCTGGGACTGAGGGAATCTGAGCCGTTGGATTCTAAGGACAGGGGAAATGGCAGGTGTGCCGAGGTGAGGAAATCTAGTGCGGACCCCACTACAACTATTGGCCACAGCCGTTCGCGCCATGATTTTGTTCATGACAAAGATGTAAGTTGTTTATTTTTTTAGTTTTTATGAAATATGTTTGCTAGGTCTTTCCTAGTGTTACGACTTACCACTACAATAACACGACACAAAAATGCACAAAAATCAAGTGTTATGATCAAGTTTTATCGTGTCTAGTTTCTAAAATACCGGTATTGTTGGAAATATCGATATGCAAATTATCGAAGAAGTCTATTGATTTTAGCCAAAATTTAAAAGTTTTTCGGATATTATGTAAGGTTAGATCTTTGATTATACTTTTTGGATATGTAGAAACTAGAAATGGGAGAACTAATGTTGATGGCAGCGAGAAGAGGTGATTTGAAGAATGTTGAATTGTTGTTACAAAATGGCGCGGATATAAACTGCTGTGATCAATATGGCTTGACAGCCCTGCATGCCGCGGCCATCAAAGGCCACAAGGACGTTGCTCGGGTGCTCATCCGATTTGGGTCGGACTTGGAATCCCAAGACGGTGAAGGCCACGCTCCCTTGCATATGGCCGTCGTCGGCGGGAGCTTGGAGACAGTTAAGATCTTGGTTCATGGTGGGGCTAATGTCAATGCCAAGAGCAACGGCGGCGCCACCCCTCTATACATGGCTACTGCTATGGGGTACGATGATATAACTGAGTTTCTTACCAGCAGAAAACATTAATTTGAACCACATTTACTGATCGCATTGAAGACCTAATACGAGGTGAGTACTTTACCATTCGGAGATAGATATCATAAAACTAGGAAACTTCACTCCTCTGTATTTTTCATTGGAGTGTTGATCCGTACTGTGAATTTGGAGCCAGGGATACTCCACCATCCATTGTCTTGATGACGTCATTCCCGTCGTTTTTCTTGTTCTGTTTGCAAGATTTCTTGGCTTCCAAGTATTTGGTTTAAGCTTGATTAGGTATAGATGTGCTAATCTGCATTTTATTTGTAATATCTCAAACAAGAAGGGAGATTGCAAAAATGAGAGAAGCTTTATCTATGATCGCGTCGATGCTTATTTTGTGAGTCGAAAACAGAACAAAAATGTCGAAAACTTCCTATTTCTATCTTTCTGTTGGTTAATAACTTGATATATATAATATAAGATTGTACAGGTGAGATTAAGATGAGCAACTATGTTCATGATTTACTTGCAGCTCTTGATGGACGCCAGAAACCTTTCTTACCGAAAAGAAACTGATCCCGGTAGAGGGCTGTAGACCAGTGAAGCGACTGCAGAATTGGTCTCAGCTTGTCTATCACTTCCATTGTGTCCTGAACCACTAGATATCCACCGGGCCTTAATATGCGATCCATCTCCACCACGACATCTACAATGTCGCATCTGACAAAATCGAAGACTAATATCAACAAAATTGTCGACTGGTGTGCGAAACTAATACTGACATGCTTTCATTAGATGATCTATAGCAATCAAAAGGTCATAAGAGCAGTGAGAAACCATAATGTACCTGTCTGGAAGTTTTTCGAAGAGGAAACTGGAATGCAGCAGATCATATGTTCTAGGGTAGGTATTCAAAGACTCGCACCAGTCATGGTATATTCCGATCAACCCCCTGTCAAAAATAGCCGGAAGAGTATTTGGCAGATGAATGGGAACGACGTTCATTACCCAGAGTTGTTGATCTGTAAGTGCAGCAGCGAATCTGAAACTCACCACCAGAATCTCAATGGCTAAGCAGTTCGATGACAAAACAAAAATGAAAATATGGAAGTACCAACAACTCATTTGCTAAATATGTTTACCCTCCAAAACCAGCATTCATATCCATTACATTCCGCACAGTCGACCAATTTATAGCAGCATTTTTCTGATAGGCATCTGAGACAAGCGCAGTCCAGTGAATGGTGTCCTTGTAGAACATTTCCTCCCCTTCCGGGTCACGTATCAGGCTTGGAGGTTTACTGGTAAGTCTGTTTGGCCAAGGCAAGGGCCAGCTATAGCGAGGTAGCGGGGCAAGACATGCAGTGAGCGGCGCATACCTGTAACAAAAACACAGACAAAATTACAACAGTCCAAAGGTACTCTCTGCTTAGACAAGTTTTGTGTTCGTCCAAAGCTTTACACAACCACTACTGGTAGGTAGCAGCGCTACGAGAGAGGATAACCGGAAAATTACCATGCACCTACTTTCCTCTCTGCAGGACCACAAAGAGGTGGATAGTTTTCTTTACGTTTAAAATATCGGACAAAGGCAATAGGCTTCCGATATATTACAAGCCCGATTCCAGTTGAATCGACAGTCTTAGCAACGACGTCCCAGCACATTGATTTTGTCAGAGCCTCCATTGCTGGAAGAAACACGATCAATATCAAACTTAGATCAGCTCCACGTATCGTCACTTTTTATAGTACATTTTATTGCTGAAGTCTAAACTCTAAAGCTTCCATGAAATGCAGTCCAGTAAAGAAAACAGAAGGTGACTATAGGGATGAGTGAAAGAGAGAAACAGAGTTGGATTACGAACATTTCCATACAGTTGTATCTCTTTCATTGTCGCGATAAACTGGCGTAGCAGACCATACGAAAAAACCCCCAGGCCGAAGAACCCTGTTGAGCTCCAGTAGCGGTTTCCCTCCTGCACTAACCAAAAACCGTCAAAATAACCGTAGAGAACAGGACACAGAATAGTGCATAACACTTCCAAACTCGATAGAAAAAGTACCATTTGCATCCCAGTGAACCCGGCACCTTGCACAGTGAATCAAATCAAATGCATTGTCCGGAAATGTCAGCCTTTGCGTTCCAATCACTGAGAGAGTAGCAGGAATTCCCCTTTCCAGAGCAAACTGTATCTGAGCTTCGTGTTCATCTTTCGGGGCAAATGACATGGTAATGACATCTTTATCCAGCAAATAGCCGCCGAAGCTAGCAACACCACAGCCAACGTCCAAAACAACCCTGACGTGCCTCCCCCATTCAATAACCGGTAAAGTCTAGAACGAAAACAAAGAGAAGCCAATCAACATTTTCAAAAGGAATGTAAACCCGAAAGCTGCAAAGCCGGCCAGCGCTGTACCTTTTCGATGAAATCGGTGTAGTGATCAACTCCGTCCTTAAACTGAGTACCGCCACCGGGGAAAATAAGATAGTCATCGGACTTCTTCACCCAGTTTTGGTCCTTCTTGTACTCGACGAGCTTCGGGTGAGGAACATTGTCATACCATATCTAGAAACAGAGAACATCGCCAATACATTATTGAGTGAAAGTAAACAGAATAAGCCAACAAGCACTTCACATTTCCACAAACACTTTCCCAGAAAGGAAAATCATGATTTTTTTTCTCGGAAAATTAAATTCAATCCAACAACGAACCGAATCACCCATCTTCTTCATTCAAATCAACAAACCCTTTTGAGAAAATCCAAGAACAAACCAAATCACCCACCTTCTTGAAACAAATCAACAAAACCCATTTGAGAAAAACCAGAAACAAATCTTACCAAAGTACAAATCTCACCATGTCCCTGCTCTGAGGCCACGGAACCGGCACCTTGTACCCTTTGGGAAGCGGCTCCAGGCACCGCGGGGGCGGCTGGGGGCAATGCCGCTCGCGGTGCTCCATATGCCGCCGCGACTTCAACGCCTTGATCGCCTTGGAATTGTCCAAGCACGGAATGTAATCGACGGCCACGGGACCCGTACAGAGGTTCCAATTGGGAATCCCAGAAACAGGGAAAATGGGTTCCTCCCAAACGAGTTCGTCCCCTTGGGGCGGCTCTCCGGCGGGGTTGGAGGGCGCGGGAGGAGAGATGGGTTGGGAGGAGGAGGGGGAGGTCTGGAGATCGGAGTAGAAGAAGAGAGGGTAAGGGGCGTTGGTGGTGATGTTGGTGAAGAGGAGGATGGTGATGCAGGCGAGTGTGAGTAAGAGTGTGAAAACGAAAGGGAACTTTCGCTCTTTGAAAAAGCTGGGGACTGAGATTCCCATTGTTGTTGGTTGATAGCTCTGTGTGTAGAGAGAGAGGAGAGAGAGGAGAGAGAGAGAGGGAGGTGTATTTATATGGAGTGGGGGAGAAGGAGGTGATCGGGGGATTTGGAGATGGAGAGAGGAGTACGCGGTATTTTTACGAGGATTTTCGAAATGTCGTTAACCGACGGAGACGCTCTCTGTCTCTCTGCAATTATTTTATTTATTTATATTTGTTACGCAGAATTTAAATATAATAATCATTTTTGTTGTAGAAAACTGGTGAGTGCTTTATAGTTGGTAAACCATGTACTTATTATTTGAAAATGCTTCTTTGAAAACAGTCATAAGTGTGTTGAAATTTCATCAAAAAAGTGCTTTTCAAGAAAGCACTTGAAAAAATCTTTGCTAAATATTGTTAATAACTTAGGGATCGTTTAACAAGTGTTTTTAAACAACTGAAAACGCTTTTAGATAAAAAAAATTTGAAACGAAATCTTAGTAAAAATGCAAGTTAATTCTGGAAAAGCACTTGAAGGCCTTCTAGCAAGAAGCACATAATTGGTGCCTTAGCAGAAAGCACATAAAATATTTTTAGAACCCAAAAATATTTTCTCTAAAAATGCTTTTAACTAGCCCTTAATAGTTTTTTTTTTAGGAAAACTAATGAAAAGGGATTGAAAACTTTGAGTTTTAATGATAAGGACAAAATAAAAGGTAAAGTGAATAGTACCAGGTTTGACTTTTTAGTGTAAAAATGTGGTTTTTCATTAAAGTGAACAGTACCGTGGGCTTTTCGTTAAAACTCCTTTTTTTTTTTTTTGGAAGCAGCCCTTAATAGTTGGTGATAGTGCCACATTAGTCGTAGCTTAGCTAATGTGGAGATAGTTTGGTTGTTAGTGCTTTGACACTTGTATATATAATATATGATGTCATGATTAGTTAGTTAATCAATCATAATAAGAAGTTGATTAATTAGTTTAAAACTAAGCATATTTATGAAAATATATTTAGTTACTAAATGGAGCCCACACACACCGTTGGAAATAGAGAGAACGTCGGGGTTTTTTTTTTTTTTTTTTTTTTTTTTTCTTCTGAAAATGCTTATGCAATGACATGTGGGTTAAGCACATAATTGGTGCCTTAGCAGAAAGCACATAAAATATTTTTAGAACCCAAAAATATTTTCTCTAAAAATGCTTTTAACTAGCCCTTAATAGTTTTTTTTTTTTGGAAGCAGCCCTTAATAGTTAGTGATAGTGCCACATTAGTCGGAGATGAGATCTTCTGCAGCCATTTTTGTCTGTGGCCCCTCTGTGTCTTCCTTAATTGGATGAGGATTTGGTTTATTTTTTATTATTTTAATTATTATCAAGTTAACATTAATTATGTTTGGTTCAATAAGCAAAGGCACAGAAGGGCCACAGACAAAAATGGGTGCAGAAGATTTCAATTTCATTAGTCGTAGCTTAGCTAATGTGGAGATAGTTTGGTTGTTAGTGCTTTGACACTTGTATATATGATGTCATGATTAGTTAGTTAATCAATCATAATAAGAAGTTGATTAATTAGTTTAAAACTAAGCATATTTATGAAAATATATTTAGTTACTAAATGGAGCCCACACACACTGTTGAAAATGGAGAGAACGTCGGGGTTTTTTTTTTTTTTTTTGTTCTTCTGAAAATGCTTATGCAATGACATGTGGGTTAAGAAAGAAAAAAAATAAAAATAAAAAAAATCTTTTTGTGCAAAATTACCTTAATGAGAAGAAGACAAATCGTCTTTTTACCTTTTTTTTATTGATAAAAAAAGATTATATTAATACAGTGTTATAGATTTGAAAGCATTTAACTATTATGAAAACACTTTAAAACATCTTGTTTGTGGCGAAATTTCAATTCAGTCGATGTAGAATTGTTTCTCACAAATATTATCCTACAATACCAACTTCAGTCGAAGTTTCAATTCTTTGCGTTTAAAATATCTTATTTGAATTTTTTTTTTAATTTCCCAATCCATTGATTGGTTAAGGAGGAGTTTCTCCTCAAAATACTTTGTATCTATTCACAGAATTTCGTGTTTATGATTGAAACCACTCATATTATAAATCACTCTGTAAATATCATCTCTGCAAAAAATCAATTAAACTAAGATGGTTTAGTCAACCAAATATAACAAATAGATAGACAATTCATAATATTTTTACCAAATTCATCATTTTATTTTTATACAGTTCGATAACTAAATAATCTTAACCTTAACTGATTTTTTTTGTACATGTAAACTTTGAATAATTATTTATAATTGATTTTTTTGTAAAGGTAAACTTTAAATGGTAATTTATAATATGAATAGTTCAAGTCATAGACTTGAAATTCTGTAAATAAGCCACGAGATATCTTAAAAATGAGTCCTTCCTCGATTTTTGAGGAACCAAGTCTTTACATCGATTAAAAAAAGAGAATTGAAGGCAGTTATTTCTATTTTATTTATTTTTGAAGGCAAAAATCATGTACTCATGTGTGTAGCACTATTACAATTCAATAAAGTAAAAGTTGCCCTCCCAAAAATTTACGTGATTAGATTATCGAATCTTTACAGATAAAAAAAAAAAAAAATCATAGTTTTGGTTTTTATTCCGGCAAAAGTCAATGAAATTGTTTGTAAAACTTTCGGCGATTTGGTTTTGACGACAAATATTTCTTTTGATAGTTTGAAAATTTTGACGAGATACAAGGTCAATGAAATTGTTTGAAAAAAAACTTTCGGCGATTTGGAAATTGGATGACAAATTTTTTTTTTTTCTCAAAACAAAAACTTAACTATTAAATATGATGACCACAGGCACATTATGAATGTGCATCGTCATCCGTTAGAAAATTTGTTTCTCTAAACACATGCCTCCAAGAGAGCGAATAGAATTTGTGAGCCATCTAATATCCTCAATACTATTCTTGAGTCTCCATGGTATTAAACAACGGAAGAGGATCCTCTCCGGATTCACTTTGTGAGAGGATCCCAACATCTTAACCGTTCATCGTATATCGTCCAGACAATTTTCATCAAGTACTATTTGTATTTAATTTTAAATGAAAAAAAATCAAATGATTTCTGACAGAACGATGCACGATGAATGACTAAGATGTGAGGATCAACAATCTTCAAAATGCAAAAAGTCAAATAACTTCTTACAACACGATGTAATATTTGTTTGCTCACAGGTGATATATCAGAGGACCAACAATCTTCAAAATGCTCAACGTACAAACAAGGTGAGCAAACAAATATAAGCAGGAGGGACACAAAACTTTCTCCATTACTGCTTTAGACGCCGAACTAATAACGGTATCATGCATCCTCATTCCTCCACGAAAACTCGGCACAGTTTGGTAAATTGCCGAAATATCTCGATGATACAATACTTCGAAATTGGTTTTATACAACTGTTAATAAAACAAGAGTGCAAAATAATCAAAGGGGAACTTGCTTGATGGAAACGGTGTCAAGCCACTATATCTAATCCACATTTTTTTCAATCTAATATGGCAGGACCTCCATCGATGTTAACCTCTCCCATTCCGGTGTCTTCTTCCTCCTCACTACCCTCATCACCGCTAACCTCCTCATTCTCCTGGCGAAGCTTACTCATGTGCTCAGCAAGTAGTTTATCATCCCGTTCACTCACCTACACCAGTACACCATATTAGAGTTTAGACCCAGAAATAAAGAAGTTTCCATGACAAGTCAATCGAGATTATTATGGATTCGAAATAAAATGGTAGACTGTTCAGACAAAAAGCAAGTTCCGGAGGTTCTGAACTAAAATATTTCAAGAAGTCAAATTCCACTGGATATATAAAACAGAGGGCAGAACAATGATTAATTGTAAAATAGACAAAACATGATGAATAGGGTGGACCACTCACCACTCTGGGTGCTTCCTTCACTGTTAGTTTTCCCTTGTGATGTTCAATTTCTTGTGTGCACGCTACAATTGCATTGCTTAGAACGGATATGCCTTGCTCCTGCCCAACCCAGAACAGAAATTATAAAACTCATTAGCAAAGTAGCTAGTGACAACTCTACCATCATATTTCACAAATGTCTGCAGGAAGGTCAACAGAAACCATGTGCTACAGTTCCAGCTTCCAAAAGTATATAGTATCGTCAGAAGAGAAGTTGTAACTAATGCCGTATCGATGCAGGATGTGAATAAATTGATAATATAAATCCAGCAATATTTAAGAACCAAAACGCTACGAGGAAACTAAAATAAGTGCTAGAATGGCAAGGTCAAATTATACCATTGCCAAATTTAAAGTTCAAACTGAAGCTACACACTATTATGCATGGGTTGGACACAAGAAAGATTAAATCGTGGATATATGACACAAATGCAGAAAACAAAAAATATGTAGGAAAAGGCCGTGATCCATTAACAGCCATCAGATGATATCTTAACCAACTCAAATTCGAAGGTTTGAGGTACAAAATTTGAAGATCTACTTTTTTACAACAAGAGTGTTCAGGCTCAGAACTCTAATGTTCCTTGTTTGCCAGACAGGGTAACGAACATTTAAACCCTGAATAAAAACACTAGCCTATTCCCAACAGCACGACATACAATGTAGTCTATATAGACATAGCAGACATTATCAGCATGCCACTATACAGCTTCGAGCGGTGATCTAGATTTCTGCATGGTAATTGTGCAATTGTAAAAAAAATTGATCAAATCGAGACCAAATCAGAGTTTGAGCAAACCTTATCAAGAGTCTGTGTGGTAAGAACATAAAGTGGAGGAGCAACCAGTTTAATTTTCACAGGACAGTCATTATTGCCCACAGCTTCCGCTTTCCTCATGGCATCCTGCAGATTACAATGTCTAAAATCAAAATCCCGCCAAAAATAGAAAACACCATGAAAGAAAAATAAGCGGAGGCCACAGAGAACCTTAATGTGAAGAACACCATCAAATTGGAAGCATTTCATTTCAATATCAGCTCGGATCTTCAATGGTTGTGGAGTCATTCTTCTCCTAATATTCTTTACCAGAGATTCTTTAATTTCCTCTGACACAGCAGGAACCACCTTAGTGACCTACAAAATCAGATGCAAGCAAGCATGACACCTCTATATATGCGATATAAACAGGAGAATATGAGGCATAAACCTCACGCAAAAAGGCATTACCTCTTGTCCATCAGGGCCAACCTCTTTGACCTCACGTGTGAGGGTGCTAAGAACTGAATCAGGATCAGTCACAACTATTTTGAAAGCCTGCAAAAAGTAATAATTTCATGTTTATTACCGAAAATCAACACCACAAACAGACATTGAAACAATGGTAAACATCCTCACCTCAAAAGCATGACCATACTTCCGATATAACGGCCAGCCAATATTGACATACAAGTCCTGTAACAAGTAATGTAAAGTAGTAATAAGTTAATATCCTACGAAACACAATGAATAACAAACAATAAAAAGTAATCACTATAGTCAATCAATAACACATTTGATCATACGCCATCGATTTTCTTAGCACCGAAAAAGTACATAAATACTGGATGCAGCTATCATTTACAAAATCCCAATTAACAATAACACAATATACATAGCTTTATAATTCTGCATAAAAAGTCTAACTTTCTTCCCGCGAACATACAATTCTCACAAAATTCTCAGAACCCAAAACATCACAAAACCCCAACAATCGAAATTGAAACAAAATTACCTCCAAATCAATCCCCAAAGTCTCACCCACGTGGCGCATGATGGAGTGGACGAGCTTGCTCTTGTTGTACCTCTCCTCGCAGGCCTGGATATCCTCCTCGGAAACCCTCCGCTTGCTCAAATCAATGTATCCCTTCTCCTTGTCGACCCTGAGGACCATGACGGGCTCGATGCGGCCGACCTTGATGAGGCTGCTGACACTGCGAATCCGGCGGCGGGAGAGCTCAGAGAAGAGAATCATGCCCTCGATGTTGTTGTACTCGAGGAGGGAGACGTAGGCGCCCATGTCGGCGATGTTCTTGACCTGGATCATCACCGCCATGTCCACCTCCGGGTACCGCGCTTCGTACATCCGGCACTCCAAGTTAGGCGCTTGGGAAGCCATGGTTGCTGCTGGTCGGTAGATTTATTCGCCTAGGGTTAGGGCTTAGAGAGAGAGAGAGTTTCTGGTTTGCTTGGCGCGCCGGAAAAAAAGAGGGTTAGGGTTTTGAGAGCACAGAGAGAGAGAGCTTAACTGTGATGGTATGACAGATGGTCTAGCAACTCAACGTTCGTACCGGAAACGCTGTCTTCTGCATCTTTATTTTATGGTGGGCCGGGTAAAGCCCACATAGATCAAGGCCCAAATATAGAAAGTAAAGAAACGAGAGTTAACGAAATATTTTCGGTATTGTTCATTTTTACCATTTCTGGTACTATTTACTTATACCTTTATTTATTTTTTTTCATTAAAATTAAAAATTTTGAGGAATTTTCGTTAGTTTTACTAAGAAAAAAAGTGTAAAAATGGAAAAGGATAGAAAGTAAAGAAAAAAAAGAGTTTTAACGAAACACTTCTGATACTGTTTATTTTTACCATTCCTGTTACTATTCAATTACACATTTATTTGTTTTTTTTCATTAAAACTAAAGTTTTTGAGGACTTTTCGTTAGTTTTCCTAAGAAAAAAATGTAAAAATAGAAAAGGAACGTCGACAGCAGGATTCGAACCTGCGCAGGCAAAGCCCAACAGATTTCGAGTCTGTCTCCTTAACCACTCGGACATATCGACCGTACGCTATTGAGGGCCCGAAATAAAATTATATGAAAGGATTACAGGTAACAAATTTGTATCTCTCTTGCGTCTGCCATTCCAAATATTTTTATTTTTATTTTTAAGTTTATAACTTTAGAGACATTTTTCTTGACAATTTATGTATGGGATATTTAGCTTATTTCAATTGAAGTTGCATTTTCAAACTTTGGTCTCATTGCTTATTTAGTAATGTTTAGCATAAAAACTTAAATTGCACAAGATTTATATAACTCAAATGTGTTTGAAATATTTTTACATAAAGCAGTCATACTCGTAAGCACTTTTTCTAAAAGCGTTGTTATTAGATGCACGTTGAAAATTTCATAAAAAAAATTCAAATACTTCTGGGAAAATTGATAGTGTTTCTGGGAGAAGCACTTGCTAGGTGTTATCCAAAAAATTGTCTCTTAGTACCTCTAAAATTTGACGCCCATATGTGTTTTGTACAAGGTATTAAATATCGGTAATATCGGAAATATCGGTAGTCCGAAAACACGGAAATATCGATGGAAATATCGGTAAAATATCGATATCGATAAAAATTACATGGAAACCACGGAAATTGTAAGAAAAACTTGGAAATTTTTATTGAAACTTTGCAGGATGTTTATTTAGTCAATTATCTATTAGTTTATCACAACAAATTGGAAGGAAATGCATTGCATGATGGATTTAACATTATCAAGTTGATTATATAGCGATCTGACAAACATTGTGAGTGTAGAAAATATGTAGTAATTAATGAAAGAAGTCTAAACACACCATAATCATTTATATATAATGAATTAGTACAATATTTTACACTTCAGTACCACATAGAGTTCCTATGAGGTTCAAATTTTTCACTATCTTCATCATCTCTATGTGTAGAATGAGTGTATTATGAAGAGTAGTTATCAAATGATAAATCCCCAAAATAGTTTTGCATGTAATTGTTAACATGTCACCCATATGGATCCGAGATTGGTTGAGGTTGTCCATAAGAAAAATCATTTGAAGATTGAGTCTGGGATTGTTTCCATGAGTCGCTCGATTCCATCCCAACAGGAATGGGATATGAAGGGTAGGGATATGAAGGGTAGGGAAATGGTTGGTTATGAGTATAACCATAGTTACTACTTCCCAATCCAACAGAGTCTGAAGTTCTAGATAACGAGTCATCTTCTTGACTTGACAAAATCCCCTTGCCTCTTTCTCTGCGAGTATAGTCCTTCCCTATGGCACCAATTCCTGGTCCTGCCCGCCTACTGCCATGGTCATCATCCTGTGTTGCATGCGTGAAGTTTGCCTCACCAGTGAAGGGGCTCATATATCCGGGAGGTGGTGGTCCATAATAGTTTCCATATCCACCACCACTACCTCCAACTCCACTACCTCCAGCTCCACTATGTCCTTCATCATTCCCACCTCCGGTGGTAGGTGAGTCTCCTGATCTTGTACTAGAGCTATCATTAGTTTCAGCACGATGTTGTGGTTGTGTAGGATTGGAAGAAGGTGGAATTCCAGTGTTTCTTGGTCTTGGGCACAAAAGTTCATCCAAAGAGTCAGCGCTGCTGGATCCCACCTCCTCCTCTAATACTCTTTCTACATTTATCCCTTCATTACGTGCTTCTTCAGCAACTCTGGGAGCTGGGTTGCCTTCATCATCATCTAAATGAAGAGGTCTAATCCATTGAAAAAGTTGGTTACCCTCCGTATCATCATCTTCACCAACAATATCAAACACATCTAGTGGGTCACCACGGTCGACATGATCTATTTATGCTTCCTTATCTCGAATTTGAAGCTTCATGTTGTAGTAGCAATAAACTAATTTTTCCAACCTACTATGCGCCAACCTATTTCTTTGCTTTGTGTGTATCAGTGCAAATGTGCTCCAATTTCTTTCACAAGCAGATGAGGAAGTTGTTTGTGATAATACTTTGATTGCTAACTTTCTCACAGTTGGTGCATCGGTCCCATACATGATCCACCATTCAGCTACAATGAAAAACAATGTTGATAAGCCTAATAACTCGAACAAATTCTATTATAAACTTAAAGTGAAATATGTTTACACTCACTAGGAGACATTGTTGTTCGAGCAGCAATTGATGTTGGTTCTCCAAAAGTTCTTCTTGCATCTTTAAACCATGTTAGCTGAATTCAATAAATCGTGTTAGTTTAATCCAACAAAGTAATTATTAATATTATAATTTACTTAAATTATTATAATTTAAGTAATTGTGTACCTCATTTCCAAATTGGCCAACTGCTGGTGATGCAAGGTCGAATTTAGAGTATACATTATGTACAGCACGTATAAGGGTACCATCATCTCCAACACCGGGTCTGTATTGGTATCGAGGATTCAAATAATATGCTGTTCAAAGAAACACATACTCTAATAAGAGAAATAAAACTTATGCAACTAAAGAAATGAATTGCAAATTATGACATAATTTATACCTGCTGCATGCAAATCGTGGTATAATGTTTTATACCATCGATCTTCAATTATCTTTATGACCCACCTTGCACCATGTTTTCTTTCCAATTCATCCTTCACTACACGCATCAACTCATATAATGCCCCCATAGTAGGATACACTTCTGTGTCAACGATCCGTAAAACTTTGTAAAGAGGCTCAAACAGTTGGCACACATGTTCTGATTGAGTCCAGAAAGCATGATCAAGCACTATACTTTCCACCATACGACCTGTATTTGAGCGGCTGAAATTGTGGTTGGCCCAATCGTCACTAGTGAATAGTTGCTTCAACCCTGCTTTCTTCTTCAGTAGGCTGTCTAATGCAATATAGTTGGTGGCGAATCGAGTGGTAGCTGGACGAATGATTTCTCCTTTGCAAAATTCACGCATCTTTGCCAATAACCAACCGTGATTGTAAATATAATTTGTGATCGTTCTAGCTCTTTTGACCACAGTAGCAACATTCTCTCTCTTCCCCATTGCCTCAAACATAAGATCAATACAATGTGCTGCACATGATGTCCAAAACACATTATGATGCTTTATTAACTTTTTTCCAGTTTTGACAAATGCAGAACCGTTGTCGGTCACGACTTGGACAACATTATGCTCTCCCACCTCCATGATTACATCCCTCAATAATTTGTAAATATACTTGTAGTTCTTTATATGGTCTGAAGCATCAACAGACTTAAAAAAAATTGTCTTTCCCTTGGAGTATACCATGAAGTTTATGATAGACAATCTGGTCGGCCCAGTCCATCCGTCACACATGATTGTGCAACCATTAGTTTCCCACTTTGACCTCAACTTGTTAACATACTCGCCAATGTCTTTATACTCCATATCCAAATATTTGTTTCTTATCTCATAGGGAGTGGGAGGTTGTACTCCAACACCGGCCTGTTGACATCCCACTACCATATTTTTGAAATGATGTGATGATGCTTTCTCAGCAGGGACATTTTCATAGATAAAGAACTTGCTAATTAGACGCCCCATTCCCTCCTTCACATTACCTCCCTTGAAATAACTCCAAACACTCTTTTGACGTGCGTTGGATGACTTATATAAACTTGGGGCTATTGGTGGTGTTGGTTGTGATTCTCTAAGACTGCCTCCCCGTCTCATTTGTGCACCACCACTTGTCCCGGAACCTTGTCCCCTATTAGGAATTTTATGAAGGTGTTATCTTTCCCATGCTGACTGTTTGGAGGCACGTAATGCTTGTTTCAAACTGCGTCGTTCTTCAGGTCCCATGTCATCATCACATTCGTCCTCATCGTCATCATCATCACTGTCAACCGCTTGCCCAATGACTTCTCCTCGTAGCCCAGCTCGAATATTTTCCATTCCATGTGTTATCTTTTCCTTCTGCTGTTTTTTATTTTTTAATAATATGCTGATGAATGCCTTCACTTCTGGGGGGACATTATCGCATCGTTGGACATTTTTTGCTGGATCTAATCCACTAAGATGGTACTTTAGTCGTGTCACTCCGCCACTCTTCATTACCCGAACACAATATTTGCAAATTGTGCCATGTTTGTTTCCGTCTATTGGGTCTCCATGTTCCCAAGCTGGATCACGTTTAGTAACTCCACTTGACATCTTAAATGTACCTATATTTATTTTTCATGAAAATTAGACAATTATTTTTTGATAAAATAAGAGAACCTAAATAATAAAGTTATTCTACAGAAGAATTAAATACGAAGTAATGAAAATGATTGTAAAAATTTAAGTAATTATACAAATAATATGGAATAATAAAACCTAATATTACTGAATAATAATCCAATTTGATAATAATCCAATTTAATGAATAATCCAATCTAATGAAGAATAATCAAATTTGATAATAAAACCTAATATTAATGAATAATAATCCAATTTGATAATTAAAAAAACCTAATATTAATGAATAATAATCCAATTTGATAAAAAAATAATCCTAATATAAAACATGGTGATGAATAATAATACAATTTGATAATAATACAATTTAATGAATAATCCAATTTAATGAAGAATAATCAAATTTGATAATAAAACCTAATATTAATGAATAATAATCCAATTTGATAATAATACAATTTAATGAATAATCCAATTTAATGAAGAATAATCAAATTTGATAATAAAACCTAATATTAATGAATAATAATCCAATTTGATAATTAAAAAAACCTAATATTAATGAATAATAATCCAATTTGATAAAAAAATAATCCTAATATAAAACATGGTGATGAATAATAATACAATTTGATAATAATACAATTTAATGACTAATCCAATTTAATGAAGAATAATCAAATTTGATAATAAAACCTAATATTAATGAATAATAATCCAATTTGATAATAATACAATTTAATGAATAATCCAATTTAATGAAGAATAATCAAATTTGATAATAAAACCTAATATTAATGAATAATAATCCAATTTGATAATAATACAATTTAATGAAGAATAATCAAATTTGATAATAAAACCTAATATTAATAAAATAATAAATAACATTAAACATATTAAAATTATCCTAGGGAATAATTATACAACATTACTTAATTACTTAAAAAAATTAACATGTAATTGTTAACATTACTTAATTACTTACAAAAATTAACATGCAAGTATTAATTACTTAAAAAAAATTAACATACGAGTCCACACAAATTTATTTGTTGTTGTATAAATTACAATAATATAAATTTAAGTTTGTAAACTTACCTTAAATATGGAACCGTTTGTGTTCAAGCCTTGGAATGGATCTGGAATAGCTTTGAAAATGTAAGGGAAATAAAATAATAAATAACATTAAACATATTAAAATTATCCTAGGGAATAATTATACAACATTACTTAATTACTTAAAAAAATTAACATGTAATTGTTAACATTACTTAATTACTTACAAAAATTACATGCAAGTATTAATTACTTAAAAAAATTAACATACGAGTCCATACAAATTTATTTGTTGTTGTATAAATTACAATAATATAAATTTAAGTTTGTAAACTTACCTTAAATATGGAACCGTTTGTTTTCAAGCTTTGGAATGGATCTGGAATAGCTTTGAAAATGGTAAGGGAAGAAGAAGAAATGAAAATGCTGAATGCCTCTGATACTATCACTCCACCTCTGATAAGGCGTGCCGCGTTAAACAATATAATAGACAATGACACACTGTACAGCATGTGAAAGAATATCACGGACTCACGCACACGGACACGGTTTCATTATAAAAGCAGTATTATTTGATGTACATGGTCTGAAACTGCAAAAAGTTATGGACATATTGTAAAATGAGTCAGGCATCTCAGATGAGATGACCCAACCACATCAAAGGGCCACATAAATTTTTTGCAAGTATTGCTAGAATCTAAAACCAAAAAGTAAGAATATTATTGCTGTTACAGGCGCTTTACAGGTTACGAATGCATTATATAATATTTATATGTCTTTTTCTCAGCAGGTCCACAGTCATCCACACGACACCACACACACACACCGACATGACACCACACACGCACACAACCCACGCACACTCACCTCTCACACGCATACGGTCTTCTCTCAGACTCTCTCGAACCTTCTCCCTTCTCTTCTCTGAGTCCCTTCTCCCCCTCATCCGTTCTCCGCCACACAACCAACAACAAACACAGATCTCCCAATCCCACCCACGTACGTCTCTCGATTCGTCTCCCCCACACACACACTCACGCACAGAGACCCAAGGTCTCTCGATCCTTCTCCCACTCCCACACACACGCACAGAGACCCACATCGTCGCCGCTGCCGTCGTCTTTCGTTCTAGCTCTCTGCGCCGATGGTCCAAGACCCACATACACACATGCACACCCATCATCATCACCATCGTCTTTCTCCCACTCCCACACACACGCACAGAGACCCACATCGGCAAATCGGAATCTGCTTCTCCCTCGTCGCCGCCGCCGTCGTCTCTCTCCTTTCTCTCTGCGCCGATGGTCCAAGACCCACATACACACACATGCACACCCATCATCATCAGCATCGTCTTTCTCCCTCTCCTTCTCATCTCTGCAACTCGGCGAACTCCGGCGAGGCCGTGCGTGTCGACTCAATTTCCGAACACCTCTGATGGTTTCACGGCAAATTTCATATATACAAATGTTCATCTCCTCTTGTTTTTCATTTTCATACCTAGATCGGAGTCTAGGGTCCTGTTTTACAGTCGGCCGGAGCTTCTACAGCTCCGGCGTTCTTCTCCGAGCGGTCACCCACCGATATTATCGATAAATTCGATAATATCGCGATATTATCCCGAAAACCCATTGGATATAGAAAAAAAAATCGGTACCCCCCAAAACCGATAATATCGGCATTTCGGACCATGGTTTTGTAGCATCTTTAATTATTTATAAATGTTTTTAGCTATTCCAAAAGCAGTTGCCGCCTACTATCCCACCTCTCTTGTGCATTTTGTGTGTGTTTTTTTTTTTTTTAAAAAAAGAAGGGATAATTGGTGGTAAGCCACGATTATCCACCTCTTTCGGGGGCCGGGAAGACTCGCAAAGGCATTTCAGCTTCCCCCTGGCCACAGTCAAGCAGACTCACCAGCTTGGAGCCTCAAACCCGGGACCTCTTTGTTTTTTTTGTATTTTAGGAGCCGGAATTCACGTCCTTACCACTGGGCCACTTGTTGTTGCTATGTTATTTGCACTAGTTCTTTTTGTGCACGATAATGTGGTAAAACTACTTCCTTACTCAAAGCTTCCACAACGTCCAACATTGCGGGAACTTTTTAACATAGAGCTTTTCGTTAAAGTTCCCTTAGTTCTACTTAACTACTAGAACAGTAGGCTTTTGCTATCAGCCGTCTTCACCGGAATTAGCCTCGTAGGGTGGTTGCTGTGACGATCTTTGTACTCACTTCATGTGCTGCTGTTGCGCACTGGTTCAAGAGCGACGAGAACTCGAACTCAGAGACTTTGAAGGTAGGTGACATGAGCTTCGATCCTCGGTGCTTCACATTAGAAGCGTTTTTTGGGTGAAGCACTTCTGCTCTTGTTAACAGCAATATTCTTGCAGGTTGCCAAGGAAAGAAGTTGGTTCCTTGACCATTCCAATGGATGAAGACTCAAGTGCCTTGTATGAAATGGACTTACCACAAATGCGGGTTAGGTCAATTAGCAAAGACAGTGTGCTTAAAATCTCCTTCTTCGTAGATTAGATTAGTTTTGAGTAGTGTCTTGTAAAATGAAAATCAAAATGGACTTACGACTAGAAAATGCGGGCTGCCGGTATATACAAGGGATATGGATTGTCTGCCCTCCCAATCCCATACCCTTCTCATGCCCTCCTATTTCTATGGTCTCGATTAAGCCACGTCAACATTTTATATTCCAATTGTTTTTTGTCTTATTATTTTTATAAAAATATCAATATAAAATATTAACGTGGCTTAACCGTGATCACATAATATAGGAGGGCATGGGAAGGGTATGGGATGGGAAGGGCAGACAATCCATATCCATATATAAGGGTCTCACCGTCACCGTGAGATTGGTGCCTAAGCAGCCGGACATAAGAATTTCTTGAAAACCCAACGTTGCATCTCTTTTTTGCTCGAAAACATCATGTCAAATCCACCTGTCTTTGGCTCAAGTTCTCTAGAATTTTTCAAGCACCGTAAAATGAATGCTTTGCTAATTTTCAATCTTTGACCACAAAATAATTGAAATTTCTCATTTTAGTTGGCATCAAAAGTGCTTTAAGAACAATCACATTCAAGTGATTGAAAACCATTTCATAAGAACAAAACTGAGTACATAGTAAATACATCAGAACGAGACCGTGGATGCCATTCATCCCTACAAGAACACACTAGTTGCAGAAACACAGAAAAGGCTGTTTTGTTAGGAGCGAAACAGCGAGAGGACAACGATACAAAACTCAAAATGGTACCAGCAGCCTCGGATACTTCAAACTGTGAAAACTTCTGTACCAGAACAAAAGACGAGAAGTTTCTGTATTAGCTACCGTGTCAATCCTCAACAGAAGTCTGCTACAAGAAAGAGTTGGCTGTGAATGCAGGCCACCAAAGGCAGTCCCAGCAAGCAAATAGAACGCACAATTATCCCTTCCTCACTTGAAAAGAAAAAACTACAATTCATCGAGGGTTTTATCACTGTTCCCCAGTGATAACAACCAACGGAACAGTTGAGATAACTTACTGGCTGGCTTCGCCTCCTTTTCCTCCAATTTTGCATTGCACACTGAGTTATAGTCGTGCTTCAGATGAGGAGCAACTATTCTTTCCTGTAAAACCAGAAATGGTAAAATGAGAATGAGCTGAATGGCCATATCTATACGTGTGAGAGTAGGATAGAAACCGTACCTTGAAAACATCGAGTGGACAGAAATCAGAACCATCACAGCCCTATACACCAAGACAAAAAGTTATCGTGTGAGAATTCAATACAAGAAAACTCGGCAGTAACCATTATAACTGAAACAGCTGATCACTATCGGCCCTAAGAAATAATGGATAAAAAGAATACCAATGACAACATATTATGAAATTTATAGTAATTGCATTCCTCATGAACTTTTCAAGTACAAAAATGAAACCTAAGTTTGGAATCCAAAACTCTTCAAAATCATAAGAGTTCAAAATAAGTAAAGAACTGGAGCTTACTGGCATTGGAATGGGGTGTTCATTGTGCAGCACTTGCACAAAGTACTTGCTTGAAATGTTGGCTGGACAACTGTACAGAACCAGCATATTATTCCCGCCAAAGGGTGCCACAGTATTGCCCCTCCACTTTCTTTTCTGGGGAGGCTTTGGAGGGAGTTGCAAGGGCTGTTCCTTCTGTGTCCGTTCAAATTCTGAAATATATAAAAAAACGACGCCTACTATGAGAACAGCATATAGAAGATGCCATATACAGTTATTATTTCCACATACGAGCGTACACCCCGATCATCCAAGAAAAATTCAGAATTTGAGGGAGAAATCACTCACCAGTTCCATCAAGAAAAAGTCCAAGCAGGCATGAAAATGGAACTACAGTTTCTGCATGTGCGAACCTTAGCCTTGCCTTTTCATAACTCCCAGGAGCATGTTTTTCTACAAAACGATAAGGGCAGAGAGAGAGAGCAAGAACTGAAATATCAGAAGTCGTATAAAACTGAACTGCCATAGTTTACAACTTATAACTACACCACTACCCAAGACGGGTTACAAAGGAGAAAAAGTAATAAATAATCCTTTTATCAAGTTCATATATGTACCTTCTTCAGCCGTAATAGCCTGCTCCATGGACAGCAATACATCTTCAAGCAAGGGAACTCCCATTCTGTAGTTTACTGATTTACCATATCCCTTTAATATAAAGGCTTCCAAATCATCTGCCCACTCCAGCAAAGAAACCTAAGAACACAAAACTTTTTCATGTAAATAAACAATAAAAGAACATACATAATATTCGAATGTATGTTTCCTTGTATTAATAGACGTGTCTACAACCTAAAAAGGCTAATCTGATGAAACTTAGTTTCATATACTCCATCAGTCTTCAAAATATGAGATTAGAACAAAAAATGCAATAAAAAAATTTGGATAACATCTTTGACATAGAAAAATCATATATACCTCGGAAGGGGTGAACAGCGCACAAGCTTGATCAGTTATATTAAACAAGGACGCTTCCTGCCAAATAGAACAAACAAATAATGACCATAAAAATCAATTTCACTTGGAGAATAATTAACCCAGAGAGAAATATGACGTGTTTATGCATGGAAGCAGAAAGAAATAAATCACCTGTTTGCAAAGAAACCAAAGAGAAGTTGTATCCTTCTTTGTAAAATTCAACCTGTATCGCCTCCTTAATGAAGAAGTAATTTCATCATAGATAGGTTCCTTGAGCTTGTCAACAGCAGGCTCCTGACTTTTCTTATATGCCTGAATACATAATAAGTCTTCGTCAACCAACAAATAAAGCAGAGACAGATGACGCAATAGAAACATGGTTATGGCAATCAGTCTAGCTCCCCCAGTCCCACCAACAATGTAAGTACTTAATTAGTTTGTGTGTGTGGCATGTTTAAAAATCAAAGAGAAGACCAATACTGCAGAATACCTTGTAGTTTTGGCAACAATCATGAAACCTCAACTTTATATCACTCGCACGACTTTCACTGGACACAGCAAAAGCTCGATGACGCCCAGGTCCAAGATTTCCTTTCCCACTAAACATTCCCATGCCAAATGCCACAGCACTGGCGGATGCCCGAGGGACCTACCACATCATAAGAAAAAAAAAATGATGCATAAGCTGATAAGTTCTTAATGAATTGAGGGGAAAAAAATTTCTATAGCTGCTATCCACAGCCAGAGATATGACAACTTTAACCAGCGTTAAGCCTCAACCGATGAAAATAAGTTACTCCAAACATTCCAATAACAAATTTCCAAATATAATAGATGACTATTATGCCATAATTAGGTTACCATCAACCTATAAAACAAGGCTGATCATGGAAATAACACATATAGCGAAAAAATGGTTTAATGCTATTGTATAATAAAAACTCCTGGAAAAACCATACAACAAAGCTTACCTGTGTTGCCTTTATTGTGTAAACATCTGGATGGTAATCCTGATCAAACAGATTTGGGAACCTTTCTCGTGTCCTGATTCCAAAATCATAGAGTTCATCCTCTCCTTGGACAATTAATTCTCCACCTGTCAGTTTTCCTTTCCAAGGAGATTTCCAACCCAAAAACCAACCAGGAAGTTTTTCCAAAGATAGGTTCTGTTCTTCTGCTTCTTTTAGTAGCACCTCCAGACGAGAGGCCAGGATATCCATATCTTTGATACGTTTTTTGGTAGGAGCACGGGTTCCATGCCTTGCCTGATAATATAAGTTTCATCAGGTTCCACAATTGTGGCCCTCTCTAAAGTTTATCGATTAAAAGATTAAAAGCAGGAACAAAATTTGATCGCCTCAACCGTAACTTGTGGAAAGCTAGCAGGGTAATCTTAACAAAAGCGCAATGCAACAACAACGCATACATAAAAAAGCGCAATGCATTCGCAGCAAACTTATTTTCCGTTTGAATCTTCGAATCTAAGTTACTTCTTACAGTAGAACCTAGTAATGCATATTTATCTAACGCTTATAAAGAACCGAAAAATCAAACAGTTGAAACAAAAATAGAAGCTTGGAATTGGGAATCGAAACACGAAAAAGAAATTTACCACAAGATTTAGGTGGATAGGAGTACACCCATCTGGTATCTTAGATGGTACAAATGAGTTGTCCGCAATGTCTTTAACGACACCGTATCTGCAGCAAAAACCCATTAGTTATTTCTCAGAATCGTTCACTATCATCCCTAAGGTTCTTCAAATTACTTGAAAAGATTAATTCTTTGAGTTAAATTAACTAAATAAATAACAAAAAAAACGCAATTTGATGAAATCGAACAATTTAAGAACCAATAATCTAGTTGTAATTTGGCATCAACAACATACTAATTGAGCGTAAAATATGATTAAAACAAAGTAAATTAAAATGTATTTTTAATCAACTTAATGGAAAAGATTTGAGTTAGTGAAAGAGGAGAAACCTGGACGCAGTAGAAAGATGTTGGCGAACATCGAAACCTTCTTCTCCGGCATTCGAATGGACGAACACCGATAACAATATCAGCAGAAGCGCCGCCATGGCTCTCCCCATCCTCCCTCTCCCTCTCTCTCTCTCTCTCTGCGTTGAGAAGTGGAAGAAGAAAGAAATAAACTGGAAAGCAAGTCGGCAAATAAAAGAGGAAGATGTCTCCTTTTTGGCACTTTTATTTGGTCGAAAGTTGCAGGTGGCGTAACTTGTCCCATCAGTGAACGCCGCGTGGCAAAAGTTGAATACGCGTGGTGGCCCCAGATCGAATGATCCGGGCTCCGCATTCTTGAAATTTGATCAACGGTTAAAATTATTATCTTACTAATTAATAAAATTCTTTTTGTTAATAAAAAAAGGTAAAAAGATAAATTAGTCTTCTATCAAATCATTTTACAGATCCAATTTTATTGTTTTTTATTGAAACCTAAATGGTGATGTTAAAATACCTATAATATTTATAAAAATAAATAAAAAATAAAAAACCAAAAACAAAAACCTCTCACTTCCCTACGTTCTCTCTCTCCCTCTCTCCTTCTCATTTTCTAAAAAAATGTGTTCATACACATAAAGTGTGTAGATAAATGCTAGTAACTTTTAAAACAGACCTCTGTTTTTTTAACCGTTGAATTAAATTTCAAGAGCCTGAATTACTTGATTCGGGATCTTGATGGAAGAGATCCAGAGATGATCTCTTTTCTTGGGCCGCCGCAACCGCGGACTCTTCCCCTGTGGGCCCCAACTATCCCAACATGGGCGGGCCTTGCGTTTTAGGCTTTTAGCCCATCAGTCAAAGCCCACCATGCTCCATTCTGTAATCTGTAGGGTTTTAGTGAGGGCCTCCCTCCCTCCCTCCCTCCCTCCCTCCGTCCGTCCGTCCGTGCAGAACTCCATAGCCGCGGAAGCTCAGATACTTCCTCAAAGTTCAAGCTCACAGTCCCATAATGGTAATTACACCCCTCACCTTCCGTTCTTCGTTTTTATCTTTTTAATTTTTTGCCTTGTAAATTTTACTATTATTTTTGCCTTGTAAATTTTACTTTTCCTATTTCCAATCGCCATGGAATATTTTCTTTTACTATTATTTTTTGTAGTACGTAGATATTGATTTAAATGTTGGGTCTTTAATATTTTTCCTTATCACTGTAAATTTATTTTCATGGTTTTCAACATTGCCTAAGGGGCTGTATTCAATTAGGATTTTGAGGGATTTTAATTCTTTTAATGAATCTAGGGGTATTCAATCAGGAATTTAAGTTATTCTCTGAAATTGAATGTGTATTCAATCAGTAATTTAAGATAGTTTATGAAAATCCTTAGAAATCCGGGTGTATTCAATTAGAATTTTAAAGAAGTTTATAACATTCTAGGTGTATTCAATTAAAATTTGATTTTAAAGACTTTGAGAAAGTTGAGGAATTAGAGGGAATTGGAGAGATTTCGTAGTGTATTTTGAGCATCCACAAATCTCATCTCCCCCGAGAGATTTTGAGAGAATTGAATCAAAATTTTACATGGAATCTCTACAAATTAATTAAACTCCATAAAAATCCATGGATTTATAAATCCATTAAAATCTCTCAAATTCTCAATTGAATACACCCTTCTAAAAATTGAAATATTATTAGTAAAAAACTTTTTTGTAATGATTTTTTGTTGCTGTTGAACTGAATAATTAAGTGTATGAATCTGGCCAATGTGGGGTATATATCCAGAACTTTATAGTGTTGTGCATATAGTTTTGATATGATTATTGTTGGAGCTGATGGAAGGCATGGCGCAAAACTGACACTACGTTCTAGGATTCATTTAGTCGACCCTACTTAGTCGGATAATTGCTTTGAAAATACGATTTGCCATTTTAGTTTCAGGATTAGAGGAATGATGACATGAGTAAAGAGAGAGCTTTCCATCTCTTTTCTCCACATTGCTTTGAAAGTTTGAATCCAAGTGGAAACACACTGTAAACGAACCCAGATGAACTGAAACAAGTTTTACGCTAGCTGACTTAAGTTCTCGATTTCAAATGGATCAATTTGGTGGTTGAGTTTTGTGCTCGCGACTTTTGCAGGCGAGAGGTTTGAAGAAGCATTTGAAGAGGCTCAATGCCCCGAAGCATTGGATGCTCGACAAACTTGGCGGAGCATTTGTAAGTTGAAAACCTATTATTTTTCCTCCCTTTGGTGTTGATGCGTGTGTTGCTAGTGCTACTTTATTCATCGTTTAATACTGGTTTGGTACTGAAGTGTTTTTATAAAAAGTGGGTATCAGAAAATGCTGAGCTCAGAAATGTGTTTGGTAAACGCTTAAAAACAGCTTATTTTCACAGTTTTGGGGGAAAAAAAACTAAAAATGTGAAACAGCAAAAATGAGCTTATTCTCGCAGCACAGCAGAAGCAGTTTTTTTTCAAAGCATAGCAATACTAAACCAGCCCTTAAACTCTTCTATTACTTTTCTTCCTTAGGCATCCAGGCCTTCATCTGGGCCTCACAAGTCTAGGGAATGCCTTCCCTTGGTCATTATTCTACGAAACAGATTGAAATATGCTCTCATTTACCGGGAGGTCATTTCCATCTTGATGCAACGGCATGTTCTGGTTGACGGGAAGGTTAGGACCGACAAAACATATCCTTCCGGTTTCATGGGTATGTTCATCCTATCTTTTAGTTCAAGCAATTCTTTCTTAATTTTACTTTCCAGGCTTGTAAATATGGCTAGCTGCATGATGATTGTTTACGCTTCCTTTTTCACGGCATCCATTTTTACCCATTAATAAGTTCTGTGAAAGGACAATAGATTTTGTTGTAGAACTTATGTTGCTCCTTGATTTGCAGATGTTATTTCAATCCCCTAAACGAATGAGAATTTCGGCTCCTTTATGACACAAAGGGTCGGTTCCGTCTCTACTCAAATCAGGGATGAAGAGGCAAAGGTTATTGTTACTTTTCAAAGTACATGACTTAAATTCTTGTCCAAAAAAAATTTACATGACTTGAATAAGTTATAACTACTGCATTTGGATCATGTTTCATCATTCCATATGGATCTTTTCGATCTGCAAAATTCCATAACTTGAATAACACAAAGGGTCGGTTCGGTCTCTGCTCAAACTGCATTTCATCTGGTTAACTGATGGACATTTTCTCTATTCTGATGCCCTGAAAATCTTTCTCTGCAGTTCAAACTTTGCAAAGTACGGTCTGTGCAGTTTGGGCAGAAGGGCATCCCATACATTAACACCTACGACGGGCGAACCATCCGCTACCCTGATCCGCTCATCAAGGCCAACGACACTATCAAGCTCGACCTAGAGACCAACAAGATCACCGACTTCATTAAGTTCAATGTTGGCAATGTGGTCATGGTTACCGGTGGAAGGAACAGGGGGCATGTCGGTGTCATCAAGAACAGGGAAAAACACAAGGGAAGCTTTGAGACAATCCACGTCCAGGATGCCACCGGCCATGAATTTGCTACTCGATTGGGCAATGTGTTCACCATCGGCAAGGGGGAAAGGCCGTGGGTGAGTCTTCTCATGGGAAAGGGTATCAAGCTGACCATCATCGAAGAGGCGAAAAAGAGGCAAGCAGCTCAACAAGCAGCCACGGCCTGATTAACTATGCACTGCCTTCAAATTTTGATTTACTTGACCGGCTATTGGTTTTGCTTTTGGACCTGGAGCTAGTAGTTCTGGACTTGTTCTTCAATGTTCATACGTTTCCTGTTTGTTTTGCTCACTACATGTGAACCTCAAACTTTTGTTATTTAAAGTTATTTGGAATTTGGTCAAAGAATACTCTACTTGATACGTCATAACCTAGGCCAAGTTGCTGTTGGAATTCGTCGAAAACTAGAGCCGGTTGAAGGTTCTTTTAAAACGAGTAAAATATTTTTTAAGAAAATGTTTTTAAGTTTCAAAAGTACTTGAAGGGCACTAGAAGTATCAGTTATGTGTTTCTTTTAGAAAGCACTTTCCGAAGATTTACTTGCATTTTTATTAAGAATTGTTTCAAAAATATTTTCGACAAAAACGCTTTCAGTCATTTTAAAAACACCCTAAAAAGCTCTTACTCATGCAGTGGGTATATGCATATTCTCCTCCTATTGACCAGCCTCACGCAGTGGGTATATGTATATTCTCCTATTGACCAGCCTATTTTATCAGAAAATTATGTCAACTTCAAAAAACATTAGGAAGAAAAAAAAACAGTGACATATTTGGGTGCCGGCTGCATTAATAGAAAGGAAGTAGTTCACAAACTGCATTCAACTAAACTTGACCAAAATTTGTCCCAGTCTAATCAAAACCCCTATAAACAGCTACAAACAGCGCACCAGACAGCATACGACCACTTTCAAACTGGTTACCGAGAAAGAACGGGGGCAAACTCGTCATCAAGCAGCAACAGCATCCCTGTTGAGCAGCGCCTGGTCGAAGTGCCAGACCCCTGTAACGCGCAGCAAAGCATAGCATTAAGAAACAATGCAATCGGATCAAGGAAAGGTTCTTATCATAAGATGGAAAGATATCGGTGTGGGATCAAGTAAAGATGATTCCGAAATTGAATCATGGGGATCTTACCGTGTCCTTTTCCGACTCTCCTTAGTTGAGCAACATATTCAGAGATTTTCTTGATGGCTTCCACCTGCAAAGGTAAAAGTAGAACATCAAAATCATGCTACGCGTAGAATCCCTGTAGAAGAACCTTTCCAACTCGGGAGATAAACAGAGGAGGACAGCAAAATTTACCTGCTCGGTCAAATACTCGCTTTCAACAAAATCTGTTAACTGCACATCTTTGTTCTTCTCAGCAACCTGTTAGTCGTAAAGCCAAAGGTAAAAACATGTCTTGTAAGTTGGAACATGGCATAAAAAGATTTACTAATTCATAACACGAATCAAATGATGTTACTGGTGAACGAAGATCAAATTAACCATATATAATCAGCTATCGAATCATCTTAAGCTAATAAGACAGCAGAGAATAAGAACAGATGCCTTACACTGTGTAAGTGGAGCAGCTTTTCATTTGTCAGTTTCTCCAGAGACAATGCAAGCTCCATTGCTGCATCAAAAGAAAAGGGACAGAGTTAGAGCTCAATAATTAACAGTCCTATAACTAGTTCAATGACACGAAATCATCTGCATAAACCAGGTCCTCGGGCCTTGCCTTCACTCGTTTCTCGTTATCAATAACATTTCATTACATACATCACATTAAATTAATTGTTAAGAAGGTGATCAATTTTCTTCAAAACTCAATCCCAATGTGCTACGACACAACTAAAGACTAAATATATTCATGTAAATGATTATATAATAGAATGGTGTCCAACGGGCCAAAACATAATTTGTTAAAGTAAAAGTTCTGGCCACAGATACACAATTGAGGGCCAATAAAACTAACCATACAAAGCATCTCCTTTCTCTGGATGATCGAACTCAGACACAGGCATCAGAATAGACTGCAATTTCACTCTTCCACCACGCTTATTCTGAGAAATGCCGACATCAAACAAAAAAACACGATAAGGAATTTGGTTTTACAGATGAGAAACTTAATTTATAGCCTATTGGAGTAACAAAAACACACAAAATTATACACTAGATAAGGGCCAAGACAAACACCTGGTATTCCATAAATTTCTCAGCATGATCCCTTTCTTCCTCACTCGATTCCTTGAAAAAACTGCAATATAACAAAACCATATATAACGAAATCATTGAATTAAATGCTAAATTTAGTAGTATGGATTTCCAGGAAATTACTTGGCAAAACCCTTGAGAGCAACATTGTCCCGATCGAAATAGGCGTACAAGGCATGGTATACGTACGAGACGTTGTACTCCACACTGTTATTCCACCAAAGAAACAAATCAAGCAATCGTTAAGCACAGCAGAGCATAAACAAATACAACAAAATTTCGACAAAGAATAGTGGGATTCACAATTGCAATACTTTTAGATACGACATTCGAAACCAAACATACATACACAAATCCAAGAACAAGGATTTAGCAATACATCCATACACAAATCCAAGCACGTACAGATAGAACAACTTCACTTTAAACAATTAAAGGCACAATATTTCATACGATGAAAGAATGCTTTTGAAAGTTGAAACACACAATCGGATAACTAATCAAGATTTAAACTTTAACACACAGAATTCATTACGATAATCAAATATTATGTAAATAACAATTCTTTCATAGATATATAACATGCGAAGGGAAAAGAAAGAAAACCCACTTGATCTGCTCGTTAATGGCGGCCTCACTTTCGTCAGTGTACTTCTGGCGGGCCAGAGAGAATTGTGGGAGAGTAGGAACGAGATCGAGCTCCTTCTTCACCTCCTCAAACGGCTCGAAAACCACACCGGTAAGCGGCCGGTTAGTCGCATTCTTCGACGCGCAGACGACGACCCCACTTTCATTTTTCGCCGGAGGGAACCGGAGAATCGAAGACAGAGATGTGGAGGAGTTCAGAGGCGAGAACGAGTACGAAATGGAAGGCGGTGGCGACGACGGCCCAGAGGAAAACAGAGGACCAAAACTGTCCCCGCGAGCAAGCAAGTGAGAGGAGGCTGCAGAGGCTTTGAGAAGCATGATTCTAGAGAGAGAAACAGAAGCGTTGCTGGAGAGGAGAGAGAGGAAATCAGGGTCAAAGAAGCAGAGAAAAACCCAGAGGAAATGGAGGGTTTGAGTGAGTGTGCGGAGGTGAAGGAGAAGAAGTGGGCTATATGGGTGGCTAAGGATCGTATGAACCATTGGATCAAACACACGTGGACGGTTGCTATTGATTTGATGGGACGGGCGCGTGGCGGGCTTGTGGCGTGGGTGGACGTGCTGTGGAATCCAAGGAAATATCGGAATTTTGGGGCGTGTGTTGAACTTTTTGGGGTCTCTTTCTGGTGTTTGATTTTCGTATGAAGTAAACAGCCAACTTTTTTTTCTTAAACTTTTACTCAACTTTCGATTTTTTATTTTTAACTTATTAGTTGAAATATTAAGTATTCAAATTAATTTTTTTGGTCAATTTTCCATTATTATTAGTTTTTCATTCATTTCGTCCAAATTTTTGTTAAATAAAAGTATGTACACAACATATGAGAATAGTTTCATCACTTCATTCTTTAAAATAATTGAAAATTCTAGATTTCTAAAATAATGACATGTGCAAATCTGTGTGATTATATAGTTTTTGTGTTTGAATGTTTAGTAAAGTGACACATTTGTTCTCAAATGAGAGTCACGTGATATGCACGTGATAAGAGTTAAAGTTAATTTAGATTGAATCTATGAAAAACTAATAGTAGAGGGGAAATCGACCAAAAAAAAGTTTTAAATCCTTAATTTTCCAATTAAAAAGTTTAAGGGAAAATAAAAAACTAAATGAAAGTTCAAGAGAGAAAATTGGCCGTTACTTTTTTTGTATGTTGCCACAAAAATGCAGAAAGTAGTTTCTTATTAAATTAGAAAGTAAATTTCGAATAGGACCCTCGACTGGAATACGAGATAACCATAAAGGAAATACAAAAGTTATCTTTCTCACTACCATTGAGTAGATTTGAATTTTTAAATTTATCTTTCTCACTACCATTGAGTAGATTTGAATTTAAAAATTTTATAGTCAAAAGAAGATTTGAGTATGTGAACTTTCAACTTAAATCCGATTGGAATTTAGATTTTTTATGTTAGAACTCATATTTATGCTTTTGATCTAAGACATTCAAGATAATTTTTGCAAGTGACGCTAGACTAGACGGTCATATGCATTGAGCACCCTTATAACATGTTTTGGAGTGGTTAAGAGCTCCTGGGCACCATCCTCTTGCAAACCAGTTTTATAGATAAGTTCTACTCATAAACTCTTAAGAATTAGTGTATATGATAGACGAGTGAAACCGCCCTCAAAAAAGAAGAAGTTGTTTACAAGCTCCTGAGCACCCTTATAAATAGAAGAACAAATACAACTCATGAGCTCTTGACTCACCTAGTCTTCTTCTTGATAAAAAGGGTTAGATTGATTGTTTGCTCAAGATTAGGGGTGCAAGTTGGATTTGAAATTTCAATCTGAATGGAAATTTTTTATTCCATGCCCGAACATTTCCGATTCCAAAAAATGACGAAATATTTGGGTACCAAATAGATTGTAACTACCCAATTCGAAAATTATGAGATAAAACCGATTTCAAAATTTTCGATAATCTAAATTCCAAAAGTAAAATTACTATTTCATGCTGAAACTTTGTTGAATCGGCATTGAAACGCTTGTTTCCGATCCAATCCAACTGAAAATCACCCCTAATCAAAGATATGGGATAGGAAGGGCCAAATACGATCCACATGCCAAGATTCTGGTTGTGACGTTTGACAAGCATGTTTTTGTCTTGAAGGTTTTGGGGGGTCACATTTTTTTCTTTGTCTATAAAAGTTGGGCTTTTCTTTTTCCATCTGAATTTCTGAAAGGGATATTATTAGCCTATTAAACTTGTGTTAAGATACTAATACAAACATCCCCCTCTTCCAAAGCTTCCAAGAGGTTAGGTGACAAATTTTAAAGTTAATTATAAATTATTATACAAGAATACAAAATATATTACATGTGATCTATTATTTTAGTATATAGAATGTTGAGTTTCTATCGTGTTTTCTGAATTTGAAAACATCACTTTTTTCTAAATTAATATAATAGTTTCAAGTTGAGCCTTATCATTGGGATGGCCCACTATTCTGAGTGGAAGCCAAGAAGCCTACTCATGTTAAATTGGGCATTATCATCCATAATTGGGCCTTATCATAGGTCCAATTTTCTACACAATATTAAGGGCCTTAGTCTTACTTGGTCTTACCAGATAAGCACTCCAATTTGTCCAAAGGAAACTTGTTCTTGCAGTTGCAGCACAAATCCAATTTGCCTCAGCTTCCCCTCCTAAAAAAAATAAATATATATATATATATCCTTTTTTTTTGGTGTTCAGAGATTTGGGTTGAATCATACAAAAGGTCATTAAGAATTAGGTATCGAATTGCCAATTAGGTTAGTTGAACTTCAGACTTTCTATTTACAAATAAAAAGGAATACTACTAGACTGTAATACAGATAGGGGAGCAAAGAGAACCTTTCGATACAAGCAATGGCGTAGCCTCAACAGCATAACTAGGATGCCAAAGTGAACTAGGTTGGGAACTTGAGGTAGGCTTTTAAGATATAGGTTTGGGCCGAACTGGAACTCCTCCAACTCTCTATGGTGTTCCGCCTCTAAGGGAACATCAATTATTTGACCTCAAGTGTGTAATTTTAACCGCTTTAACTACAAGTCTCTTTCGAATATGGGTTGTTTATGATTCCTATGCTAAGATGCTGCAGAGCGGAAGAGAGATTATAAATCCTAAAGAGATATTTGATATTGTTTAGCAGCGAGATTACCAATGTTGGGGTTTTGCAGAAAGTGGGAATCATGAACTGATAGAAAACCATGCATGACCACGATACTCATTTAATGCTGGCATTGGAGGTCTCATGTTTTCCCTTGGGCCGATGTCTGTTTCTTCCCTTATAATTTGTTTGTTTATTTGTACTAATTCTTGGAGATTCGATCATACAAACCAAGAACCAAGCATGGTTCTTACCAATTTATTAGAGCTTAGGTATCCGACCCCTCTGTTTTGTAAAAGGATAAGATGTAATTAGTTAAGCATATTGCGTTAAGTTACGAGTGTTTTTACTGAAAGGACTTGGATTGGATGACACGGGTACACTGTCCTAGTGACATCTCATGCCAATAATACAAAGGTATGCATTTATCGACGAAAGCTAAAAATTTCTTGTAGTGGTGGTAATCCGAAAAACAACTAAGTAAACTTCATGAAAGTATGGTTTATCCCACTACAATAATGAGGATGATTTCAAAAGACGATGAATCACAATTTCAATGTTACAAAAACATTACATGAGAGGCAGGAGGAGTTTTTAGGTTGGAATGACAAAACAAGAGCACTTTTGCTTATATATATAATATTTGATAGGAAGTAAAGTAGTATGAATGTATGTTTGATATTAAATACATATATTTTATTTGAAGATAATGCGTATATATATATAGTCTGCAGCTTAACAAACGAATTACTATTAACGAAAAACATCACCATATACCTGTATTATACAAATTGCTCGCTTCTTTGACAAGAGTGTAACTCTATAAGAGTCACCACAAGAGCCAAAACATTTGGCACAAAGAGTGACACATCCCGGCCCGAGCCCCCACCACATCCCGGGCTCGACTCCATCGTAGCACGATATTGTCCGCTTTGGGCCCCGACCACGCCCTCACGGTTTTGTTTCTGGGAACTCACACGAGAACTTCCCAATGGGTCACCCATCATGGGATTGCTCTCGCGCGAACTTGCTTAACTTTGGAATCCCAATGGAACCCGAAGCCAGTGAGCTCCCAAAATGCCTCATGCTAGGTAGATATGAGAATATACATATAAGGCTTAGAGGATCCACTTCCCTAGGCGACGTGGGATGTAACAATCCACCCCCTTAGGGGCTCAACGTCCTCGTCGGCACACATCCGGCCATGGATTGGGTCTGATACCAAATTGACACATCCCGGCACGGGCCTCCACCACATCTCGTGCTCGACTCCACCGTAGCAAGATATTGTCCGCTTTGGGCCCCGACCATGCCCTCACGGTTTTGTTTCTGGGAACTCATACGAGAACTTCCCAATGAGTCACCCATCATGAGATTGCTCTCGTGCGAACTCGCTTAACTTCGGAGTTTCGATGGAACCCGAAACCAGTGAGCTCCCAAAAGGCCTCGTGCTAGGTAGATATGAGAATATACATATAAGGCTTAGATGATTCACTTCCCTAGACGACGTGGGATGTAATAAAGAGACTAGCTAGACCGGATGGAAACAAAACATTGTAGCATACCAACATGCAACGGAAGGAGGGGGTTTCATTTTGGAAACATGAAAAGAAGCATGGAATTGTGTGATGAGCTATTAATGCAAGAGACTTTGGGGTTCTTCAAATCATATAAACAAATATCAATACTAATTAAATAATATGCAACTTAACTTATGTCAGGGCCTCATTAATTCTTGGTAAGCTTGGTTTTTTTTTTAAATTTATTTTTATTTCTCTCCATTAATTAAAAAACCTATGTTTTTAATTAAGTTTCTCGTGTACGAGTGCATCTTTCTCTCTTATGAAGGAAAGATCATCTTTAGGGTTTTGACGGTTGAGTGTGATAATTTCCTAGTATATATGCATCGGTTTATACTCGGACATATTTGGATTCTTGAATAAAGAACTTTTATATCATTAGACTCGATCTTAACAATGCATCTAACCATCAATTGTTTTGATACATATCATACATTAGAGTATGAATGTTCAAAATAACGAGATTTTCGATCTTGACAACATATCTAACTATCAATTGTTTTTATACATGTCATACAGCAGAGCATGAATGTTCAGAATGACGAGAGTTTCCGTCTTTAAGCACTTTTTTTATCGAATGATAAGAGAGAGTTTCCGTCTTTAAGCACTTTTTTATTGAAGGCCCCTTGTCCTAGAGTATGACTTTCTTTAAAAAACAAAATAGAAGAGGAGATTTTGTGCTCGTTGATTGTTAGATCATGTCTTCTATGAGTAAGCAGTTTCAAATACTATGATAGTGATTAGTGAATAGTGATGAGTCTAATGACTGATGAACTAATCACGGGTTCGTTCAAGGTTCCACATTGCTTAATTTCGACAAATTATAAAACCAATGGTTCTGCATTGCCCAAGTATATCTAAGATTATATCAACTACATAATCTGTATATTATTATTTTTTGGGAATTTTAACAAAACACTCCCGGTACTGTTCACTTTTAACAAAAAACCACATTTATACATTTCCCTGGTACTATTCACTATACATTTAAAAATGATTTTTCATTAAAATGAAAGTTTTTTTGGACTTTTCGTTAGTTTTTCTTTATTTTTTTAATCTATATAAATATCTGCTCACGAGATACGATGAATCTAAATACTACCTGCTTAAGTTGCTAATTGCTTTTTTTTCTCTTCAATTCCCTTTCTTTTGTGCAACAATTAACAAAAAAAAAAAAAAAATGAGATCATCTTCGGATCTCCAAGTCCAGAGCCAACGGATCAGAGATCCGGGCCGTTTAAGGAATAGAAAGAGATGTGTACCCTTAATTTGTGTCAGATGGGCTAATGAAATATGCTAATGGTATCCGTAGGTTTAAAATGAATAGCCCGGATCTCTAAGTCTGCCGATTTTGAACACAGAGATCAGAAGAGGACTTCAATTAAAAAAAAAAGTAGGAATACCAGAGAGTTCTATATTATATGTTATTCAAAGGACTAATTGGAACAAGATATATCATAAGACAAGTTAATTCTAGTTGCACTATATACTACACTCTGCTTCAAAAAATGGAACATGTTCCAAGTTTTGTTCGTGACTCACATCACATGCATGCATGCAATGGATGCACACGAGAGACTCAAATATTGCACACCTAAACTCCTTTTTATCTTATATAAATTTGACTTAAAAAAAAAACACGATGACATTTTTAGGGTGTTTACAGAACGCGTATTCTGCAATATATTTGCTTTAATCATTCTAAATCTTTCTACAAGGAGCAAGTTGGCCAAAAGATTAATGAAAATATAATCATACGTGCAAGTCGATAAAAAATCAAATCAACATTACAACTTACGTACAATTTGGGGTAGCCATTTTTTTTCGGTGCAACAAGAAATACTAAAATTATTTTTGTTGAAAGCAACTTACTAGAAGGGGAGTGAAATGTTGAAATATCTGAATAACTCTAAATACAAGTTATTAAAATTTAATCGAGTTAGAATGAGATGAAATGTTAATGAGTTTAAAAAGTTGACTTGAAAATCGTTTAAAATTTTAATTGATATGATCATATGACAAATAAAAAAAAATGTATAGGTTCGTATAACATTTCAAAAAATTCTCTTATTTAATCGGTGATAAAGCAGTACCCCACTAATGGCCGGTTGCACCCAAGAAAAAGCGTTGAGGTAGGCCCCGTAATTAATGCACTCGAACAAAGACCCCCGTCTTCGTGATATACAGCAGTTGCTCACTAGCTCTAGGTAATGCAAAAATATACAAGTTTTAAATTACTTATTAGAATATTAATTTGGGTGAAATTATATAAGTACAATTTTTTGGGACCGTTGGTTGATCTAACCAATGATTTGAGTCATAAAATATATTCAGTGAGAGAAAGCATTCACGTGAATGTTTGTGGGTCTAAGTTCTAACAAACATTCACAATTAGCCGTCATCTTGGCTCTCTAGTTTATTAGGGTTTAGTTAAGCAAAACTTACTATACCATATTACAAATTATTTACATGGACTAAAAAATAATATTTACTCATATATTAAGTAGGGTAAAAATTAGTTATTAGCCTTCATACCAATTCTACAAGCCTAGCTATTGTAACTTCTTTGATATACAACAATATTTTACACCGAAGGGAGAAAAGAAATAGATGCAATATATCAAATTAGAGCTCGTATGTAAATACTTTTACAATTACTGAGAATGATTTTGGTGAATTGATTTTGGGTTTTAAAAGCACTTCAAGTGTTTTTTGGAAGAAACAACATATATGTGCTTTTTGGAAGAAATACCATGCAGGAAGCACTTCAAGTGGTCTTCTAGGATCCCTCTTGAATTTTTAGTGTGGATTTGTTTAAAAAATATTTTCACCAAATTTCAGTCATTTTAAAAATAGTTATAAATAAGCCATTAATATTGAACACATTATTCACAAAAATTGAACATAAAACTTGTCATTATTTCAGGTGAAAAAAGTACTATAAACCGGTAATACTAGTGACAACCTAGTTATTAAACCTTATAATCTCCTAATAATTAGCTCAAAAATGTTCATATAGAAGCAAGAAATGTAAACAGATCCTCAGCATAAAACAAATGTTAGAAAGAGTCAAAGAAGAACGTGGAAGCCATACAACTCTTTTCTTTGACATGAAGAACAAGCGGGGGGCGGCGGGCGGCGGCCAACTTCTAAAGAACAAGCGGGGGGCGGCGGCCTACTCCTAACCTTGGATTTTGAGAGCCAAATTATATTAGATGGGGCCATCCAAATACACACACACACACACACTTGAAGTTAGCTAATTTATTTTTCAAAATTTCATTTATATGACTATTTTTAAGTTGGGGTGGTCGAACCCTAAAACCGACAAGCAAAAAATAATTGTAAAATCATAATTATATTTTTTTATTATAAGTAATATTATACGCTAATTTATACTAAGAAGAGAAGAATTTGAACGAGGGAGATACAGAGCTTGAAGCCTTGAACCATTGCTAGCAAAGCAAAATGCATTTGTTTGGTTGATAGCATTCTAAAACGTTGTGGCACGGTTTGGACAAAAGAATGCTACACTAAGAAATCAATGATACCCACGTACTCACTTATGTGAGATATTTAGCTATTTAAACTAAATTAATTAACTTATTTTAATTCCAATTAATTAATTATTATCTTTTTCTAAGACGGTGTAGTTTGATCTATATTTCAGACTTAAAGCCCCACACGTTCTCTTCTATCATAAATAGAGACCACCGATCCATTTCATTTCCTCCAAGTTGTAGTTTTCAGTCACACTTTCTTCCTCTTCTTAATTTCCACTACTCTCCAAATCAAAGCATTACGCAATCAACATGGCCGGAACTTCTCCGTGCGCTTCCTGCAAGTTGCTGCGACGCCGATGCGCCAAAGACTGCATTTTTGCTCCTTTCTTTCCTTCAGATGACCCCCACAAGTTTGCCAATGTTCACAAGATCTTTGGTGCCAGCAATGTTAGCAAAATGTTGCAGGTCCTTATTTCTACATATTTTCTCTACTTTTTTTTTTCTCGTTAACGTGTTAGGAGGGTTTCAACCCTCAAAACCTCTTCCAGCAAGAAGAAAAATATTACTAGACAAGCTTTATGAGGGGTATTGAGAAGAAAAATATCACTTTAGATGAAAAATTAGCTGGCCCAAATGCTTTATTTAAAACAGACCATATCATTAAACGTTGTCGTTTAATTGAATTATTCGTATGTATGTTGCAGGAGCTTCCGGTTCATCAGAGAGCAGATGCAGTGAGCAGTTTAGTGTATGAAGCAAATGCAAGAATGAGGGACCCTGTGTACGGATGCGTTGGGGCCATCTCTTACCTGCAAAACCAAGTCTCCGAGCTACAAATGCAGCTTGCTGTGGCTCAAGCTGAGATCCTTTGCATCAAAATGCAGCATGAGCCCATGGTCCCTCCACAACAGATAATGGACGGGCCAGATGATCAGAAATCGTATTTTCTCCACAACAACAATCTCGCTCAGTACCTCAGTTTTCCCTCTTCCAGCAATGTAATCCATGACTCTCTCAATAGGGAGAACATTTTCGGACACGACATGGTTTCTTAATAAAGTTTGTAATAACATGTATTAGGCTTTTAAATAACTAATTAGTCTGTTCTAAATTTTTCTTCGCTGAGTAGGTCTTCTAATAATGATTTCGCTGATCGTTTGAAATTGTTCCCTTAGTTTTCCTGAAAAAACTAATCGTAGATTCTTCTCTCCATCAGAACATTAGGGTCGTTAGACTTAGAGAGGATTGACCTATAGAACAAGGGTAAGATATGGCCAGGGTCAACTCTATAGCATGTGATGAAGTGATAAATTAGGATTTTTGATCAGTAACTTTCTGAACAAACAGCTTCTATGTATCTATAAAATATCACATAGATGCACAAGGGTCGGTGGCCAATTTCAACAGTATGGAACATAAATTAGGGTTCTTGCATATTATTACTTTTTTTTCACCGGAATTATCTTGCTGTGGTTCTTTAAGGACAAAAACTATAAAGTGTCAGCACATCGAACTTAATTTTGAGAGTCTGGACTCTGGAGCAATGGTTTTACCTAATAAGCCAAAGGTTGGAATTTCATGGACCTCGATCCTGTTGCAAGAAAGACAAAACCCAAATTTACTGCTTCTTTCCCAAAACCCTAAATTTCAAAAAGGTTTCTACATACGACACAGAATATAAGGAATTTATCTACTAAATAATTGATAGTTCAGTCTCATATTTTCTCACATGGCCAGAGATGCCATTTGTGTTTGTTTTTAAGGTAATGAAAAGCACCACTTCAGATAAGTGCTTTTAGAACTAGAAGTGAGAAACTTCACAAAAATTTAACTCTTCAGTGTCTTAAAGTTAATGATAGGCTTGCAGCTGCTGCTTTGCTTCCATTTCCGATTTAATTAGTATCTAATTAAACTAGTAATTTCCAGCCTAATCTTCACAATTAGGAAAAGCAAAAAATTTGGCATGCCGCCACCTGTTGCAGATAATAACTTGTTCTTCTAGCTTGTTCACGTGGGGTGTAGTGTAAGGAAGCGGAGGTTCAGTGCATGAGAGGTATACAGTAGCAGAAATTAATTTTAATTTGTTAGTACTAATATAATATGTTTTTCTAGATTCATCTCTCAAGTCAATACATTACAAAAAATGATCAAGTGATTTTCGAACATTTCGTTCTTTTTGTATATATTTATAATTTTTTTTAAAAGAAAACTAATGAAAATGGTATGAAAACTTTGAATTTTAACGATAAAGACAAAATAAATGATAAAATGAATAGTAGTATGATTGACTTTTTAATGTAAAACTGTGATTTTTCATTAAACTGAACAATACTAAAAGTTTTTCGTTAAAGTTTTATTTTATTAATTGTTTAATTAAATAAATACAAAAAAAAATTAAATCAAAACAAACAAGGGTTGCAAAAAAGAAAAGAGACAAAAGGCAACAGTTGAAGGTAAAAACAAAAGGCAACAGTTGAAGATTCCTCAGCTTTAATCTGGAAGCATTAACTTCCCAAGTCAAACTAAAAGGTTTTAATATATTTTTTATAGTTTCATCTTTCCTGTCAAATCACTCGTTTTGTGTAGTTCTATGGTGGGTGTTTCTTGCTGTACTTAAGTCATCTCCAACCGAATGGTCCATAAAATCGTCTCTAACCAAAGGTTAGGTCAGAGGGCTCGCGGAATCTGAGAGGGCCCCACATAATCTAAAAGGGCTGGAGGGCTGGCCAGAAAATTGATTAATCCTATCGGTTATAACCGACATGAATTTTTTAAAATAATTTTGAATCTAACGGATAGCTGGCGCCAATTACCATTGGATTCAATTTTTGTTTTAAATTTTTTTTTTAGGTTTTTTGGGCTTTTTTTTTAAAATAAAAATCTCAAAAATTCTATTTTTTTCCTATAAATACCTAAACCATTCATTCATCATTCCTCACAAAATTTTCATCATTCCTACACCATTTCAATTCTCATATTTTCCTTCCTCTTTCAAAAATCTATCCTTCAATTTTTTCAATAATTTTCAAATGACCTCGTCTGCAATGAAAGGTAGGGCTTGGATCCAAAAAGAAGATGAAGCTCTTTGCAAGGCTTTTAGATGGGTGTCAGAAGATAGTGTGAGGAGAAGTTGTCAAACAAATGATGGTGTTTGTGTTGGAAGTATGCCCACAAAGCCACTCATTTGATGTAATAGCTTTTTGGAATACTTAATATGTTAAACTTTTATATGTTTAACGGAAGGGCAATACTTATTGTTAATCACTATTTATTGTATCATGTGTTTAATCAATAAGAGAATCCAAGGGATGTATTTGACATAAGAGATAAGTGATCTAATGAGTTAGATTAAGGAGACCTTTCTCTTATGTTCATTCCTAAAACGTTCCTAGCCATAGGATTGCCAATTGGGCATTGACAATCCGCTAAGGTTAGTATGTGTTATGTTGACTCAAACGTGAGTATGAACTAGTCTCAAGTCATTTGGTGTTGGACACTAAGACAAACACATAGGTGCTCGAAAGAGTAATCGAGTACACTGAACTGCGATTAATGAGAGTTCAAACATACATGTCATGTACGAACTCTAAGGTTACAATATGCAAAGTAGTCCTTAGACCTGAGGCATCATAGATGTCTAATGGTTAGGTCCTTGATCTTTGATCATGACAAAGGCATTCCCTCGGATTGTCCACGGCATTGTTGGGGTCATGTGATCTAGTCATGTAGGCATATGAATGCACAACAAGGGATCTCTAACCTTCCATGGTGGAAGGAGTATACTCTAAAATATGATTCTAAAGTCTTTGGCCAAAGCAAATGAATATGACTAAGGAAGATGTTCCAAATCATATTCAAGGGAATCATATAAGAAAGTATCACATTGGATAGTAGACATGAAACAAACTATCACTTAAAACAATGTGGTTAAGAGTATTGTATTAGAGAAGGAACGTATTGCATTGTAATTGTAACTGGATAGGTTCTCCAACCAATTCTACTTAGCTTGGGTAACCATGACATACTGCTAGGTGTCACTCATGGTTTATGGAAGCCCTATTGATTAGCAAACACTAATCATCAAAAAGGGAGAATTGAAATGTGGTTTCAATTCACAATCGATAGTTAAGAGTAACATCGCCCACTGCCTCGCTAATTGGAACCTAATGGATCGCACACCAAATAAGGATATATGTGAAGCAATTAAATGAAATGGATAAGCAATTAAATGGTTTAATTGAAGAATGGTCAAGATTAATTAATTAGTTAATTAATTATACGAAATGTTCGTATTGGGCTTTTAAGTTGGTTTTAGGGCTTCGGGGCCCAAAAGTGTTTTGGTCCACAAGGCCCATTATGTTTAAGTTGTATGACAACTAAAACAAAATGGGCAATAAGCCCAATAACCATATAGGCCAACCATTTAGGGTGAGGGTATGCAAGTTTGCTTAATTGCAAGTTTGCCACTCACCTAAGAAATGAAGTATAAATTCATGTTTATAGCTTTATTTTCAATTAGGGTTTTCTAAGCTACTTGGGGAAAGTTATCTAGCAAATTTACTTCCCTAAGTGATCCATTTTCATCCTCACAAATTACATCCTTGGTGAAGAGACATAGAGACATCAAACTTTTGGTGTTTTGGAGAACTAATCCTCAAATCCTCAAAGAAGCAAAGGAGCACTAAAAGGAGGAAAATCACAAGGAAGATCCAAGGAGCAAGGAGGTGACTTGAAGGCCCTCCACTTGGGTGGATCCCTTGTGTAATCAAGGATGAGCTTCAAGGGTAAAGAATCTCTAAATTCTTAATTATCTTTAATGTTGTTAAAGAGTCTTTTGGTTCACCATATACTAGGCTTTGAAAGTCATGGGTTTCATGAATTGTTTTTGGATGCATGCCTACTTTAAAGAGTTAATTGTTAGCATATGTATTCAAATGTTCATACATGTTCTTAGCTAGGACAAAATTTTTCCTTCAGTTTGGATTCATGTGTCCAAAAAATAATTAGAGTTCTATGAAGGCACCACTCCAGTGAATATTCAAAACCACGAGAGTTGTTCTTCAAGATGGAAGAAACATCTTCAACCAAGTTTGAACAAATGGCATCAAGCATTGTTAGTAGCCGCAAGTAGACATGAAAGAAACGCTAATTACTACGACGAAGTAAGTGTTTTCACAATTTATTTTAAATATTTAATTATATTACATTTTATTTCATAAATTAATTTCCTTTAATTTTTTTCTAGGTACGCCAAGTGGAGGAATTGTATATGGAGAGCAGCTTGAAACCCTTTCAGTTTCACAGTTGTTGGGAAATTTGTAAATGGTGGGTGTTATTTGAAGATACAGAGAGCTCCTACGTCGGTGTTTGGAACTGCATCCTCAGCTGTAGATATGGATGAAGATGGATCTCCAACCATTCAACAAACAAGGGTAGAAAATCCGTCTTTGGGTGAAGGTTCCATACCTAGGGCTATGGGATGAAACAAGGCGCGAATGTTGAAGGAAAAGTGCAAGGCAAATGATGATTACGCCGCTCAACATGAAGTGGCGGCCTCATTGCGATTATTGGCGGAGTAAAATGTCCTTGAGGCGGAAGAAAGGAAGTGTAGGCATGAAGAACGGGGCAAACAAATACGAGAAGAGATGGATGATAAGAATATGGAAAGGAACACTTCGAATTACACTCCAATGAGTAAGGCCTATTTTGATATGATAAAAAAAAAGAAATTATGAGCTGACGGCAGTTGTTTACCTCTGACTATACTCCTATGATGGCGGATGATGAAGATGATGTTGATTAAGGATATTAAATTTAAGTTGTAGTTTTTTAATTTAAGTTAATGTTGTTTTCAAATTTAATTTGTAGTTTTAAAATTTAATTTGTCGTTTTAAAATTTTAGTTGTAGTTTTTAAATTTAAGTTGTTGTTGTTTTTAAATTTAAGTTGTTGTAGTTTTTAAATTTAAATAATAAATTACGTTTGGTCCTATGACCTTCGGTTGGAGACGGTTTTTTGTGACATGGCTAAAACGAGCCCTCTGGCCCTCGGTTGGAGACGGAGGCAAAAATGACCATGTACTGTTCATTAAAATATTAATATCTTAGAGGGCAAGAGGGCTAAAACGAACCCTCTGGCCAGCCCTCGGTTGGAGATGGCCTTACGTCGTATGGTCTCACCAGTACCACCATAAAATTAACTGGTATTACAAACTTAATTTTGGGTATTAATTGGTTGCTTAATTGTGGGTTTAGTGGACATTTTCATCCTTATGATATGGTTTATTAATGTATATTTAATTTCCCTTTGCTTCCATCTTTTGTAATATATATTCTGTTTGTCTTGGTTGAATTAAGGGATTAATCTTTTCCTAATTGGTAATTAGTTAATCTCTTAAAGGGTGATCAAAGAATGATTAGTTTTCCCTTCAAGATTAACACACTGCGAGACTAAAAGCAGCAGATTACTTGTAGATCAATATATAAAGAAAGATGGAAATCATAGTTTAAAAGAAAAACTAACAAAAACTTTTCAAAAACTTTAGTTTTAATAAAAATGACAAAATAAAAGTGTAAATGAATAGTACTATAAGTGACTTTTCAAGGTAAAAATGTTATTTTCGTTAAAAGTGAACAATACCGAAAATATTTTATTAAGATTCTCAAGTTTAAAATGGAAAGCATAGTTCAACACTAATGACTCGTTTACTAATTCGTAATCAAAACCTGTGGAATTGAATTGAGAAGGAATTAGATTGATGAGGAATCAGAAACAGATTCCTATGAAAGGTGTTTACTAAACTGTCGGGAAATGGAGTAGGAATGACGTCAGTTCCATATAAATTGTTTACCATTTCACTTCTGAATCGGAATCGAAACCATTTGATTACTAAACTGCCATTGGTCTAAATGAGTGATTTTATGTGATAATTAATAAAATTTAATTTTCATAACAACATTTACCCATAAATAATTGAATTTTTTCTTTGATCTTTATAAACTAAATTGTTAACCCTTTTTAAACCTAATTTTTATACCCACCCCCCATAACTTCCCAAGCAGCCCAATTTTTCGACATTTTCAAACCTTCACGTCTTTTACTCTTCTCCCAGTATCATTTGTCAGTCCTCCCCAGCTGGCACCGCCATCGCCACCACCCTCTCCCTCCATCCCCTACATTTTATTTTTTGTGCATCCTTCATTATCATTTCCTGCGGCTCCGTCTATCTCCCGCTCCTCCATCCCCACACGACCACGACGCCATAACTATAGAAGAACCAGCTTTACGATATCTAAAGACGGTTCGGATTGGTTGATTGGGGTGTAAATGCAGAGGGAGGTGAAATGGAGGCAGGCGGAGGGGTCTGGGCTTGTTGGTTTCACTGGCAGATTGGAGTTTTAGGAATTAGTTGGGGTTATAATAGGTAGAAAAGTTGTATTCCGGATTCCGCTTGTCTCCTGGAATTCAAATGACACCTCCCACCTCCAGAATACAATTCTTCCAAAAACAGGAATCCAATTCCATTTTTCGTGTGGGCCCCACTCATTTTGATTCCTCCAAATTTTAGTAAACACAAGAATAACCCGTAATCGGAATCACACTCCGACTTTTGATTCCGATTACGGACACATAAACACGCCATAAAAGGTGAGGTTATATTAAGTTCTAATGATTATCCTGCATAGTTACATAACTATCACATCATGCATGGCTCTTAGCGAATTCATAATTCGTTTACATATTATTAAGAAGACAAAAAACTGTTTTGAAGAATAAAATCCCGAGAACCACCATTATTAAAGCAAGTTCTTCTCTAAAAAAATGCGTCATATCCAGTTAATTTAATCCACTTGAATAATGATAGATCCCAATAAACAGTAATAGGCTAAATACATCTCCACCCCTAACAAAAAATAGCCTAGTCAATTTTATTAAAATATTATTATTTTTTATTATAAAATAATAAAAAAAATTTTATTTTTAATTTCTGACTTTATAAAAAATATTATTAATTTTTGATATATTTATTTATGTATTAAGTTTTTTGGCAGAAAAATCTGGACCATTGGTCTGAAAATCGAACGGTCCTCATTATGCTACATCAGTAGTCATTAATTTTAAATTTCATTTTTTTTACCATTGGAAATCTAACGGCCCAGAAAACTAGCCGTTGGAAATCCAACGGCCTAGAACAAGCCACGTGGCCTTTCCATCTGAACTGTAAGTGGGCCTGCACATGCGCATGTGGGCCCAACTCCATTTTTTCTGTCGGGGACGCGCCCCCACTCGAGCGTGTATCACAAGCGCCTGACGCAAAAAAAATCCAGTGGGCTTTGACGTAAGCCTGACGTTAGATGGCCGGGCTGTTGGATTTGTCGATTCTGGGCCAGTCTCTTGCCTGACTTGGGCTGGGTGCCAGCCTATTAGGTTGGGGTGGAGTGATTTGGCTGGGGGCTGACCTATTTTAGGTGTTGGCTGCTGGCTGCCGGGCAATCCACTCCTGGTGGACTTGCTTTTACTAGAGGTGGCTTAGGGGAGAACAAAAGGTGCTAGGACCCAAATTTGAAGGGCCTCTAAAAAATTTTGCAATCTAATGTTTATTTGTAATAAAGATCTGGCATTCGTGTCGTGTTTCTCGTATTCGTGTCATACCCGATAGCTTATATATTGTGTCTATGTAGCAATTGGACATAAACGCTCAATTCGTGTTTCAGACTTATACATTAATGATTATGAATTTTATTTATTTTGAACTCTCTTAAAATACTATTCATGAGGGTTTGTATGGTTTTAAAAGTTCAAACAATAATGTACCCATCCTCAAAGCGTAGAGAGTGCGATTACGAGCGTTTATATATTTTTTTTTCACATTTTTCGCACTTGTAAATTAATTATTATAAATTTTTAATGTGTTGGTATTTTCAAATTATTTGATATTTTTATTTTTAATGTGTTTTATAATTTTTTAATCTCACTCTTTGCCTATAGTAGACTATAAAAATAAATAAATAAATAAAACTTTAATTTTTAAAATTGATATAGAATAATAATACCATAATAATTAATAAACAATATAACATATCTACTATATCAATTGTATTGTATAGTACGTTTTTTTAGTAGTTTAAAAAATTAAAATCATGAAAATAACTTTTTTTCTAATCGTGTCGAAACAGGTTAACCGCGTGTCATTCTCGTATAAACCTGTTAAGGACCCGTTATTAATGAGTTCTTATCGTGTGACCCGATAACGACCTGATTAGTTATCGTGTGAACCCGAAGCCCGTTATTTTCGTGTCGTGTAAGAAATTGCCAGGTCTAATGTAATAATGTTATATGTTAAAAAAATATTTTTATTAGCACTATAAAATCTCATTGTGCATTCTTTATAAGTATATATTTTTTTTCTAAATATAAAAGTTTAGAGTGTACAATAAGATACTCTGGAGTGTCAATAACAACACCCAAAAAAATGATTTTTTTTTTTCCAATTTTATTGTATAATAATGCTATATATTCAAGTGAAGCTTTAAAGTTAGAGTTTTTTTTAAGCTTCTTTTTCTTGTTTGGTTGTTTAATATTGAACTGGTTTTGTCACTTAGTACTACGGTTTAGTGGTATTTCTCTTCACTTGTAAGTGAGAGGTCTTAAGTTCAATTCTCACCCAATGTGAATTTGAACCACATCATTACTAGCCCATTGTGAGGTTAAGCATACCCCTCCCTTTAGTGTAGATAATATTGTTTGTTGAAAAAAAATATAGTGAACTAGTTTTGATTATTTAGTGAAGATTACGTTTGTAGCTCTTTTTACTTACTATATAATAACATTTCTACACTAGTCAGTGAGTCCTAAAGTTTGTTTTGACTTAAGTTATTACTTTCTAACATTAATACATTGTCGTACTTTTTTTGAAAAATTATCTTAAAGAGTTAAATTTTGAACATGACTCCCGAAATCTCAGAGAAATGCCTGGTTATTACACTTAACATTAGCAGCTGATAGCTGATAGGAGATTATATTCACACACCCCAAATTACTTCCTCCACACCCTTTTAATTTTTTAATATTTTGCTATCAAGTGTTAGTGGTGTGTAGAAAATATGAAAAAAAATAAAAAGGTATGAGGGAAGTAGTTTGACATGTGTGAATATAGAAAATATAAAAAAAATTAAAAAGGTATAAGAGAAGTAGTTTGACATGTGTGAATACTCTCTCTCTCTCTCTCTCTATATATATATATATAGACACACACACACACTCTCTCTCTCTCTCTCTATATATATATATATATAGACACACACACACTCTCTCTCTCTCTCTCTCTATATATATATATATATAGACACACACACACACTCTCTCTCTCTCTATATATATATATATATAGACACACACACACACTCTCTCTCTCTCTCTCTCTCTCTCTCTCTCTCTCTCTCTCTCTCTCTCTCTCTCTCTCTCTCTCTCTCTCTATATATATATATATATATATAGACACACACACACACACACATAAAGATTGGGGTCTGCAAGTTGTTCACAAGTTCTTGCATAAAGTAAAAATTCCTATCACTTCTGGCGAAGATGTATAATTTGCAATGGCAACTTGCACAGAGATTTCAGCATGAAAACTAGTAGAACTTTGGGGACCAACTTGATCTAGACTTCTAGTACATGAAACATCTAGTGGGGCTAGAGCTTATTAGAGCCAAATGGCTTTGAAAACAAATAACTAAACACCATATTAATGAAAATTAATTAATTAATATTATGTTTGACAAAACAATGGTATCCCTAATCTGTCCCTCTTATCTTTCAACCTCGATGTTTGCCTCTTCAGTCTTCATGGAGACAACAATATATAGATAGTGGGGGAGCCTTTATATATTTCTTTTGACTCTTTGAGGGCTCGAGATTAATATATAATACTTCCAAAACACAGATTAATTGATTGAAAGCCTTATTTATAATCTCCTTATAAAGTTACAAACACTTGGATGCCAAAAATCCCGAAGTGATTAAGATATAGATGTTATATGTTTAGTATATGTTTAGTCAAATGATTCTATTTTAATTTTGGAACCACAAACAACTCCCCCCTAAGAGCAACTCCAACCCTACAAATTGCCCCACCTATTCAGTGATTAAATCCACCAATTCCTCCAAATCTGCTCCAACCCATGCCAATTGCCCCCACCTATTAGGTGGGCCCATCTCTCACGGACGAAGTAGTCAGGTGAGAATGGCTTGAGGTTGTTTAACGTTAGTCTGATGTCATCCACATTATCAATTTTCCTTCTACAAGGCACAATTTGGACTCTTGGATTGAAAAAAAAAATCATCCAACGACCCATATTAATGTTATTAAAAAAATGCGAAAATTATAAACAAATACAAAAAAAAAATTAAAATTAAAAGAATATGAACGGTGGCGTGACCGGGACCAAATTGTAATTTCGGATAATAAAACGTCGTATGACATGATTAGCTAAAAGTCTTATTCGAAACTAAACATAATATTAATTTTTTTAAAATAAATTTTTAATGTCAATTGCCCAAATAATTTATTTACGGATGAAAATGCACTCCGACAATTACTGTTCACTAAGATAATAATTACCAATTCGCCGAGAGCCAGATAATAATCGCCCTAAGACGTGGAGTTGCCCTAATGGCATTTGCAAACCCATCACTATAAAGAGAGTTTCAATCATTATAAAGGCATCAGGTGTTTTCCACTTTTGTGCAAACCCATCACTATAAAGAAAATTTCAATCATTATTAAAGGCATCAGATGTTTTCCACTTTTGTGCGACACATTTTTCCCACTCTTGCAGTCTTGCTTTCGAGATCGTTCTACATGGCATTAATTGGATACATGAAAATATGCAACTGAAACACTAAGATGTATTCTAAATCTATCACGTATTGTTATGTATTTCAACTGAAACACTAAGATATATTCTAAATCTATCACATATTGTTATGTATTTCAATTTGCTAACGTGAGTGCACAAATATTTACATGTTCCCTAACCCAACTTTTCTTTAAAAAGTTATAGTTATTTTCTTTAAGTTGGTATGTTTTCCAAGTGCCGGAAACCGAATCGACATCACTTTTTTTTTTTCCTTGTAACATAACTCGACTGCCAATTCCTCCGTCTCCATGTGAAAAATGTGTTTGCTTATACTTACAGAAAGATCTAATGATTCAGTAATGAGTATTAATTAGTGCAAATCATAATCTAATCAACAACACAGCACTTTAATTACCATATTTGATTAAAGCTAGCAAATGACAGCATCATCGTGTTATCATGCTGACAACATTATTCACCCTAGCTCACTCGATCACTAATTTTGACTATTTCAAACCTACAACTCGTTAGCCAAAGCTGCAGCCTCAAGTAGAAACACCGGCGAGTCTTCTAGTTTCTGGTTACTCCCGTCGGCACCACACACTTGAACGATAAACTTGATGTTAGAAGAAGTGCCAGAAGTGACTGCGAGGTCATCGACGTAAAAAGCTTCCACTCGTGCCGCTCCAAGATACTCATGCACCCTTTCTAGCGCTGCTCCTTGATGGCCAAGCGATCCCTTTGCTAGCTTTTCAACATAAATATTATAATTTGTGTATGGATAATCGTTCCCGTCCTTCAACTTCCAAGTGATTTTAAGACTAACGGTCTTGGAACCCTCAGATCCTGTTGCCCATTTGATATATTCACCTTTGACAAGCCACGAATCAGAAGGCGGAAAATCTGATTTCTGCCCACAAGTCTTAATTGAAATATGACCAAGCACTGCATAGTACTCTGTTGAATTCCGAGTACCTTCCTCTGATATGGAGTTCAGTCTCCTTTCGTCAAATTCAGGCTTCGACCTGTAGCACAGAGCATGTATTTCTGTTAGTCTGTATCCATTCATTCGGATGCTACTCTTCTGCATGACCCATCCAGGGGAAATTCCTGGCGTTTCGGGTTGACGTGTCATTATCACTTTATCAAATTTGCTTGAGAATTGGTTCAGCTTCCAGTTTACAAGAAGCACCGACTTTCTTTCGTTCAGGGTAGAAGAAGAGAATACAAGATGCAAGCCTAGACGAGAATTATTCTCCGATTTCACCTGCATATATTAATTGGAATATGCACAGTTCAAAACTTGTCTGCCAGTGCACTATATGAAAAAAATAAAATAAATAGAAGATTCTAGGCACATGTACAGGTAGTCTAACGACGATTTGGACAGCTTTAGTAACTTACAATGCACGGAAGAGATAGCTTACAGAATACGTAAAGTGGAGAGGTAAATCCCCCAAAAGAACATCTCCTTGAAAGAGCCTAGTCGAGAAATTATCAGAGTCTTCAAGGTTTCCTTTAAATGTGATGTTTCCTCCTCCACTATAAGATGCTTCCTTGAAACTATAATTTGCCAACATATGTTTGAATGAAGAAGAATATCAAATATATCCAAAAATGTTCTTAAGTTTTTGCAAAGCTTAAGCACTGATACTCGGAAACCCGGTATAAGATAATGTTTATGCATAAGGTCAAATGTTTAGGGTGTAGGGTTTAGGAACTAAAACTTACTCAACATGGACCTGGATGCCATCTGGGGTTGCATTGCCACTAAACTCAAGGAACGGCTGTGACATATCAATAGGAGTAAATTAGCATGCTTGACCATGTCAAAGATTTGACAACAATGCACTGCACCTGCCCACTAATAGCAATACGCACAACACATGAAAGGAAAAAAAGCATATTAACATAATTTAAAACCAGTAATGTTTCGCAGATGGCGACTGCAGTAAAGCAACAATCCCTATACATCCTGGTGCAGGTTCGATCCCCATTGATCCCCTTTCCCCCTAACATTTAACAATTTAACCCATTAATGCTATCGTTTGTAAAAGAAAAGGGTAATGTTCATGCACAGGATTGAACATTCGAATTTGTTATTATAACATTCCATATCACCGACACTCAAGCTCAATGACGTTAGCTTTTTTTTCTTCTTATTCCAATTTATTTTGTTGTCAAGAACTAAAACAAGGAAGTAATTCAAACATTTCCATCCACTAAGAAGAAAGAACTGCCTTCGAACAGCTGGAACTCGTAAAAGATAATAAAATCTGATGATTATGGTTGGATTTTATTGTCATGGCGAACTATGAAAATGCTTGTTTGAACTTGGCAGCTTAAGATATTAACCAACAGAAAAAAAAAAAAAATCTAGATATTGAACTTAGAAATAGGCTTTGAAACTCTAAAATAAATTGAAAAAGTGCAAACTGCAAATTTGATAGTAATCAATGAAAAGAGTAGAGAAATAAGAAGAAGATGGAAACCAAACTGCAATCTAACAGTATGTCATTTGACTAAGGAGCGTCTGATACCACAAGGCTATTTGGTCCATACCTGCAACCCTTGGGAAGAAATGTTACACCAAGAAGCATCGGATACTTGCCCTCCGTCGACAGAAACATGATATCCATAACCCTGAACAGTAATACAGAAAAATAGTGTTTAGGTAACAGGTATATACAGGATATATGAAGTTTATGAACTAGGTCATGCTTCCAACATCCATAAATGGCCCACTGCAGTATCAATATAGTCACGGAGACCTGATCAAAATTTGTATAGAATGGTAGCACTTTCGGATAATTTTGTACCACTCCCCATGATTTTTCCACAAGGGACCACCAACTGCAAAACAAATGAATTTATCAGGAGAAACTTCAGCAAATGTAACATTCATACTATTAAGAACACAACCAGGTCATATTCCGATCTAAATGTGGATGATTACATAAAGTTCTTTTTCCAACTAACCACGGAAGGCAGTTCCAAAAATGTTGGCATTCAAGACAATCAAATAGCGTTACAAGTAAAAGAAGTGAAGACTACGGTATCATCATGCCAGCTTTTATCAGGAGATAATGCATCCTTTTACTAGCTTTTTTTAAAAGAAGTGAAAATATCGTGCCAGCTTTTGTCTGTAAATTAATCTCTATGAACTTATGTAACTGGTACTGGAAATCCGAAATAATAACTAAACAAGTATTACGGACAAGTTCGTATACTAATCAATGGAACTACAAGTTTGTGAAACTTTGCAAATAGGGGCAAGTCAGTTACTGATTCTGAGCAATCTGAAAATTTGGTGGTTGATTAGTCTCATAGATCCATCCGGGAGCAAATATGGCCGTTGATACACCATCCTTTTTCAGCACATCTAGTGCAACACTTGTCTGATATGCAGAGTTATTGAAAAAAACAAAGTTAACTACAAAAAATAGACTCCCAGGAAAACCACCTGAATTCTCCATTACATGGAGTTGTAAAAACATTCATCATAAAGAGTTGCCATGTTGTTCATTTATAATGGCACTTAAAACACTCACACGGCACAGTGAAATATAATCAACTCCCGGAAAGGTTCTCATAACTCACGATATTAGTGTCTCACTTACATTCCATTGTCCACCACCGAAAGTGCCCCTTCCAAAAACATCAATTCCCATGTAGACATCATACTTTCTGTCACCGGCAACAGCTGCGGAAAGCCTCGGATAGTTTTCCTGCATGCCACATAGGTTTAACTGTGTGAAAGAGTATTTAGAGAACAAAAACAAACTTCCATAAGGAAGAAGTGAAAACCATACCTTCCATGTATAGTTCACGAAAATTCCATCACATATATCGAAGAAAGGTTTGTTCTTTTCATTCAGTTGATTTTGCCAGTTAAGTTTACCATCAGTTGTAACACTATCATACCTGCCGAATAGACAATAGTAAGTCAAATATAAACTTTAAACGGCACGCCATATCAAAAGGGGCAAAAAATTTAGTGACGGGAAACATCAGTAATATCTCCAAACACTCACCATATCACCAAAGAGCCAGGCACAGAGGAATGCATTGTCTGGGTTAAATGGCTGACAAATGCTTTCAAATTAGGGATTTGGTCCGAATTCAACTCAACCTCCATATTGATCTGCAAGTAGCAGTTATCATGACAACTCGATAAAAAGAGTGCAATAGAATGAATTTCCGCCAAACAAAATAACGGAAGAAAGCATCAGTTTCAAAGTCGGAAACTTAAAAAGTCTTCAACTATGAATACTATGGCAGCTTGCTATTTAACTTAAAAAGTTTTCAAGAAATACAACAAGTTCCCTCCGTGTCATGCAAGTATGTTACCAAAAAATTGTAAGCCAGATCATATGGCTGATTAGCAAAGCTAAAATCTAAAGAGAACTTTAACGAAAAGTTTCTGGTACTGTTCACTTTATCGAAAAACCACATTTTTACATGGAAAAAAAATACAGAAACTTGAAAAAAGCATGCGGTTAGGGTGAACTATATACCAGCCATCCGTCGAAGCCCAAAGCAACGGCAAGCTCTGCCAAGAACTCGGCATACATTTCAGCAGACTCTTTCGTCGACAGCAATTTGTTGCAAATAAGCTTCCCTTCATCCCATTCTGTGATGAAAGTCCCCAACACCTTATATTCCAATATAAAGAACCAACAAAGTTAGATTCCGAAATTCCTTTCAATCATTTGGAACTAAGAACGGCTCGAAAGAAAAACAAGTCATAATCCACACCCAAAACATAAACAAATCAAAAGTTCCCAGAAAAAAAAAAAAAAAAAAAAAAAAAACAAAGGACAACACTGTGTTTCCAAACTGAAATTCTCAACCCGTCTTAAACTTACAAAAAGTCAACTCATTTCCACATTAATCACTTGAGCACACAAATATGTTTCCTTAAGATCCCAAAATCCCGAAAGTTTCAGATTACCTTAACTCCATGTCTGTGAGCAGTATTAGTCCAACACGGAGGCGGAAGAGTGACAAGACTATGTGAAAAGTAGATGAATACATCGATCAAATACCAATGCCATATCGCATACGCGTTCGGATTGGTCCCTCCCTGGATCCACTTATCATCGCCATAGCCGCCCGCCATGTCATGGCAGACAATCACTCTGGGCCTGTCGGGCAGCGACAGGGAAGGCGACGCGGATTGCAGAGGAACCGTGGATTTGTTAAAAGGGTAGTGAAAGGACTCGAAGTAGGACCTGGACTCGAGGTCTTCGAGAGTTTTGATCGGGTAGGAGATGGGAACGGCGGGTTGGGTCGGGTCGAACGGTGGAGGAGTCGGGCCGGAGGATTGGTGGTCCGGGGCGGTGGCGGGTTGGGACATTTTGAAGAAGGGGAAGAAGACTTGGGCTTTGCCGCGGATCAGGCGGAGGAGACTGAGGAGAGAGATTATGGTCTGGCAACTAATATAGGGGCGAAGACGGGGAAGAAGCATGTGCGCAGAGAGAGAGACTGACCGATTGAGGTCGTTGCTGACGTTGCAGTGGTTCTGGTTTGTAATTGGTGGGAAATTGGGAAGGTTCGAAAACAACAAAAGACGGACTTCAAGTCGAGGAGAGATTTTTCATTATAACGGGACACAACTGGTGTTCTATGTGTTTTAATATAAGTAGTAGAAAATTTTAACTTTTTTAAGTTATTAACTTTTTAGTACACATATCATACTATTTGTATATTGATACGTGATATACCATCTCGTGTACTGATTACACTGAAAATTTTCTTTCGTACGGCGACGATCATAAATGCCAAGACTTTTTTGGTTGTCAACGTCAACAATACAAGAGGAAAACCTTGGTTACGCCCTACCAGGTCGGTTGACTATAACGTCATCTGTTAGACACCACTTACCCAAGTACCAAGACTTTTTGTATTTGGTTCTTGTTTGATCTCATGCTGCTTCCACGTGATGTGATATTTGTTCTAGTCAGACATGCCATCAAAATTTTATTGCCGTACAGTGAGCTTGTGACTCTAGTAGTTAAACATATTTAACCTTGCGTTCGAGTTTTTTTATTTGAGTTCCCCTCTCAGTATCGATTGTAAAGAGAAAAAAATTAGCATCCTGTTGGAACCAAATTCGCCACAGATCCCTAACTCTCAAGCAAAAAATTAAGTGACTTTGGAACATGGCTAGAAGATGAGGTGTCCACACAGACTTGTTCTCTTCGACTGAGCCACAAGAAAGTAAGAAGCTATTGATAGAAATGTTTACCACTATTTGGATCGAGTGGTCATTACCGTTCAATGTGCCATGTAATTCAATACCAAACTGTAATCAAAGTCGCTTTGATTTTCTTCTGTTTGGTACAATTATCTGTTTCTGCAATCTCTATCGTACGAGCTTAACACGGTTACAAAGAACGTAAATCAAATAAAACGAGTAAAAGGGACACCATATCGAAAACTAGCACGAGCAAACTTTCACCTCCAAAAGTGTCTCCCAACAATTTTTGTTGCATCTGTAAGTTTTGTCTTTTGAACAAGCTTGAGGATGCCCTGGCCGCTTTGCTTGATCCAAATATGATCCCCATCCGGCTTGAAGGGCTCTAGACTTCCAATATTCCATATGTCTGGATGCCCGAAATCATATCTGTATATTTATGCCTTCAAATCAAGTCTTCTGTTCCTGTTAACTTAGCAAATTCACTTTCGTCGATGGCCCCCTTTTTGAGCTTCTTTAGCAAGCGGTATTCTCTTGCCAACTCATCTTCATCTTCAGCTGTCTGGATAGCACGCCTCTGCTTACCCGTTTTCTTCCTCATTGCAGCATCTGAAGCATTTGGGATCTTTTTGGTTTTTTGAGGTTTCGGTTCTTGCTGTTTTGCTTCTTTCTTCGATTGTAGATTCCTCTTTCTTTGCTTCTGGCGAGATTTATCCCTAAATAATAATTTTTTCCTTTAGCAATGGGAGCTAGCTAGGAATGAAATTTTATACCCCACTACAACCACAGCATGGACTCATAACACGTGGATGTTATACAACCAAACAGTCAGAAATTGAAGGGAGTTCTTACTTAAATTTGATCTCCTCCAAGTTCACGTCTTCAACAGGGATGAAACCCTCCGTGGAAAGCGAGTGGTGCTTCACCTCAGGCATTGCAGGGAGCTGCAGTAGTCCGAATCCCATGCCCAATTTCCCAACTTCAAGTTCTTTCCACCTGCATTAATTAAAAGGGTAAATTAGAGATTTTTTTTTTCTTGGCCTGAATTAATAGGAGGTCCTGTTAGACACCTGAAAATGTAAGAGCAGTGATGTTCTTTATATGCACGCATGTAAGAAACAAATGCTCTGAGCCCCTTTTCCATAACATCGCGGTCCTTTTTTGCAGCTGATCGGATCTGAAACAAGTTTTAAAACAACGTCACTTCAACTACTAAAAGCTCTCATCAAAACAACTAGAGAGAACACCATAAAACTAAGCTCGTATTTACAAGACAGCAGCATGATGGATAAATTGATTTAATCAATAGCATTGAAATACATGGGCAATGAAGTCAATTTGTTTTACATAAAGTGCTGGCATCATTGGACACATTGTCAATCAATGTCCACTCAGTAAAAAGAAGCCTGAATACGTTTACAACAGGTATAACGAGGAATAAATTAAGAAGATTATTTTCCCACAATAAGATTTGATAAAGTGCACCATAACATGACGCCTACCTGAGGAACAACATCAGCAACATCATCAGAGCATTTCCTTTCTTGTAGAGGAACTCTTCTTATCCGTAGGAATTCTACATAAGCTTCCTCCTGCAACAGTGTGACCAAAATAAGCACCTTCAACACCATAAATGTAAACACAGAAAATAAGAAAAGAAAAACGAGTCAAACAGATTCTATAACAAAACCTTTGGCAATAGAAAAACAATAGCACTTCCTTGTCTACCCATACGAGCTGTTCGGCCAACTCTATGCACGAACACATTTGGATCTTGAGGGGTATCATACTGAAATATCAACAAACAAATGGATTATACTATTTAGCTTTCAAAACTGGTGATGACCATCTACACGCTATTGTAAGCTACCTGCACTATACAGTCAACGCCTGGAATGTCGAGCCCACGCGCAGCAACATCAGTACACAGAAGGACGCCACTTGAGAGAGATGTAAATGAGGCCAAAGCTTTGTCCCTTGCGGCCTAGAAAGCAGAAAATGTTGAAAAAGCAGAGAACAGTGAGTTCATGAAATACTAACTCAAAGATCGACCGAGTATACTGAATCACTGATCTATAATGTTTTACCTGCTTCATCTTCCCATGTAGAGCAATCAAAGGGAAACCCTTCAAAGGACCAAGCAATGGAAGAACAAGTCCCCAGTAGTCAACACAAGCACAAGTCATGAAGTATCTACAGAAGAAAACACAGAAAAATATGAAAATCACTTTACAACGCAAAACAACCTTCAACCTCGAAGCTAATTCGACCACATTCACTAAAACATACTAATCTCATGTTACTTACACTATGGTCTTGTTAGACTTATTCTTAACAAGAAGATCCACAAGCTGTGACGGTTTTTTGTCTGCCTCACACTCCATATACTGTACGAGAGTGCACGGTCAAAGGCGAAAACAATTCAATAACAGAGAAGCTAGACATTATTGACAAATTAGTAATAGTTGATGTTATGTTATAGAGCATACCTCAAGGGCAAGGCCAGAAGGTGTTTTAGAAGAGGCTAATTTTTTCCTTAACGCCGAATCACTCGATTTTGTTTCAGCTCGTACTTCAACCCTCACAGGATTCCTTAGTCCTGCTCTGGCCAGCTCTTCAACTGCCTCAGTTTGGGTAGCTGAAAACAGACCAGTTCTACGAAGCTTCGGTAATCGAGACATAATATCATTTAACTGCTTCTGGAACCCCATATCCAACAGCCTATCGGCCTCATCTAAGATCAAAATCTGCAACAATTATTGACAAATGAGCCTCTATCAGCCTCATAAACAATCGAATTCCACGAAACAAATTTCAATCAAATCCCAAAACATAAAATTTCAATTAAATCCCATCAAATGCAACTCCATTTACAAATGCATTACCTCAAGGTTCCGCAAATCCAAGCCATCAATGCGTTCCATAATGTCGAATAGTCTTCCCGGCGTGCCGATCAACAAGTTGGCTCCTTCCTCCTCGATTTGTTTCACGTCGGATTTCACTTGGCCTCCACCAACCAAAAGGACGCACTTGAAATTCGGCAGCGTCGAAATGAAGGGTTTCGCCACATTGTATATCTGCGAAGACAGCTCCCTAGTCGGAGATATAATCATTCCCATCACCTGCACAAACACAAAATTTTCTTTTTCTCTCCGTTTCTCTTCCATTTTCTCGGCAACCAAACAGTGTCTTGCAAGTGAAAAAGAAAGAAAAATAGTTAGTGGTGTGGAGCAGACCTCTTGAGGTTTTGGAGTGGTTGAAACTCGCCGGAGTATCTCCACCATCGGGACCACAAAGGCTAGGGTTTTGCCTGAGCCAGTGGCGGCGTCCACCGCCACGTCCTTGAAGCTGCATAGTAAGGGAATTGTGGCGGCTTGAACGGGAGTGCAGAACTCGAACCCGCCTTGGGATAGGGCTTCGAGAACCGGTTCGGAGAGCGGCGGCTTGAGGTCGGAGAAGCGGGTGTCACTCAAGGCGCTGTTGGGGTTGAAAGAGTCGGCGTCCATGGCTTTCTGTTTTTCTTCGCGGTTCGCACAGTTAGGCTTTCCAGCTTCCGCAGCGGCAGTATAAAGTTGGTCCTGTTTTCTGTTAGACGACCTGTCGTTTGGGGTTTGTCACGCGCGGTTTAGTTGGTTCGGCCCAGGCTTTGGTTCAAACTAAATTATATATTTCTTATTTTATTTCAATACTAACTACATTTTATACCTTTCAGATTTAAGGTAATTTTAAGATTGGATCATGATGTTTCAATTTTTTTCACATTGTCCCTTATAGTTGGTATATTTACATGTCTAATTATCTATTAAATTGATGAGTTTTCTAGGATATGTGATCCAAATGTGGCATACATGTCAATTAGTTATGGTTTTCGCGCCATATCATCAATTTAATCAAGATCTAGATAATTCATTAGACCAACGGTGTAAATTGATACAATTTCAAATCTTGGTGGGGGGGGGGGGGCAAGGTGAGAAAATTAAACTTCGTGACCCATTTTGAACATCACTCAAATATATAGGGTGTTACCATTACCGCCACCACCTTTGTCACACCACCATCACCATCACCACAAGTCCACAACCACCACCACCACCACCATTGACGCTGCCGCTGGGGCCACAACCACAACTGTCATTACCACAACCATTGTTAACACCACACTATACCTTTATAATTGTTGCTGTCATCTCCATCACCATTGATGGCCTCACTGCCATTACTAGTATCACTGCCTCTCTATTATTGTCGTCGCAACCACCTATGACTACAATCCCCATCCTTATACCATTACCACTATCACCACCATCATCGTTGTCACATCCCGGCCCGGGGCGGATCACTTCCCGGGCCCGCTCCACCACCGTAGCACGATATTGTCCGCTTTGGGCTTACCATTCCCTCACGGTTTTGTTTTTGGGAACTAACGAGCAACTTCTCAGTGGGTCACCCATCCTGGGAGTGCTCTGGCCTCATTCTCGCTTAACTTCGGAGTTCCTACGGAACCCGAAGCCAATGAGCTCCCAAAAGGCCTCGTGCTAGGTAAGGATGGGAATATACATTTAATGATCACTCCCCTGGGCGATGTGGGATGTTACAATCCACCCCCCTTAGAGGCCCGACGTCCTCGTCGGCACACTTCCGGCCAGGGATTGGCTCTGATACCATTTGTCACATCCCGGCCCGGGGCGGATCACTTCCCGGGCCCGCTCCACCACCGTAGCACGATATTGTCCGCTTTGGGCTTACCATTCCCTCACGGTTTTGTTTTTGGGAACTAACGAGCAACTTCCCAGTGGGTCACCCATCCTGGGAGTGCTCTGGCCTCATTCTCGCTTAACTTCGGAGTTCCTACGGAACCCGAAGCCAATGAGCTCCCAAAAGGCCTCGTGCTAGGTAAGGATGAGAATATACATTTAAGGATCACTCCCCTGGGCGATGTGGGATGTTACAATCGTTGCCAACAACGTTGCAATCTCCACCGCTATTGCTACCATCACTGCTACCTTTAAACCTCAACCATTATACCTTATTATTGGCATTGCCATATTGTCGCTGCCATCATTGCTACTAGTCCCCTCGCCGTTGTTGTTGCCACCACCCTTACTATGTTAATTTGGTCAATATATACAATTATATCATATTTACATCATAATTTACAAACACTTTTACACTACATTTTATACCATAATGTTTTAAAAAATACAATTTATCAAATGTTCAGCTATTTTATTTTACTTATAATTATTTTTAAAGACAGAAAAAGTAGTTTTTATTTTATTTTATTTTTTTAAAAGAACAATTCCAAACTAGCTATAAGAGCAAGTCCACCCCAAAGGGGTAGGCCGACTCATAGCCCCCTAAATGGCCCGACACCTACAAAAAGTGCTCCAGCCCAAGCCGTCCCATAGGCCGGCCCATAATGTGCTGAGTCAAGGCCTGACCTATGTGACGTCATGCTGATGCCAGCGTGACGTCACTGCCCATTTAAATTTTTATTTTTGCTCTAGGCGCGTGCGAAACACGCGTGAGTGGCCACGCGTTCCGACAAGAAAAAATGGGTGGGGTCCGCATGTGCAAGCGCGATAGGGGCGAGGGTCCGGATGCCACATGGCGCATTATGGACTGTTGGATTTCCAACGGTAAAAAAAATTTGAAATTCAAATCCAACGCCTAGCCACGTGGCACGATATGGGTTGTTGGATTTGAATTCTTTTTCAAATCCAACGGTCCAGATTAACATCTTAATAAAAATTAATCAAAAATTGTTTAAAAAATTTGAATTTTTTTTAAAAAAATTATTTTTTCTACAAATACCTAACCATCATCTTTCACCTTACACAACATTTCAATATTTTCAACAATTTCAACCAAAATAGTACTCTCGGATAATGACATGTGACGTGACAAGATTGGTTAAAAATCCTATCTGAAATTAAAACTATTTTTTTATTTTATAAAAAAATTAATAATATTTTAAATGGGCTGGGTGCCAGCGCATTTTGTAGGTGTGGAGATTGTTTGTGCCAGCGTATTTTTTAAAGGTGGAGAAGCATTTGACCAATTTACTGTTCATGAATCTATAACTGTTTAATGACTGGATTAAATATGCTGTGCCAGCGCATTTTTTAAGGAATGGACTTGCTATGCATATTCCAAACCGGACCGTGCGACCCGTGCGTACCGTGTCGTTTGGTTAAACGCAATGCCGTGTGTTTTCAGAACGAGATGATGAGATTTTAAGCGAATTGTTGTGAACTCCGTCGCCGACAATGGAAGTCCGACTCGGTTTTCTGAAATGGGTTGCAGTCATCTTAACGATTCTGGACCGAGTTAACTCGGTCTCCGGTAGCTGCCATTTCAGTTTCGTCGACGATAACAAGCTCTACAACTACACTCTGGACTCTCCCATCCCTTTCTTTCCTCATGGCGTCCAAAGCGAAGATGGGTACTCTCTCTCTCCTCTACTTGATATGGGGTTTTCTTATTTTCACGAATCGTTAATGGTAACTTGTAATTTCTAGTGATTCTCACTGTCAATGATTTTCTTTGATGATATCAATCTCCAATTTGCTGCAATGGTGGAATATTTACCTCATCTGCATGTATTTTTCTGTGCATGTCTTGCAACTGTTTGATTGCTGTGGATGTTGTTATGAAATTTGTGATTTCTATGTTAGATGCACGAGGTTCTTGGAATTGTGCAAAATAATGCGCTTCTCTCCTATTAAGCATTTCCAAAACTGGTTTTCATTAAGGCGGCTTAATGCGCTTTTGTTCGAAAGAAATTTGGTTGAGCCACTCTGATTTTGCCTAGTTTGATATTTGGAAGCATCTTAAACTGCAATAGTTATATGGTACATTATGGTTTAAGGGGTTGCAGAGATTTTTCGCACTCTTGAGCTTTGGACAGAGGTTGTACTCTAGCCGATATACATTATAAGAACTCTCTTATGTATGGCGGCGTTCGTGATGTAATTAGTTAATCATCAATTTGGTCAAGCAAAATTCATTTTTCCTTTCTGTTAAACTTCGTTACTACAGGTTCTACAAGGTGGCAGCAAATGAGACTGTGCTCTGGTTTCAGGTTCGCTCCATCAGGTCACACCTTTGTTTTTTAACTGATATTTTGTACGACGATGATCATGATAACATCACAATGCAGTTGTTTGTTATTTTCTTTAACTGATATCATGTTAACTTTTACAAGCCTAAGCCTTATTCGCTAGGTTCATTATTGAGTTTATTTTCTTTGACTGTCTGGAGCAGCTTTGCGATGGAATGATTTTCAATCACGACCCACCTAGATGTGTTGATTGCCGGGTAAATTTGTCAGCTCTATTGCTATTATTTTCTTTATGTTGATGATATAGAAGGCACTGAGACTGTTGCAATTTTGAAATGATTCGCACTTATTTACTTGGTACTTAGTTCCTCCCTATATTTTGATCCGTAAGGGAGCTGCTCCGGGGTTTGCTCTCATTTTCTCTATCTCTGCCTTTGAAGACAAAAGAGAGGGTTAAAGAGAGATGGCAATTTGGAAATTGACAGCTAAAGCTGGCACTTACACTGCTAGCTAAAACAACTTGAGAGTTATTTCTAAATTTAGAATCTAAAACTAGCAAAATGCTGCGGAAGTTAATAGAATATTGCAACAGCTTTCAAAGGTCCTAATTGTCATTTGCTTCCTTTTACTTTTCATGAACCTGATGCTTGCACTGATAACCTTTATTTTGGATTCAATTACTGATAAATCTTTTTAACAATTGACCCGAGTATTACTGTTCACATATAATTCCAGGCTCTTGATCCAGGGTGTAATGGGCAGAGTAGCCTTTTGTTCAAAATTGGATAAGAAAGATAAAGATAGTAATATATACTTCCTACCCAAATTTCTGTAGAATACCTTATTTATTTGACTATCATATTGAACATTGCAGGATTGTGGGGGCGCATCACGCTGTGGCATGGGTTGTAGTGCGCTTGTGGCAAACAACATAGGAGGTACATATGCTTTGCCTTTTCAGATGATTAATGACGTAGCCCTCCATGTACTTTACTGTATCTATTGCTTGTTGGTAAAGTCGAGAAAAGGAATTCACATTCAATTGCTTTGGTATGAGAGTGGTAGTTGGTGACTCAATCATGTTTGGGAATAAACAAATTAATTTCTTTCAGAAATAAGTTCCTTCTGTTGACTAGCTCTGCAGAAGTAGATCTTTAATTTGGACATGTTCTGGAGCAAATAATGCTTTAAGGATCATGATCAGATGAATGCTCTTGCAAGTTGTATTGTGATACACAGTAGCTATTCATAAATAGTGTAAAAAAATTGTGACAGCTAAACTTTTTAATGACATCGTATGCTCTGTGGCTTCAAACAAAATTCTCTTGATTTCTTGTATAATGTGCTTTGATACATTAGAAATTGGGAGCCTGTGATTCCCTCATTTTAATTTCAAACAAAGCAGGAGACTGTGAGGGCTTTCTCATCTAATTTGGATTGAAAATTGTTCTATTTTGGAAGACTGTCTTTAATCTTCTAAAATGAACCAAGCGGTAACTGCAGGTTACGATGTGTGCACTACCATTGGGCGTGCCTCAAGCATTGACATGAACATAATTGGTGAGATTTCTTTTCCATTTTATTTTCGAATCTCCCCCAGATATAAAATTGTATGATACTTTCAGGTTTTCATTACTATAGCTCGAATATGGCATTGCGCAAATATGTATGGACATGCATGCTTTCTGACCAAATTGATTTGGTTTGTGCATAAAATTTTGGAAATTTATGACTTGATATGGCAGACAGGAAGAATCCTAACACTGGTGTCATTGTTAAGATGTCTAGTAGTGGCCTAAAGTTCAACTGTTCGCTGTCTGTGTCTGTGATTTGTGATCCCAATAGAGTTCAGGCAAGACCTAATACGAAATTATTTGCATAATTTGAAATGATCTAGAATTCTGCATGCTTGGTTAATGATCCAGTTTCTTATCTTTCTATTTTACAGGGGCCACATTCACTTGAGAAAACTGGGAAATGCGACTATGTGAGTTCTTTCAGTTTCAGAATATATTTCATTCCTCCTTGCTTAGTGCTTAATCTTATATAATATGTGATTATACTTTGATAAAGCTGTCCATGGGAGTAGCGATATTTTGTCCATATTCTGTGAACTGTGCAGTGTACACTATGGAGTATAGACCTTTGGCCCTCTGTCTTCAGCTTTTGTATTGCTAAGCTTCTTGCCTGATTTAATAAGTTCCTTTAGCTTGAATCTTCCCTCGGTAGATCTCCAGCCATATTTATTAATTAAACTAATCTGATTTGAATGGTAGACTTGTGTGGAACTGAAGATGTGCTCAACCTGTTTCATTTTCCTGCTTATCATTAGTGTGCTTCGGTGTTGCCTGAAGATGTGTCCTATCTTTTTTTTTTCTTTCTCAGCTGGTGGCGCTTTATCTTTTAGGCTTTCTTTTTATGTATATGGTTCAAGTGAAGGAAAGGGTGGTGGTATTGACTATTGAGAAATACAGATAAACTAGCTATGTTTGTCGTTGCTAATGAATGAAATCATAGATTTCAAAATAGGGATGCATGAAGCTTTGAAATGCAATGCACTGGCTCTCTGTTGACAGTTCATTTGTGACATTGAAATGGATTTTCAGCGAGTGTATGAACAATGTACAAAATATGAGGTTCATAATCTTCTCATCCTTATGACAGGCTACAGTATTGACACATCCTTCTGGCTGTGCCAAGATTGAACACGTGCATGGGAGAGGGTGGGGCTGGCTTGGTACCTTAGGAATCATGTAAGAGTTAAATTTTTTCCTGAACGTTATTACCAATGGGATTTTCTATGTCTACTGTTGAAGTTTTTCTGAGTCATCTTAATTGATTGATAAGTTGATAACTTATCTGGATTTCAGAATCTTATGCCTTTTTGGAGCTTATCTGCTGGTTGGGGCAGGTTATCGATATATCAAACTTGGAGTTCGTGGAATACACGTATGTTCCTCAATTAGATCAGCTTCTTTTTGTTAAAAAAAAAGAAAAAGATCAGCTTCTTGCATACAAACCATTTAGTTATGCTTGAGTTTGTCCATTCATGTGTCTTGAAATTTTTTTATGCATAGCTCCATCTATTTGCTGTGTATCAATTTGAAATGGAATTCAAGTTTTCTTAAATTTATAGAGGAAAAACTAATATAAGTCAAGAGTCAGGTAAAATGGTGGTCATGAATTAGGCATAGGAAACTTGGTGATAGATATCAAACAGTGGATGGTCCATTGAAGGAAATGTTGAAGGGGAGAGAGAACCAAATTGCATGATCATTACGGCAAAAGGGAATTCAAATTTGTAAGAGTCATGAAATAGGGAATCCGCACGTTCCTTTTACCATTATTACTATAAATCCATATGCCATGTTGGGGACAAAACTATTCTTTATTTATTTTTTTTTTATTTTGGCAGCATACCATTTTGAAATGTGACATGTTAGATCTCATTGCAATGGCGGAAAATATCTTAATTGTTACTAGTATTCTGGAATCTGGGCAAGGTTCCAAAGTGTTCCTTCAGTGTTTACGTTATGGGAATTTAACTATGATTTGGTGCTTCTCCTCTTTACAGATTATACCAAACTTGGACTTTTGGACCAGCTTACCTCAAAGTACACAGGTATTCTGCTTAGGTTTACTGATCTGTCTCTTTCCTCCGTACTTCTAGTGACTTGGCACAGATATAAACAATTTTCAATTAGAATGCTTTTTTTCTTCTTCTTCTTAAGATGTCAATATATTGTTAATAATACCACCCTCTGTCTTTCCAGAATTTGTTTGCATCCTTAATGCACAAATTTAGGGGCTCTTCTCATGGTCTTCGAAGCACCTATTCTCCTGTCGACTTTTGAGCATAGAGATATTTGTTTTAGTTCAAGCTGGTGAATTCATTTGTATCATCTGTACTCTGCCATCAACATTCAGCAAACAACAGAAAACGGATCAGTATGCGGCAACAGCCTAGTCAAAACTAGCACTTAAGCTCGGCATGCACCATCATATAAAGGGTGCCTTCTCCGTCTCACGTATGCTTTTCATTTTATTTTCCGTCACGAGTCATATATTTAGTTGCAACGTAAAGGAACCCTCCTTACCAAGTACTAGTTACTTGTTATTTTCCTTCTACATTGTGTCAGCTGCTGTTCAGGCAATTTTGAATGTATTGGTTTCCACACGAATTTTAATATTTCTCCAGATAAATTAAAAATATGAATACGTTAGATGTTTAGTGTCATGCATTATCTTGCATGTTGGAATGTATGGTAGTGTGCTACTATATCTTTGATATGATTTATTGAAGGTTAATATCTTGCGTATTTACAGAGGCTGAATTGACGGATTGATTTAGATGTTTGATGAGATGCAGTTACTGAACAGATATATTTCTATGGTAGAACTATGTTATGCATTGATGCTTACTCAACAAAAAGCTATTGGATTTTGGATTAGTAGTATGGTGATATGATGGGAGAAAGGCTCTTTGGAGCGTTTCCCACCACAGAAACCCTCATGAATTGAAAATATCAAAGGCTTTACCTGATGTGCCATTATTTTCTTACTGATTCTGATGTGGCTGGCTAACAACATTGTCGAGGTTCTTTGAAAAGCACCAGAAAACGCAACAAGGGTGAAGGTTCTTAACCACAACTCTTTCATACATGAAGTCTGCCTCATTTTGATTTGGCCATTTGCAATGTGCTCTGTGTCTCTTCAGTCTCAGGTATGAATTTATTTGTCAACTTTTGTAATGAAATTTTATGTGTTTGGAAATTTTTTTGTACTTAGGAGGGATGAATGGTATTTTCTTGGTGAAGATTATCGAAATTTATGTACTGTGAACTCTTCCTTTGTTATCTTTCTTCATGTTTTGGTGAGGAAGTGAAGGGGGTTCTGGGGGTCAACAGCGAGAAAATTAATTTTTAAAAGCATTTACCGTGTGAGCTTTACAGACATAGAGACAATCAAACTTTCTGTTTTGCGTCGATGCATGCATTTCTCACATTGTATTTTCTGAACTTTATTTATAGAACTTACACTAAAGTTGGATCTAAAACGTCCTTGCTTTGTCCCAATGTCATTAGAGGTCGTGGAACAATAGGAATACATTGACTTACCTGGGTTCATAACCGGTGTCTGTGGGTTCTATCCTTTCTTTGGCATCGGTTATACCTCTTCTTCCTATGCCTATGGCTTCGGTTCCCCCTTGAGAGAGTCGACAAGATTACAAGTTATTAGTTAGTCAATAATTGCAATTAATTAATTTTGGCCAAACTATGATTATTTGTTGTGATTAAATGTGAGGTGATCAGCTGAGCTGCTACTTCTTTGTTGTATTATTGAGTATAGAATTAAGAAAGCCAAAGCAGGTGAATGCCAACCACTTTGAGCCTGAAATATTACCCACTTTCCAATCACCCTCCACCTAAAACTAATATTTCATCTCTCTCTCTCTCTCTCTCTCTCTCTCAAAGTAGAGAAAATGATAGACACTATTACTTGCCTTAGAAATCAAAGCCTTTCCATCCTCTCCTGTTTGTGTGGTCATGGTTAAGCCACGTCAACATTTTATATTGATTTTTTTTTATAAAAATAATAAAACAAAAAATAATAGGAATATAAAATGTTGACCTGGTTTAACCGTGACCACACAAAATAGGAGGAGATGGGAAGAGTATGGAAATGGGAGGGTAGACAATCCACCTCTACATTATAATCATGCACCTGTAGTCTCACCCACTCCACTCCACTTGTATTCTTGGAATTCAGTTTTTCTTTTGGGACCAGAAATGGTATTTGGTTTAATGATTTCCCATACACAGAATGCCTGAGATGCAATTTACTATTCATTGGTCTATCTTTGGATATCATATTGGCTTCAATAGGAAGGGAATCAAACCACTACGGCGATGCTAAGTGACTAGGAATGAATTTCAAACTCGTATTTCACTTGGCACGTTTCGGGTTCGATTCCTAGCGCTAGTGAATCACCCAATGGTGATTAGGAGTAGGTTGAAATACTAATGTGAGTCTTTCCAGTCTCTACAAGAGTGGACTGCCATAGCAAAACCAATAGTTGCTCTCCCTTTTAAAAATTTCTTCAATTTTAGATTTACTCCTCCTTTGCAACTTAGCACTACAGTCTGGTAGTATTCCTCTTTACTTGTAAGTGAGAGGTCTTATGTTCAATTATTGCCAAAGACGAATTTGAACCATATTATTGCTAGGTAATTATGAGGTTAAGCCCACCCATCCTAAGTAGGGAATATAATTTGTTCCAAGAAAAAAAAAATTTACTCCTCTTAAATCACTTAATTCATTTTTCTTTTTTTTTGAAACAAGAAGATTAAAATTAGTACATTTTTGCCCATCACCGTAACCATCTCATTATCTGCTACGTGTCATTTCATTTTCACTTAATTATAGTTAATTTTTTTCAAAATTAAAAAGGAGCATTTATTGTGAATATAACTATGATTAAGTGGAATGACACATGGTAGCTAATAAGGTGTACGTAGTGCATACGCCGTAGTTGACGTTGGTGCTGAGACTGCCGATTTTTAATATAATATTCCCGACCCAAATGATTCTTATATGTTTGTTCTTCTCACGGACGATGAATCTGTATGGAGACCTCCATCTCATAATTTCCAACCCAAACTAAATCACACATCCAAACACAATTATACGATTTCACGAGACTAATGAAGCCACCGCCGTACTCCTCCTCCGCCGCCGTCTTCCGCAAGGCTAGACTCTCTCCCTACCTCTTCACCCTCCTCTCCTTCGTCCTCTTCGTCTCCGTCCTCTACGGCGCGGACCTCACCTGCATTTTCGGCCACCGTCAACTCACCACCAGCTCCGACCCACTCGTTATCAAAACCGTTGAGTCAACCTACCTCATTCCACCGAGTCAATCAATTTCCTATTGCAAAAATTTGAATATTTTTCAATTTACTAAATTGGGTTTTGCGTTTTGGGGCTAGGAAAGAAGAGGGAGAAGCTGCTGTTCGCCGTCGGCAAGACCGACGAAGGGTGCGACGTGTTCAGCGGGAGGTGGGTTTTTGACGAGTCGACTCGGCCTCTTTACGAGGAATCGGAGTGCCCGTACATTCAGCCGCAGCTGACCTGCCAAGAACACGGGCGGCCCGACAAGGACTACCAGAAATGGCGGTGGCAGCCCCACGGCTGCGATCTTCCCAGGTCAGTTGCTCAGTCGCTATAAAAAAAAACGCGTCAATTCCTCGTTTTAATCGGCGTTGTTTGGGAAAGTTGAGCCGATTTTTTGCTTTCCGTTTTGAGCTTTTACAAAAAGCATCGTACGACCGGAACTCTCCTAGTTCTGTATCCCTACTTACGTATCTCGTCACCGACAAACGAAACGGTTTTGTCCCTTTGTCCTTGTTTGACGAACCGGTTTTCCCAATCGAACCGGCTGGGTTGCTTCCAGCCGGCCGGGTCGACAGTCGTTTATACGCTGCCGTTATGTTCCCGGGGAAATCGAGATCGCGTACATTCCTTCCATCTGTCGCCCGTTCGAGACAACTAAGGGACGGGGCCCACTGTTCCATAGAACAACGGGGATGAGGTGGGGCCCAAATTGTGTAAGGGCTTAGGGAGCGCGATGGTATGGGCTATTGAGAACGGCCCGGAAATTATCTAGAAGTGCTTTTAGGTATTAGAAGCGTTTTCAAGAGAAGCACATGACAATACTTTGATTTTTACTAAACATTTCAACGTGCTTATCATAAAATTACTTTTAACATAAGCGCTTATGAACATATGTACTTTTTAGAGATACAATCTCAAACAGGGATTAAGATCCTCTTTTGATCTCAGCCCACGGACCGAGCAATTAGAGCGTTCAAGAGAGAGAGAGATATGGACGTTGGAGAGAGAGAGATGTGTTGTGTGAGGTAGGCCAATGGGATGGGCTAATGAAGACCAAAAAAATTTAAGGTCTGGATTGCTTGGTTCGCAGGCTTTAGAGTTTGAGATCCGGAGATGATCTAAATCCCTCAAACAGCCCCTAGTTGTACCACAATTGTCCTAACAAATTATAGTATGTTTAATTTATTCATAAACAGCCAAGTTAAAATACATAATTTTACTTTCTAATAATATATACTTCTGCATATTTGTCACTGGTAGTTTTTATTTGGTGTTACAATGTCATTGGTATTAACATTAATTTGATAATCTTATAAAAATCATATATCCTTCGATGATGGATTTTTTCTAATTTACCAATAGAGTAACATGTATAACATTCTTCTCACAAATTATGCAGCTTCAATGCCACATTGATGCTCGAGACGATACGAGGGAAGCGGATGATGTTCGTTGGAGATTCTCTGAACCGGGGTCAGTATGTTTCCATGATTTGTCTTCTCCACAAGCTCATCCCGGATGATGCCAAATCCATGGAGACCTTCGACTCAGACTCGCGAACTGTTTTCACAGCCAAGGTGACATTTCATTGACGTTTTCACTTTTTCTCATACTTCTCAAATGTACATTGACGTTTTACCGACTCATTTACTATTCTGTGTTCCATAATGTGCAGACATACAATGCCACAATCGAGTTCTATTGGGCGCCGTTTCTGCTTGAATCAAACTCGGATAATGCCATCGTCCATAGGGTATCTGACAGGATTGTAAGGAAAGGGTCCATCAATAAGCACGGCAAACATTGGAAGGGCGTTGATTTATTGGTGTTCAATACTTATCTGTGGTGGATGACCGGCGTGGAATTTAAAATATTGTACTTTCTTGCCCCTATCAAATTATAAATTGCTTAACTCTCTCTTCCTATATTGCTTAAAAAAGTGTCTAATCGCTGAAGTTTTAATTTTCAGACTAGGTTCCCTTAATGATGAAGTGAAAGATATTGTGAAGCTGCCAACGACAGAGGCTTATCGTATGGCGATGAAAACTATGTTAAGATGGGTGCGGAAGAACATGGACCCCAAGAAGACAAGGGTCTTTTTCACTAGCATGTCACCTTCTCATGGAAAGTGAGCACAATTCTCTCAACCCTATTTATCCAAATCATACATATAGCATTCAAAATTGTGATGACCCCGATGCGTAACTTGTGCTTGAAGTTTTCACAAGATTAAGGTGGACTGACATTTGATATTTGGCAGTGGTATAGAATGGGGAGGTGAACCAGGAGGTAACTGTTACAACCAGACTACTTTGATTGAGGATCCAAACTACTGGGGTTCAGATTCCCGGAAAAACATAATGGAGGTAATTGGAGATGTATTCAGTAAATCGAAGGTGCCCATTTCTTTTCTCAACATCACGCAACTCTCAAACTATCGCAAGGACGCCCACACATCAATCTACAAGAAGCAGTGGTCCCCTCTGACTCCCGAGCAAATAGCCAACCCTGTTAGCTATGCCGATTGCGTGCATTGGTGTTTGCCTGGCCTTCAAGATACTTGGAACGAGCTTCTGTTCGCCAAACTTTTCTATCCTTGATCATGGTCCAAAGTGGTGAGTTCTCATCCTCTGCCCTTTCAAGATGGTCATTGCATGGTGAGATCTAGCTGGTGGCAAGGAATAAGTGTAAATTAGTTATCCATGAAAAATGTGACATGGAAGATAGGTAGATTGAATCCTGCTTTGAAGTTGAAATGTGAAAAATGAAAATTTTGTTATGAAATTTGAGGTTTGTGAAGGAGAATACTTGAGTATGGTAATTAATTAAAAGAAAGTAGAGAATTATCACATTGTTTTCAAAGGAACACTGTTCCGGTCATGTTTCGTAGACGGCTTTGAAGCCAAATGACATTGTATTTTTTGCAAACCATCAGGTATCACTCACTGATCAACTTCTAAACACATGTTGGTACTGTTGGCCAAATATGCATCGTACGTTGTCGTTTTTGTTAGTCAAACTTGAGACCTCCCTCTAATATATAATCATAGCTTCTAATTTTACAGAGCAAAATAAGTGGATGATTGAGATTTAATTTTTCAAAAGCCACTCAGGAAAAAAGAAGTTATAGAACAAAGCAACCAACTGGTCTCTGGCCGGCAACAATCTTCTCAAGGGACGGCCAAAACATAGAAGAGAAAGGCGTACATTCTGGCTTTGCACCCGCAGCACCTTCAGCCAGTGTTGGTGCCTGCGGCAGCGCCTCGTGAGTCTCAGTTGGAGCTAAGAGTCTAGATGCGGGCAGGTTCATCTGACGAGCCAAGTTGCTGGGGTTGAGACAACGAAGTCGATAACCCGCATGTGCATAGAGTTCTCCACTAATTTTGTTAAGAGCTCATGAGTCGAACTTAAACCAGCATGTAAGTGAAGGGTTGCCCAAGAACTCTTATACCACTTTCAGATTCTCCATCCTTCTGATGTTAGACAATTTAGTCCTAACAAATTTGGGGACACCGCAACCCATTATCATTGGGAATATGACCACTATCTTCCTTGTTGTACAAGGCATCCACTTTAAATAATTGATTGCTACTGAACTTATCAACTTCCATTCTCTTCACTCACTTGTGTACTTCTCGTGTTTTGTTAACTAAGTAATCAAAATTAGAGAACCATTCCAAAGCATTAAAGTGAGAGAGAAGGAACTTGAACAGATAAGACTGCGAAAATTCCAACTAGTCTCCTCCGGGACCAAAATGAGTGGATAACCGTAATTCACTATCAGTTGTCCTTTTTTTTATTAAAAAAAGAAAGAGAAGGAACTCAAACAGACAAAATGCGAGTGTACAAAATCAATGCTTTAGAATATGAATTTCGGTTCTACGTTTGGGTGTGTGATTCTCACTCTAGGGTTTTTAGAACAAAAATCAGTTGAATATTATACCGGAAAAAACATGTTTATTGATAGATGAAAATACCAAATACAAAGAGGTCCTTATATAGAGAAAGACTAAAGCAAACCCTAGACTAAAACCCTAAAACAAATCCTAGACAAACTCAAATACTTAATGGGCAAGTAACTAATCCTTGGCCCGCAAGATAACTAATAACAATCTAAATTCAATCTAAATTCCAACACCCCCCCGTCAAACTCATGGAGGAACACATACATGAGTTTGCCAAAGTAGATGTGGATGCAAGACTCCAAATTCCAGTGCTAATGCCAATGCAAATGCCACTACCATGCCAATGCCGATGCCAACTTCAAACTACCATGCCAATGCTGATGCCAACTTCAAACTACCATGTCCAATCATCCTTCCTAGAATCAGATTCTGAATCAGTTGCAATATGCAAAACAGAAGCTGCTGAGTCTGCAAGTGGTGATTTCTGTGAAAATTCATGTTGCTGAGATAACTTGGGACATTGGGATTTCCAATGCCCTTTCCCTTTACAATAAGAACACTCGTCCATAGCAACCCTACGAGATCTTGCTGCAACTAATGCTGAAGTGTTTGACAAAGATGAAGAGAGCCTATGCGACTGCACACAGACTTCTTCGGCTTGTAACTCATTAAGAACAGAATCAACAGATGGAAACGGAGTTTGATGAAGGATAGAGCTACGGAGTGTCTCGAACTCATCCCGAAGAGGCATTAGAAACTGAACAAGACGTTGTTCTTCTCTATATTGACAATAGACCTTGACAATGCCAAGTTCTTCAGGCTCAATCAATGCAAGTTGATCCCAAAGATTGGTCAGTTCATTGTAAAAAACTTGAATACTCTTATCACCCTGCTGAATTGCACGAATCTCCATTTCTAATTGATACCTCTTAGCAAAATTGGCCTTGGTATACAACTTTGCCAAGTGATCCCAAACTTCCTTAGACGTTGAGAACTTAGCAAGTTGCATTCCAATAGTCAAATCAACAGAATTATTAATCCAAGTAATAATCTTTGAATTATTCATCTCCCATGCAGCAAACAATTCAACATGTTTCTCATCTTTGGGGTTATTTGGAATAGAAATCATTCTAGAAACATAACCCCACAAACCTTTTCCAATCAAAAAATTCTTCATCACATACGCCCAATACACATAATTATTTCCATTTAATTTCACACCAATAGCTTGTAAGGAATCATCCTTTGCAGATGCCATGACAACACTAAGGAACAAGATACCTGATAGCAAGCAGGCGACGGTGCAACGGTGCAGATGCAGAATCAAAGTGCGACTGATGCAGATACAGACTAATGCAAAATCAAAGTGGTTGCGATGATTGCAGCGATCCGAGCAGGTACAAATTCAAACCGGTGCAGGTAGGTTGCAGTCGGAGGGGTCCATATAGGTGCAGCGGTGCGGAGTGATTTGGTGCGATGGTTGGCCAGGCACGGTGGTTCATGAGATAGCGACCTTGCTCTGATATCAAGTTGAATATTATACCGGAAAAAACATGTTTATTGATAGATGAAAATACCAAATACAAAGAGGTCCTTATATAGAGAAAGACTAAAGCAAACCCTAGACTAAAACCCTAAAACAAATCCTAGACAAACTCAAATACTTAATGGGCAAGTAACTAATCCTTGGCCCGCAAGATAACTAATAACAATCTAAATTCAATCTAAATTCCAACAAAATCTACTGCTTGGATCTTGTTCAAAAATCAAAAGGCAAGGAAAGGAGTACATAAGGAAATTTTACTACACATCAAATATTGTAATATAATGTAGATTGCGTATCATAAAAAATGGAAACTTACTAAGAAACATCAAATATTATTTCTATATAATCATTATCTTCTTTCTTCATCGACGACCTCTAAACCCTTAACAAGCAAAATCTTAATATATACAGATTCAAAAAAAAAAGAAAAAAGAAAAAAAGATACAGCACCAGAAGCCCATGCATGCAAATAATGAAGCCACCAACTACTGTTGTACGGAAGTGTCGCCTCTCTCACCACCTCTTCACAGTGTTCGCCTTGCTTCTCTTTGCCGTCTTTTTCTTCGGCGAGGATTTGACGTGCATTTTCTACGTAGAGCTTCAACTCGGCCCCACTGCCGTCCGAATTATGGGGTTAGAGACGAAGAGGGAGGAGCTGCCGCCGTTCACCACAGGTAAGAACGAGTAAGGGTGCGACGTGTTCAGCGGGAGGTGGATTTTTGACGAGTCGACTCGGCCGCTTTACGAGGAATCGGAGTGCCCGTACATTCAGCCGCAGCTGATCTGCCAAGAACACGGGCGGCCCGACAAAGACTACCAGAAATGGCGTTGGCAGCCCCACGGCTGCGATCTTTCCAGGTCAGTGGCTCAATCTCTATAAAAAAAGTCGTTTTAATCGGCGTTATTTGGGAAAGTTGAGCCGATTTTTCGCTTTCCGTTTTGAGCTTTACAAAAGCATCGTACGACGGGAACTCTCCCAGTTCTCTCGATCCCTACTTACAATCTCGTCACCGAGAAACAAAACGGTTTGAAAGGCAGATTGCAATCTCATACAACATGTTTTTTTTTTTTTTTTTTTTTATCCTTCTTTAAGATACAAGTACACAGTTCCTGTGTTCTCGATATATTTGCGTCCTAAATTGGGAGAAACAAGGACCTCGAACACTTAATTTTCGTCTCCTAGAACTGAAACAATGACGCATTTTCTGCATCCTTGATGAGCTTTTGTGGTGTAGTGCGGGGATATTAATGAAAGGGCAAGTAATTTGAACCAAGCTACACGACCAACATTACAATTTTGTATCGAAAGCTTGTACATACATCTGAGTTGAATGCGAGACATCCTATACTAGTCATTAACCCAATTTTACGATCGATTAAAATCCCAGCATTCGAAAAGAACATTGCATTGGATGTAAAACGCGCTAATTCTTCGTTTTCTCCATTTTTTACCAGGAACTTAAGCGAAATGATTCCCACAATTTTTTTTCTTCTGTTTATTCAATTCAAAAAATAAAAATAAATAAAAGTATATAAAATTAAAAATAAGTGTATAGAAATCAAATCTTATTAGTAGTTACAGAGTCTTATTTTCTTTGTAATATGTGGGCCAACTGCCCAATCCGTTGTGAGCCTATAGAGTTGTAGACCTTACAAAATTCCTCAAAGTGCCCACAAATGTTTGGACCCTAATCATATACTTTTGTCACTTAAGAGCTAAAAAACCATAATTTATGTTTCTTGATGTTGGATTATTATTATTATTATTATTATTTTGTTAACTTGATGTTGGATTATTGATTGTAACATGTACAATATCCTTGTGGCAACAAATTCCTGCAGCTTCAACGCCACTTTGATGCTCGAGACACTACGAGGGAAGAGGATGATGTTCGTCGGAGATTCTCTAAACCGGGGTCAATTTGCTTCCATGATTTGCCTTCTCCACTCAGTTATTCCCAGTTATGCTAAATCTATGGAATCCTTCTACTCAGACTCACGAACTGTTTTCACAGCCAAGGTGATCAAGTGTTTCATTATTTTGTTTCATATCAAATGAACAAAGTTGTTCCTGTTTTACTGAATTATTTGTTAAATAATGTAAAATATAACTTATGTTCGAGTGGTTTCACTTTTAATTGCATGTGATAAAATCGCACACCAACTAGCTAACATGTAGCGAAATTGATTGATATTAGCTCAGAGTGCCGGAGCAGCAAAACAAGCGCTTTCCACCCATGCAAGGACGTTGTTGGCAGGAACAATATCTGTGCTTGACTCGTTAATAGTGGACCGTTGAGCATCTTCTGTGAAATCTTTGACATTATTATTTTCCAAGTTTTTTCAGGAATACAATGCCACAATTGAGTTCCATTGGGCACCATTTCTTCTTGAATCAAACTCAGATGATGCCGTGGTGCATAAGGTATCTGAAAAGATTGTTAGGAAAGGATCCATCAATAAGCATGGAAAACATTGGGAGGGTGTTGACATATTGGTGTTTAACACCTCCCTCTGGTGGATGACTGCACTCTTCAAGTTTAAAATCTTGTACACACATCAATATCTCTCCTTAATTTTCACAAATTATGCATATTAATTATTTGTTTAAGTAGTTTACTTTTTCTTCCTGCATTGCTTAATTATATGTCTAATTGCTTAAGCTTTTAATTTGCAGATTAGGGTCCTTTGATGATGAGGTGAAAAATGTCGCGGAGATGCCAACCATGGAAGCATATCGTATGGCGGTGAAAAGTTTGGTAAGATGGGTGCAGAAGAACATGGATCCCGAGAAGACGAGGGTCTTTTTCACTAGTATGTCACCTGTTCATGGAAAGTGAGTTCATTTCTATCACCGTCCATTTACTAATGCATGCGGAATTCTTTTGCCTACAAATAGAATAGGAAATGATTCTGCATTTTTTTTTCTTTCTGCACTCTTGGTAAAGTGACATTTGCATAAATTTTTTATACGACTACTAGCAAGGGCGAAGTTAGAAAGCTCAGCGGGAACACTACTAAGTAATGGGGGATGCAACACTATTCTCATTGCATCCAAACAATAGCTTGTACAATGCCAAATTATTTTTTCCAATGTTTTTTATGAGGCATTTCGTCGCGCACTTCGCCGATCCATACCATTATGTGCTTAGTGTACATCACTGCTCTTTAGTGCTCTTTTAATTGTGTCTTTAGGTTAATATTATTGGAACTGGATTCTCTCCGGATCCCAATAATCTGAGCCCAATGATCATTTGATCCGGACCGTTTAAATTTGATCTAACGGCTACAATTATTATAACTTTTAGAGGGACCCCCTATTTGTAGCCGTTTGATTAAATTTCAACGACCCGGATCATTTGATCCTTAGGCTCAGATTATTGGGATCCGGTTCCAATATTATTATAGGTCAAACAAAGTGTAAAGCCATTATATGTAAGGCCGGGAGCTCAAATTGATGTGATGATTAGAAGGAAGGAGGGTTTATGGGCCTTTTACTATTTTAAAAAAAAAGTGACAAACTTTAAACTTTATTGAAAATGTGTTGTTTCACTAAAAACATATATGTTTTTTCCTTGATGGTCTTGGATGAGAATTGTGATAGAGTTGTGCTGGAGAGATGTCGATGTTGTTTAGCTTTTGTTGAACTCACTTGTTTCCAAAAAATAATTGAAAAGAGATATTTTGAAGGTAGTTTTGACAAATTACTTAATGTAAGTGTATTTTTTAACTGAAAAAAGGAAGAGGTGGGCCTTCATCAAATTCGGCCCTAACTAGTAGCCCTGACCTTCATGAAACAACCCACTTTCTATCAACAAATAACTTGACACAACGATATCGCTTGTATAAAAAAAAAGATGAAGTGCTGATTTAGTTTATGAATTATCACCTCAGTGAAAATTAGGTCCATGAATTATTTTTTTCGGTAAAATAAGTTCCTAAATTCATTAAAAATTTCTAATTTCATCCCTACTATTATATTCAAAGTTATTTTATCCAATTTTTCATCACTTAAGTCACTTGACACACTTTAGAGTGTAATATCATCATTTTCTCGTCTATAAGCCTTTAACATTTCATATAGGTTGAGAATTAACGTCTAATTTACCCTCAAAAGTTAACTTACATTTTTTTTATATGAAAAACTACCAATTTATCCTCCAAAGTTAACTCCATACACTATTTCTTTATGAAAAACTACCAATCTACCCTCCAATGTGTATCACATATAAGTAATGTGACTTAAATTGACGGAAAATTGAATATAGTATCTTCCAATATAATATAGAGATATAATTGACAGATTTTTATAATTCAAGGACAGATTTTTCTGAAAAAAATAGTTTAGGACCTAATTTTCAATGATGCAATAATTCAGGAACTAAATTAGCAGTTCACCCTAAGAAGATAATTTAGACACAACAATAATTAAATGCAAAATTTTCAGTTTTTCCTATAAAACATGTCCAGTACTGTATTTGATTTTAGATACGAATTAAAAAGGGAAGAGTGGTTGTCAAGGTAAGTTGCTAAGATATATAAATTATCAGTCATGATGTTTCCTGTCAGCTAATTCCTATCAAGATACCTGAGAATTTAAATAAGGGCCTGTTGGGATGATGGGATTCCAAATCTAGGGATCTAGATAACATTGTAAAGATATAATATACATGCCAAGACTAACAATAGAGAAAGAAAACAACTGAACTTCAAATGTTTCTTTGCATATAGTTGTCTCAAATGCATGCAATCCGATGCTTTCTAACTTCTGAAGCAAATTTAGTCTCGTTGTTAAAACCATATCATTTTTTTTTTTCAAATTCCCCCGTTCGAATGAAGTCTTAACAAACTTAACATAAATTAAATGACAGAAACATATTTGCGAGGAGCACAGACTGGGGAGGAGACCGAGGAGGCAGCTGCTACAATCAAACTACTTTGAGTGAAGATCCTAACTACAAGGGTTCAGATTCTACGGATGATATAATGCAGATCATAGGAGAGGTGTTCAATAAATCAAAGGTGCCCATTGCCTTTCTCAACATCACCCAACTCTCAAGCTATCGGAAAGATGCACACACATCAATCTACAAGAAGCAGTGGAGCCGGCTGTCCCCAGAACAATTAGCAAACCCTATTAGATATGCCGACTGTGTGCATTGGTGCTTGCCTGGCCTTCAAGATACTTGGAATGAGCTTCTATTTGCCAAACTTTTCTATCCTTTGACTTTGTGAAAAATGCTCATGCAGGTGATATTAGATTATACTTCCGAAAAATATAGTAAACAATTAAATTGATCAGTTTAACATTTGAGATTATCTCCAACATTCTTTAATTTAACCAATTTCCCATAAAAATATATTTGTGAAGCATTACATATATATAAAGCTGATGACATAATACAAAATCGTGCACTCTAATCACCAAAAGTAGTACTCATCAAAATAAAAGATTAAAGAGTACTTTGGGACCCGAAATCTTTGCTTAGTGGAAAACACCACATAATTTAAGGGACAATTTAAACATCACTTGCTTTGATAATGTTCTTGCATAATTAGTGGAAAAGTCTCCAAAAATTGAGGAAGGACAAGCAGAAAGCCATTCATTTATATATGCACATAAAAATTCGATCTTGTAATTCAGATCATCACTAGCTATGTTATATGCTACTCGGATAAATTTTCTAAACCCTAAGACAAATTTCAGCATAGATATACAAACACACTTTCTTCTGTACCTTTAATAGTGTATATATGTGTACGTTCAATATATAGCTATTGACTAAAATGGAAATTGAAGACCACCTACAAGCTAGAAAATTATAAAGTTTGTGGTCCGTCGTAAGTTGTTTTTATATTTATCGAAAATGAACATTCGGATATGAGATCTCTAAACTTCTGAGTTGATATTGTTTACAATTTTTGGAGTGGTCTTACATTGATCATGGAAATTAAACTTGCTATATATATATAGCGGTCTTTTGGACCTTTAGACAATGGTTGGTTGAAGGAAATTTCAACCAAAATATTAGAGTTTTGGTTGACCGAATCAAATTAGTCATGGGACACGCACGTACGTACGTGATGAGAAATTTTTTAATGTGATTGGAATACGAGTGATACCCCACGTGTTTTCATATAAGTGGGGAAAGTTTTATTATTTAAGTTATTAACTTTTTAACATACATATCACATCATTTATATAGTGACACGTAGTATATACACTACTCCGTATTCCGATTACCCCAAAAAATCTCTCGTAAGTGATGAGGTAATGGGTGGCTTTGATTTTGTAAACAAGATGGAACATTAAATTGCCTCCTTGCCAACTTGCTAATCAACTTGCAGCCAGCTAATGGAGATTATATATCTCTTCCAACACACAACGTATGTAGGGTAGAATTTATATAATAAAAGTGAGGCAAAACTTGCAACTTGCTTTTGTTTCCCAAACCAACTTGATCGTTGTTTAAGTCAAGTTGCAATCCAAATGCACCGAATATTGATTCCTCAACATCGCCAATTACCACTTTAGCACAACATGATACGATATTCAAAAGCTCCGTGCCTGTGCTTCTATGTAAAAATACAAGATTGAAGACTTTAAAACATAACACGTCAGATTTGAAATGAATTACTAGTACGTTTTACTTAAAAATAAACAATGCCAACTAGATCCTCAAGCTATAGTAAGACATGTAAAGCAAGTATATTTTTTATTAAAAAAATGACATACGTAATGAAATCATATTCGTTCGAAAAAAAAATGAAATCATATATTTTTTTATAATAAGATCATATGTACCTTGAGTAATGTTAGGGTGATCAAATTTGTAGACTAAATTTGAAAACTAAATGATGTGTTACCAATAAGAAATAAGTATGTTAATTAACACAAGTAAAATTCAATCATAAACTTTTATGTTATTCAGTTTACAAATTTAATTTTTCTAGTATTATCCGTGCACACCTTTAGGGATGTCAGGAGCATAGGATCAGAGGGCACATGCTTCCTCACCTTTTTTTGTCTTTTAAAAAATCTTATATTGATTTTCTTAAATAGTTGCAAAATCAACCTTAGTTCTTGAGTGCCCCTCCCCATTTTTTTTCCCTTCTCACTCAATCATGTCTAAAAACCCTATTGCATTTAATATGAATGAGTATTAACTTCTAAATACAACAAGTAAAGAAAGAAGGTTTTTATTTTAATTTTTTTTAATCAAGTTTTAGAAGTTAGCTTGATTTATTTTTATTTAAAAAATATATATTGTTTTTTTTAAGGTGCTATCTTCTTAGTCCAATTTCTAAATTTTCCATTTCCTTTATATAATAAAAAAAAAACTTTTTTATCAATTTAATAAGTAATTGATGCATGTAAATTTGTTTGGTAGGTAATGCATGTACATATGCACACCATATCTATCTATTTATGGGGTCTGGAGTATGGCATACTTGGGTACTTAAAGTCGTTAGATCCATTACTTTGTCGAGGGATCTAAGTGACGGAGTATGTGTATGGTAGAACAATTACTATTTAAGTATTTTGATAAGAGAAATAACTATAATAAACATATTTTGATATTTCATAGTAGGAAATGATTCATGTTTATTATGTCGTCATTATATTATCATTGTGTTGTCGTTATGTTATTGTTGTGTCATCGATATATGATGAGTACGTCGTTGTTATTGAAAAATAACCATGTAGGCAAACCAAAATGTTGAAATATGTGTATTAAAGTTATTTTGATTTTTAATATGACCATTGGAAATTTTAGTATATTACTATTTTTTGAAGTAATGCTTTCTCACATGTATAATATTGTTTGTTAAAAGAATTTCAGGATTGATTTCGTAATATGTACCATATATATAACATGCTAGTATCAATAAAATAAAGAGTAGTGTTATACTTACTATTTAGTTGTACTATCACTTGTATCATTTTTCTAATAGAAGTGAATCCCGTCAACTCATGTGGGTTCCATCTCTATTTGAGAAATAGCACAAATGGTGGTACAACTAGATGGTAAGAATAACATTTTTGATAAAATAATTGGTCCTTCGATTCTCCTCCTGCAAGGTCCTACGTACTCACTTTCTGGATTGCACTGTTTCTGCTTATCTATTATGTTCAGTAAGTAAAACTGTAACAAAAATCGTGTTCTTTATAACAATTGGCCATGGTAACCCCCATGCATCAATATTCTTATAGAAGCTTCATTGTAATTCATTAACTTAACCTTGTTCTGCTTGTACTGTCTCTGCACATCGGTGCCAGTGCAATATTGTTGCGAATCTTCACACTTTACAGCAGTTATCTCATCGGCATTGCGGATATATATGAGAAGAAGGATTAGTCAATTTCTTAGCCAACTTTTTTTATTTTTTATAAAAGTGTACAGTATACTAGCGTACGGAAAGAAACGCAGCTGAATCTCATTAGCTGTATAGAGAGAGGGAGAGAGGGAGAGAGGGAGAGAGTTCATACACTCTTTCTTTTAACAAAAAATCCAAAAAATAAAAAAAAATCCTTCGGCTGTTTGAAGAGATTTTATTGAATAAACCTGTTTGATGTTTCAAGTGGATTCGAAATAGAGAGATCATATATTAGTTATACATATAATTCAGAAATATGCATACTATATTATTATTATCTGGGATCAATCTGCTATAGTTGTTTCCATTTTATCGGAATTAGCTGAAGAGAGAACCTCATTGGAACTAGGGTTAGTCCTCAAGTTCCACATTTACCCTATAACATACATTTATAAGACTTCATATATAATACAAAACATACATTTTAAAGACTTCATATATAATACAATATAGAGAAACAGTAAGAGTAAACATTGAAGAAACAAACAATGGACAAAGTCGTAGAAAAGTTCTAATTAATTTTGTTAATATAGTCTTTTAATATAAATAATATTGAGAGATAAGTGAATCTAAAAATTTAAAATCGATAAAAGTTTTTAAATACTTGAGTTACAAACTCACATTACTGCTTCAAGGATATATATATGAAACATTTAAGGGAAGAGATCTTCATTTTTTTTTATAAAAATGGGGATTAGTTGTGGGGTCCACACCTCATCGAACTTTAACAATCAGAACCGTTTATTTTTCAAGTTGTACCTCATAGATCATTCTTGCAAAATATTAGCTAAATCGGAAATATTTAAGACGTCTAATTGGGTTCAAAGAAATGAACGAATACTTTATTATATAAGAAACAATGAAATTTGATCTTGATAATTAAATAAGCAAATGGTTTCAGATTGAATTGAATTTTTGCAAGGATGATCTATGAATCGAGACTTGCGAAATAAATAGTTCGGATCTTTAAAATTCGATGTGGAGTGGGCCCCACACTTAATTCTCATTTAAAAAAAAAATAGGGATCCCTTTGCATAAAGGGTCTATATATATAACTTACATTTTTTTTAGTACATCGATATTTTTACACTAACGGGAGGGGGAGTTCGGCTAAGTCACACAATGGGCAGCCTAATTTGGTATCGAATTCGTCATCCACAATATTTGAACCTAATACTTCTTCCGTCCAAGTGAAGAGGAATACCACCAGACCGTAGTACTGAGTGGCATATATATAACTTACATAAGCAAACTATTTAAAGAAATGAAAAAACAAAACACAAAGGAAACAAGAGAAATTAGAAGGATGAATGCACCGTGAAATTGGACATAGTTTATGAAATAATAAGATGATATTTCAAACATAGGAAGCGTTTAAGGGAAGTGATTTTCATTTTTTTTTTATAAAAATGGGGATTAGTTATGGGGTCCAAACCACATCAAACTTTAACGATCCGACCATTCTATTTTTTAAGTTGCACCACATAGATCATTCTTGCAAAATATTAGCCAAATCAGAAATATTTAAGACATCTAATTGAGTTAAAAAAAATTAACGAATACTTTGTTATATAAGAAACAATGAAATTTTATCTTGATAATTAAATAGGCAAATGATTTCAGATTGAATTGAATTTTTGCAAGGATGATCTATGAATCGAAACTTACAAAATAGATGGTTCGAATTGTTAAAGTTTAATATGGAGTGAGTCCCACACCTATCCTTATTTTTTGAAAAAAAAATGAGAATCCCTTTGCATAAAGGGCCTATTCAAACATAATAATGTTATGTAGATCGATTGAAAAATCTGAGGTCACATGGTAAAGGAAATTAAAGAGGTAATTTATAAAATGCATTAATATACACAATATCATACAACAACCTTTGACCATTTTTCAACCAGCTGCAGAGATCGAGCCTCAAAGAAAGGAAAAAAAAAGAATCATGAAACGTGAAAAATTTCATGAGGGTTTCTTGGTGGTGGGCTTATTGGCCATACTCTCCGCGATCTGAGCCAACGACTGCAAGTTGCAACGCACAATTGTGTCCACAAACACGCACGTCTCCTCTTTCGTGTTCCCCGGTGGTACGTCCACCACGTACGACTCGACAACGACGGTCCCCACTCCGTTGGGCGAGTCATGCAGTGTGGTAACGGACCGGTAGTTCGTCAGCCGATGGTCCCCGCCCACCACGCTGAAGCTGATCACGTGCCGCTCGTCGTCCAGAATCTCAAGGCGCTCCGTGCTGGACCCCGCTGGTAGTCCCGACACCACGTGGACCTCCCGGAGCGTGCCCACGTCGCCGTTTCCGTCGATGACGTGGCAGCTCTTGAGGAAGTGCTTGTATGCTTGGGGGTTGTCGAAGCGCCGCACGACGGACCAGACAGTCGGGACGGGTGCCTCGATGGATTGCACGACGGAAGAGCAGCACTGGTTGGGAGCCATCACGAGGGAGTGGTGGCGTGTGAGGTCGAGTGCGGCGACGACTGCCTGGGATTGGAATTGTTTGTGGTGGATTGTGTTTGTGGGGTGGTGATAATTAGGAGGGTTGATTGGTCTTTGAAATTGGATTGGTGAAGGCATTTGCTTTTGGTGTTGTATTTCTCTCTATGTATTTGTTGACAAAGGCTGGGTTCAAAGTTTAGATACGATCATTATATATTATGGGCAGAGAGAGGAGGGGGGGGGGGGGGGCGAAGAGAGAGAGAGAGAGAGGGTATTAGTTGTTTAAGCTGGCGATGAGTTCCACTTGGATTATTTTTTGCTGTTTCCTCGGATAAAGAGAGAGATGAGTGAGAGAAATTTTTATGAATGCTGCGAATAAGTTACGTTTTGTACTATTTTACATGTTATAATTGATATGTCTTACTATTTTGATTGATAACATAATTTGTATGTCTTATTACTTTAATCGAAGACATAATTGATATGTTCTACTATTTTTACAGTAGACTAAAAAATGGGGTGGGAGGGAGTGATGATGTTGATCACAAACATTACGCCGGCCTCGCAAGTGGATACTCAACTTGCAACTATTTTCTTTGGACTTGGTTTATTTATTTATCCATTTTCTTTATTTCCAACTACAACTTTTGCCACTTGTTTTTATTTTTATTTTTATATAACTAATTTCTTGTTCTTTTTCTTTATTCTAAACATTTTTTTAATTGCTTGTTGATTCTTCTGTATTCAACCTTGCGCTTTTCTGTTAAACTTTTATTAGGTGATCCAATTACCCCACCCCCACACAATGGTCTCTTTAATTTAATTTATATATATGTATACATACACAGCCCTTTTAGGGAAGAGATCCTCATTTTTATAAAAAAATAGGAACACCCTTTTAACCATTAGATTTGACTTTAATGAAATTGTGTGATTGAGATTAAATCATAGGTCACATAATCTTTTCATACAAAAAACATAAGAACACCCTCTTAACCATTACATATATATAACTTTTCTATGTAAAGAAGGGTTTATAAACTCTTCTGAAACGAGTCCCTATCAACCGTTAGAAAAGATGATTCAAGCGTATTGTATCGTGCATGCCAAATTTTATATGCTTCCATTTTTTTTAATCTTAGCTATTTCTTCATCCAATGCAATTTAGTATTTTCATACAATATTATTAGGAGTCAAACTTAGAAACTTAATTTCTTAAACAAGAAATAGGCCGGACAGTTATACTAATACTACTAGTCTATAAGTTAAAGTCAAGCATTGTGCAAACTTACAATACCATAATGCTAATTTTTTTTTATATTAAAAAAAAAAAAAAAAGTTCGACGGTAATTTGCTAAGAGAAGTTCTTTCATTTACAAGTACCAAAAAGAAGGAGAAATGGAGAAATAACTGGGTTTAATGATTTGATTTTACCTCTTCAACATCTTGTAAGTTTGAAGTCCCCACTCTCTCTTAGAGTACCTCGTTGCACCTTAATTCGGTTACAAAAGCGAATAAAATTTAACAAAATTGCAAATGTAGCTTGAAGATGGAACTCAACCTCTATGTTTTAGGATTTTTTTGTTATTTAATTCAAGATTTCTTTTTATTGTACATTTTTCCTTCTTAATTATTTTGTCAACCTTAATTTATGTCTCTTTTTATAGTTACTACGCTGAACTCATACTTTCGAGTTATATTGTTAAGTGACACATCTACTTTGGTTTAGCAAACAATTTTTGGTTATGTTATAACTTGTAACTCATATGTCAATTAATAGAGGAAGAAAATATGATTTCGATTATATTAATCAAAACCATTTTTTTTTCTCTAAAGTTGGGGATCAGCAAAACAATTAGGTGGATGTATAGAATTAGCAAAGGAATTGAATTCTAAAACGGTTTTCACCATTTTTTAAGAAAAATGAGAAGCATTTTCCAACATAATTTTACTTGCAAGTATATAATCCTTATGTAACATTTCTTGTATTATCATAATCGTACTTGTGTGAAGATACTTTTCGAATTATCATCGCCATTATATTGGGTATATGACATGGTTCACCACCTTCACCATACTTATCTATCAGAACCTCCACCAATGAAGGTCCCTTTTACTGAATTCAACTCTCCACTACTACTCGACATCCGTATTGACCGGCAGCAAATTCATCATCTAAATCCACACAACATTATCCACCAAGAACTTTTAATTTGGTATCAGTACTTAGCATCTGCTGCTTCATCTAGCTACGTATGGAAATGTTGGGTTTACAACTGATAATATAAACTACTTTTTTTTTAGTTTAGTACTAGATTTATCCATGTTTGTAGCTAGATTCATCGTATTTCCTATCAAAAAGTCAAAACCTAATTTGGATTGACATGAGAAGTTTTTTGTTAGAAGCTTTTTTATGAAATCACGACCTACTACCTTTTTTATTAAAATTCAAGTGCTCCATTGAGTAGTACTCGTATGTATTTTATGAATAATAATGAAGTGCATTTGTTGAGAGTATAAATCTTACATTAGGGAAGGGAGGGACCAAGTATTTGCTTATAAGTAATTGGGCTAGTACTCCCCATATTGCAACCATATTGCAACCACCACGGGGTGGCTTAGTGGTTGACGATGAATCTCAGGCCGGTATTTCACATGGTATGTCCTGGTTTTGATTCCTGGCTGGCACTGGTGAATCGCACGATGGTGGTCAGAAGGTGGTTGAAATGTCTCTGTGAGTCTTCCCTGTCCCCCGAATGGTGGATAGCCGTGTCCAAACCACCAGCTGGTCCATTTTTTAAGAAAAAAAAAACTTCTCATATTGCTATATTAGTTTTACGGTAGACCTCAATTTCTTAACCCTCTGCAAAACAACACAAAAATAATATTTTTAGCATTCAAAATCGCATTTCGTTGTCTGTAAAAAGAGTTTCTTTTTGTTAGTTCTAGACATTCCAAAACTATTATTTTCAAACATGTTCCTAATCTCTTTCTTTAATTATTTGAGGTCTCACCAAACTATAAATTGCCTTTTTTTTTTTTTAATCAAAGAACTGTAAATTACGTAATATTATTTTCTTATAAACTAGCAACCAAGATAAAATTATCTCAAATGGTTTAAAATCTGAAACTGCTGCACGCCCACAGAGAGGAACTATTTGGCCTATTATTTTGGTGGCTAGTTGAGTAAATAATCCAGTCCCAAATGCACCATCAACTCAACTAGGTTATATTTTATCACCTGCAGGCTTCTCAAACTTTAATTTCTGCCATCTTCTTCTCACCTTCCAAGTAGTTGCGGCTTCTCCGTTTTAATTCACTTTACTACTTTTAGCGTGATTCCATGCTTCTGAACTTTCGTTTTTGTCCGTTTTTTTTTTCTTCCTAATTTTCCACCCACTTCCAGCAACTTGATTGTATTCAAATTTTCAAACCCACTCCCCTTCGCATGGCAGATGGTACTATTCTTACAACTTGATTGTTTTTAGTTGTCTTTGAAGAATTCAATCAATAGGACGGGGCTTCAATTGGGGGAAAAATAATTGGCTCCTCAAACGTAAGGACTCATTTCTCTTTACAAAATAATCACAGTTTGAGGTGTCTGCAAAAACTTTTTCTTTGGTTCATAAGTTGATGTATGATATTGCAATGTTTAAAAATGAGGTATGAGATTTTAGTTCAACCCATAGTTGAAATAGTTTTATATAATTTACCCATTTTTAATGCATCTATCTTTTCCTCGATAGGATTTGTTGCTCTTATTTTTGGTTATTTTGATGATTCGGGCTTACCCTCCCGTTGTTTGTTTTGGGTGTTATGTTCAATTCGTATTTCATAAAACTTGTAAATAACTTGATGAATGATGCTACACTTATCATCTATTAGTATTATCATTTGCATCATCTCTCTATACACCAACACATGTTGCTGGTACATGATGGTGTGGGCCCTATTACAAATAACGTTTTGTATGTGCTCGAATTAAAGATCTCTCAAATAATTCCAAAGGATTTTAACCAAAAACAGAAGGCATCGTGTTTGTCTTTCTCCTATTAGTTTATAATAATAGCTGTGTGGAACACAAATCAAACTCAACTTCACACTTGTATCGATCGATATTCCACAATGAAAAACTTCAGAACGGAAGCAAAAACAAGCGGTTTTCGCAAAAGCACTCTTGTTAGACCAACTGGAGTAAGTCCCAGCCCCGCCCCCCCCCCCCCCCCCCCCCCCCCGGCCGCGGGAAAAAAAATTCTCTCCAATCTTTGTTCTTAAATTGAGTTAAGTGTTAAAACCTAAACAAAACTCAAATTCCTCCCAAGATTATCATGAGCCTAACGACTTTTTTTTATCGTGCGGCCATGTTTAAATGGGTCGTTGGTTCATCAAACGGTCCACGTTCATTTTTTTGTTTTATATTTATATATTTATTAAATCCAACGGCTGATATCTAATATGATCAAATCCAACGGTATAAAAAAAGATATAACGGTCCAAATTTAAATTCAGCGGGTAAAATAATTAAAAAAAATATTTAACTCAAAATTCACCCAAATTTAGTGATTTTTCAATATTTATCGGAATCTAAATATTTTTATGTTAAAATGTTCATAAAATTAAATAAAAATAGTGTACATAATTAAAAAAAAAATACTTAAAAGAAAAAATTAGCCTAAATTCTTTAATAATATCGGGCTAAAAAATTTAGGCCAGAATTGTTGAAGTAGAAAAACTGTTTCTGGATTAAAACCTAAATTTTATGGGCTACAAATTTTAGGTTTTACTCTAAGGGTTGAAAATGATCTTATAAGTACCAAGATCATTATCAATTCTATCAAAAAAAAAAAAAAAGGTATCAATTCGAATGCTCTGAAAAGCTATGTTAAGCGGTTTAGCCTGAAAGCACTATTGTTACAGGCACAGCATCATTGAAAACTCAATCGTATACCAGAAAGGGGAACTGACACCAACTATTCACAAGCTCAAATCCGTAGTGTATATAAACAGAAAATTGGACAAGAAGAAGAACAAACAGCCACAGAAGAGTCAAAAAGCACACAAAATCTGTATTTCCCATGACTGATGTTTCAACTATTTCAAGTTCCTTTTTCTTCCTCCTATCTACATACTACAATGAAAGAATTTTTAGTTAATATGTATATATATATGTATAGCATTGCCAAGTTGTCCATCAACCCTTCAACATAGAATGGCAAGGCAGGGCAAAAAGGGGAAATCATGGCTTAATTCTCCAATCTAAAACCTGTACCATAGCTCAAAATCTCCAAAACAAAATCGAAATCAAGCACAAGGGCTGTTCATCAACACCACAATCTGTTTCTTTGCTTTCGGAATCCGGGGATTTCATAATCCGGGAGCGGATTACAGCGAAGTCATGGGAAAGACTAATAGACCCCCACCCAACTTGGCCTTCACATTTCCATCGAATAGTTGTAACCTCCATCTCCGGATTGTGTTATTCCTCCTGTGAATCCTTCCAAATCTAAGTCAGACAATCCCAGATTGAAGTACCCTTGATCATCTTGGCCGGTATGGTTACTCCCCTCCTTTTCTTGCTTCTTGAAATCAAAACCGTATTCGAAGTTCAATGGGGCTTGCTCCATGTGCTGCAGACTCCCGAGCAGCTTGGCGTCTGGAAACTGCAGCTGGTACGACAAATTTGATGGCCTCTCACTACTGAGAGTCTCCATGCCCGACTGACCAACATCAGGTCTCCAAACTTGCTCCGATCCTGAATTGCAAAGGGACATATCATCTGAAGGCATCAACAGTTCATTTACATCAAACATCTCATCCATATCAAACAACTCATCGGTTGTGAAGTTCTCTGAATAATCCCCAATAAAACCTTCTCCGCCATTCCAATTATGATCCTCAACTCCTGCTTCCGGTTTGACGACAGGTTGTTGTTGATTATTACGAAGATAATCCATAGTGAAATCCTCAATGATTTCTGGCTTAACCATACCACTGGCTTGAGGGACCGCAGTAGACCACGGATACATCCTTGATTCGCCCTCACCATCCTCCTTTTTCACATTAAGAAAAAGCTTGGAATCCTCGTCTCCACAAACCTCAGAGCGACTTGAGGTTGAAGTGGAAGTAGAGCATCCTGGAGTTGCCACTGCAGAAGACCCTGATGGTGTTGCAACTGAAGAAGTCTCCAGTGAAGACGATGGATGATAATTGGCCGCATGCGGGAGGTTGAGGCGAGCACCAGCACCATACATGGCCTTCGCAGCCTCATCATACGCAAGGGCAGCATCAATGGCAGTGGGAAAAGTACCTAACCAAAGCCTGCTTCCCCTGTCTGGCTCCCGAATCTCGGCGACCCACTTGCCCCAAGTCCTTTGCCTCACACCTCTGTAATTGCAACGTGCATTCTCAGGCCCTCCCTTGCCTTTCATACAGCCTTTCTTCGACCCCTTGGCGGGCGCTTTACGCGTTTTCCCCTCGTTATTACCCGATTCCAGTTTCTTATTATACTCTTTCCACTTTTCTAGTGTCTCAGCAACAGAGTTCCCATCTCGCCTGCACCGCGTCTTCCTCTTCCTTGTAGAATCCAAGGGCAGAGATGACATGTTAGCGCCTTGATCATAAGCTCCCATTGCTCCTCTATTATGCACAATCTGCAGTAAACACGAACCAAATTCCATTAAGAACTGGGTACAGAAATTCTCGAAAGCAAATTGCGGTTCCAATCACACAAGCACCTTTGGGTTTTATACACAGACAAGACCCAAATACACCAAATCAAAATTGAACCAGGACTCTCAGCTTTCTTGGGCCCCAAGTCCGCCGATAAAACATCAATTTACAAAACAGATACGCAATCGTGGTAGACCGGGGAAAAAAGAAAATCCCAAATCCAAAAACCCTAGTTTCATAAAACCCAATTACTCAAAACCCCAACTTTCAACCCCAAAAAAAAAAAAAAAAAAAAAAAAAAAATGGAAACAAAATCCTCCTTCCCCAACCAATTTAAGCTTAGAAGCCCTAATCGAGAAACGAAACAGACAATTTCATCAAGCAAAAAAGGAAACGAAATCAAAACGGCTCAAAACTCAACCAACCTCAGAATCTCCTGAATCGACGAGTCCCACTCACAAACTTCCCGATCGGCACCGCAGTCTTCGACTTTCTCGAAACAATACGACAATTTCAGACGCGTTTTAGCGTTTTCTCCTTCCGGTCGACTGTAATTTCTGCCTTTCTTTGGTGGTTGGTTTTTGCGCTTTGCTGCTCTTTAAGCTTCCAAGTTGATCGAATGCAGAAATCTTCCGGACTGCTCGCTGTGACAGATATTTATAACCTTCCTCTAGATATTTCCGATATTTACTTTATGTGATGACGTGGCGATTTTCTAGTAGCGTCGTGGCGCTTCGGGCTGGATTCGGAAATTTGCGATTGTGCCCCAGAACAGCTAATGTGTGCTTGCTGTGGGCTTTTTCAGTTCTTATCTTATGGGATTTTTTTTTAATTATTATTATTATTATTAATGGGAGATAAGTTTGAAACTATTACAATATTTAGAAGATAATGACACTATGTTTAGATGACGGAAATAAACTTGGAATTTGAATTAAAGACAAAATTTATAAATTGACATGCACCAATTCCCTTGTTTGGATTTATAAACATAGAAATTTAGAATTTCCGCATGGAAAAAAACTTGAAATTTGGGATCTCCAATTCTCAAGTTTAAATTCCATGTAAATAGGTGTCATTTTCCAATTTCTATGATTGAGAGTTTAAAAACAACAAATTCCGTATTCAATTTCATTGTTCTTTTAGGTTATCCAAACAAGAAAATTCACAAATTCTATAGAATAAAATTCCATCATTTAAATTTCCGTCATTTTAAAATTCCTTAGTAATCTTAAATTTCTTCATCCAAACATAGTGTGAGAGTTTCGAACCCTAATCAATCCGTACAAAGTCCATACTTTATATGTTATTTTTATTATTTTTTTGCTAAAAATAAAAATAGTAAATTAAAACATAATTAGGATTCTCCTGCTTCCCATACTCTCCTCTATTCGACAAAGCTGTGCTGCTTTACCAAAGGAAAAAAAAAATATGAATCACCATCAATTTATTTTTTGAAATTCGACGATGGGTGAGTTCTTCATATTTTGCTCATGTCTATTTAAGATACTCAATTTACTATCTTAGAAGTTTTATAATTTTCGACATTTCACATGTTAAATTGTTTTTGCATGATTAACGTCGACCAAGGGTTCAACCACGAACCCATTTTTCACTACCAAGGGAAAACAGCATGTCTCCCTCATTCGGACAGTATTATGTTATCCTGTCTTCCTCGTCGACTTCTTGCATGCGCACCACGTGTCGCACAATGTGTAGGGCAACGTGGCGATTTTAGTTCACTTGGACGAGTAACTTAATCATGTCATGAGTGACATGTTCAATTCCGTGTGGTGGAGAATTGAACACTGAAAGCGAATGGGTCGTGGTGTGCGGAAAGAGGATATTATCCGGATTTACTTTGTAACGATCTTAGAGATCTTTACACTTTAGCTGTTCATTTTATATTGTACGGTCAATTTTCGTCAGGTACTATTTATGTTTAATTTTAAATAAAAAAAATCAAATGATTTCTGACCACACGATGAATGATTAAGCTGTGAGAATCCCTAGAACCCCATAATTTGAATCCGGATGGGAACCAAAGGACAAGGATCCTCTCCAGATCCTCTTTATGGGATCTGAAGATCAATCAATCGTGTCAATTCATCGTATATAATGCGGTCAGTTTTCGTTAGGTACTATTTATATTCAATTTTAAATTAAAAATTAAAAATAATTTCTAACCGCACAATATACGATGAATAGACACGATTGATTAATCATCAGAATCCTCACAAAGAGTATCCTATTCCGGATCCAAATCCATGGTGTGCGCTGGAGTTTAACAAAGTGATGAGGTGGCAGCTTGCGTGTTTGCTGACGCAGCGGCTAGACAAAGTTTGAAGGAGGGGAAGCAAAAGAAAAATATTGCTACAACTTTCATGTTGATATGGTCATCGCACATGGTCAGCGGATTTCTGAAATTGTTTGGGTTGTACTAAAATTGTTTTATAATTAATTGCTAGCCATGGTAGTAAAAGTTTAAATATTATATAAATAACGTAAATGAAACCAAAATTTTAAATTAAATTTATAAATATGTTCATATTAAGCAAGTAAACATGCTCCGTCCCTGGCCCGAGAAAAGATGTGGTGCTTGAGCTACCAATAAAAGATAAAATAAAATGTATTATAGTATGTGTTTGATTTGATTTTGGCTTTGGGCATCTTTGTGTTTGGGCTTTTCAATGAACTGAGCCTATTAGGGTTTTCTATTTTGTTTTGATAATCTATTTTGGGCTTTTCTATTGGAATAACTCAAAATTCCAAAAATAAAAAAAAATTACTATTGGCAATCCAAAATCTCATTTTGCACTCTAAATTTCTGTAATTAGAAAGAAAAATTACACAGGGTGAGATTTTAAAGTGCTAATAATAGTTCATAAATAAAAACACTTTAAAACAAGGAATTAGGCCAATTAGGGGACTAGTCGATCCAATTGTTATTTCTTATTATTTATTCTAAGTATTGTTGTTCTTTTTTGTATACAAGCGATAGGTGGCGGTGGGAAACCAAACTTAGAACCTTGAATGCATATGTAAATAATGTTGTTAACTAACTGAGCTATAATCACCTTACAAGTCATTATTTACTTCTCTCCTTCCTTTGATAATTAATTTAGTTTGTTTCCTTCCTGTTATCTATAAATGTGTTTTTTTTTCAATTGTTGAGAGTGAATCTCATGTCGGAGAAATGAGGGACTTTGCATGTACTTATAAGTAATTGGGCTATACCCAACATTGCCAATTAGTTTTATGGTGAAACCTCAACTGTCTTCATGAAATCAGAGCTACTTGTCTACATGTGAAGCACAACGGCCACACGCGATTTACGTCACCCGATTTGTGTTGTCCACGTGTTAGGCTTGAAAATTCGCCACACATGAGGGGCATGTGGAGAGGAAATTCCATATCAGAAAAATGATGGACCTTGCATGTAATAAGTACGTAGTTTTTATTTATTTTATTTAGGCCAAATTTTTTTTGTGGTGACACGTCATTTTCAATGTGACCCTTGTGGTGAAAAAACTTTTAATTAAACTCTTGTGGTGAGTCTTGTTAGCAATTGAGGTCCAAATCCAAACTTCCGTTAATCTTCCGTTAAATAAACTCACATGACTATCACATGGAGGGTCAAATTCATCATTTTAATTCAAATTACATCCTATTCCATGGACATCTAGTATGAGTTAGTGTTTAATGGAAATAAGATTTCACATAAAATAAGCTTGAATGCAAAAAGTGAAACAAAACCTGTAAAACCACGTCAATGGCTAGGAGAAGATGTGAAAGTGAAGTCGCGCCCAATTTCTCAGGTATGATTTAATTTCGTTTGGAAATCATAATACTTCTAATAAACCATTGTTTTTTTCAATGCCAATGTGTCTTTGATCATGAGTTAGAGTCTTAGTCTGTCTTAAATTTTCATTCTTGTATCAATTTGTACCAGTCCGAATGCATATATGCCTTTCAATTTTGTCTTTAATTGGTAGTGTGGTTTGATGCACGCTGTAGTCAGCCAGTACACAACATTTCAATTTTTTTTCTTCTTAATCTTCTTTGAATGTTAGTTATTTAAGTTTCTTACGCTCTTGAAGTTCATAAGCGGAGGGCAGACGTGAAAATTGAATTTTCTGCAATACCTTTCACCCATTGTCTTTAATTCTTTAATTATGCAATGCCTTCCCCCCTGTCTTTATTCTTTAAGTTATTCTTGTACATTATCTCTCTTTTTCACTTGTTTCAATTGGCTTTGTGCACTAGAATTAGATGCCAACATTTTAACTAAAAAAAACAAAACAAAACAAGTGTATGTCATAACCCACCCAAAAAGAACAAGTGTATACCTAAGTCATACTAGATGTCCATGGAATATGATGTAATTTGGATTGAAATGACGTATTTGACCGATCCATGTGATAGTCACATGAGTTTATTTAACGAAAGACTAACGGAAGTTTGGATTTGGACCTCAATTTGCTAACAAGGCTCACCACGAGGGTTTAATTAACAATTTTTTTACCACAAGGGTCACATTGAAAATGGCGTGTCACCACAGGGACCACAAAAACAATTTGGCCTTTTATTTATAAACAATCTTTTTTTTGCTGAAAAAAGCTCATAAATATTTTGAAAAAGTAATCGGTTAATGCAGATAAAATAGTTCACCAAATAACTTGCGGATGAAATTGACCAAACCTTTCTCATAAAATGATAACCGCACCTTCTGCAACGACTTTTACCGCGCGGCTGACCCCAAGGCCAAAAATCAACACATTCCAATTCCGATCAGCCCTAGATACTAAACGCCTACGGCGGTTGTGGTGGTGGTGGGCAGGCGTGGTTGTCACCTTGCTAGTGAATTTCACTTCGTACTCGTTTTCGGACGATTCATAGAGTTGTCGGCCGGGATCACGATCAACCCTATGAATCAATTAGTACGGTCGTTCGGCGCTTCGAATTGGCAACGTGATTGACTGAAGATTAATAACACTATTTGCGATCAAGTTTTAGGAGGTTAATATTTACAAATTAACAAGAATGGCGACGAATGGAGTTGAAACCCCCCCACCGGGGAAGCCGGAAGCTCCAATCTTTTGCATGCAACAACAAGCCGTCACCTCCAAAGGTTTTTGGAGGAAAGACAATCCTTTAGACTATCCACTTCCTCTAACAATGGCTCAAATCGTCCTCGTCGTTGTCATCTCTCGAGCGCTTTATTATCTTCTGAGGCCTTTGGGACAAACCAAATTTGTCTGCAATCTCCTGGTATTTATATAAAAAAATACATCACATGCATGCTTATATTTTTCTGGGTTTTCGGTTTGTCTGCAATTTCATATGCTTAGTCCATGTCAAGTATTCATAATATCTGTCACTATGAAATAAAGGTTTGTTTATGTTATGCCTGCAAATAATCTTGTTGTTTCTATATTTTTTTTTTTGGTTCTAATAATTTTAGGGACATGCGTTGTCAAAAATCAATCAGGGTTGAATCAACTTTGCAAATTAAGTTGGGTACGTTGTTAATTAGGGTTTTTTTTCTTTTTTTTTTCTTTCCTTCTTTCCATTTCCCCGTAATTTCTAGAGGTTGTTACTGCTTTTTCATAATTTAGGAGCGGGTCGTATAGCTGAAGGCAACCATATTTCTGTCCTGAAATTAATAGTCTGATAATATAACATTGGTATATCATAGTTTAATCAAGTTTGTGAGTTGTGACAAAGTCATAGTTAGATTGAAGTCTCCATATATAATTTAACTTCAAGTTTTTGTTTTTGCAGGGTGGCATTATACTGGGGCCCTCAGCGCTAGGGAAAACAAAGGTAGTAAGGGAGAAGCTATTCAGAGAAAAAGATGCTTCTGTGTTTGAGGTAATAGCTCTAATGGGCGTAGTATACTCCATGTTTATAATTGCGGTGAAATTTGACAAAAACATGGTGAGAAGGACTGCAAGGAATGCTTGGAAAATTGGTCTGCCTGGTTTTATTATTCCCTTAGTAATAACCCTATCTCTAGTTCACCCAATAGGCACCACCCTTCCCGGACTCAAAGGAGGAACATTCTTCCTCTATTTTAGTTTCTCTACTTTCTCCTTCACTTTCTTCCCGGTCATAGCTCAGGCCCTGAGTGAACTCAACCTCATGACTTCCGAGCTAGGTCAACTCGCCATGTCGTCTTCTTTGGTCACTGAAGCCATCCAGTGGTTGGCCACGGTTGCACATATTGTGTTCTCAAAAAGAAATCCGAGCCACGGAGTAATGGCTTTGGTTTCGCTGTTGGCCTTGACGATTTTCAATTTCTCATTTTTAAGACCGCTTGTACTACTAGTGGTTAAAAAAACGCCCGAAGGAAAAGAAGTGAAGGAGGGTTATGTGGTTGCTATACTGGTTGGGGTTTTGGCCATGGCATTGGTCTCCGATGCCATAGGTGCAACTCCAGTTACCGGCCCTATACTTTTTGGGCTAGTCATACCAGACGGACCACCTCTTGGTGCAACATTAATACAGAAGACGGAGTTTGTGGTCTCCGAATTTTTTCTTCCAGTGCTCTTTTTCCGTGTTGGATTCATGGTTGATGTGTTTTCGTTTAGCGATTGGGAAAGCTTTGGCAAACTTCAGCTTGTTATTTGTTTGACGTATGGAGCAAAGATTGTTACAGTTACAGTTGCTGCATTGTTCTGCAAAGTTAGGTTTAAAAATAGCCTTTTGCTAGGATTGATATTGACCATCAAGGGTGTCGTAGATATTGTCCTTCTTACTCGATGGAGGTCTAGTATGGTAAGTAACAATATCACAATGAATTCTTTTTCTTTTCAATAATTCTATTTAGACGCACAAAACTGACACATTTAGTGACACACTCTCTTTAGAGGTGTCAACTATTGTATATAAGACCAATATGTTTAGACAGTGTGCTAGTAAATTTATGCATCTCTAACTTTTAAAATCAAAATTCAGTCTAACGCTCGGATTTAATGAAAGAATAATAGATTTTGAGGATGACAATCTAACTTACGTGCAGCTGCTAGATGAACAATCTTATACTCAAATCGCGCTCTCTATGCTCACGGTGACCTTGATCGCAACACCGGTGGTTCGATTCTTATACCAGCCACAAACACGACTTGGACCATCAACCAAAAACTTACGCATCAGAAACATCCAGTCAGCTCGAAACTACCAGGAGTTCAGTATTCTTTGTTGTGTCCACAATGAGGAAAGTGTCTGTAGCATCACCACCCTCCTAGAATCGTCTAATCCAACCGATGTGAGCCCCCTAATCACCTACGTTGTCCGCGCAGTCGAGCTCATTGGCCGAGCGGCACCCCTACTAGTCCCTTACAAGAAGAAGTATCAGGAGGAAGCAAATAAGAAATTAAAGCGCTCAAATTCACCCACACATCAAATGATGCGAGCTTTTTGGAATTACTCGATGAACTCGAAAGGACCGGTTTCAATCCAAGCCTTCACTATGATCGCCCCTTACAAATCAATGCATGAGACCGTTTGCCGTCTAGCGGAGGACAATAACATACCTCTGATTCTCTTACCATTCCATGAGAACCACCAGTATATTGTTGGCGCCACTGTCACGACAGCGATACGCCAATTCAACATCCATGTACAAAATTATTCCCCCTCTACAGTTGGATTACTAGTCGAAAGAGGCTTGTCAACTCGGTTAAGCGTGTCCCACTTTTCCTACAATGTGGCAGTGTTTTTTATTGGCGGGCCAGATGATCGTGAAGCGTTGGCCTACGCTTGGCGCATGTCTGGCAACCCGGACGTGGGCATCACGGTGTTCAGGTTTGTACTGCAGAATAAAGTAATTGTAGCCAACAAGGATGAGGAGACAGAAGAGATACTCGACCAGGCATTGGTGGACGAGTTTAAGATAAGGAACATTGGGAATGATTGTGTGATCTGGCGAGATATCGACGTGGATGATAGTGTGCAGCTCATGGACGCCATTAGGAACTCGCAAGGGGATTATGATCTCGTGTTGGTTGGGAGGCGGCACACGGATATGTTATTGAAGGATGAAGAAATGACAGAATTTGTGCAGAATCCGGAACTGGGAGTGATAGGTGACATGCTTGCTTCCCCGGATTTTTGCGGGGGAATGGTGAATGTGTTAGTTTTGCAAGAAAGCAAGGAATTGAGCAACGGAGCTTTTCGTAGTGGCTCCATGAGAGGGTCGGAAAGTAAATTTAAGTTTCCTGGGTAACAATTTATTCCTCATGTCACCAAATTTGTGTTATACAGTTTTTAGAATATCGACGAAATTGTCGAAATATTAAAAAAATTAGAATCGATATGGAAACCAGAGATAATACTAAAATTCAGACTTCAGCTTTTGTTGGCGAGATACCAGAAAATCAGTGAATATTGACGATATTTACCTATTCATTGTGAAAATTTTGATGAAACAAATTGAAGATTCCAAAATTTCAACTAGATTTAAACTGAATAAGATGAATGAGTTGATACCCACCCAAAATTAGAGCTTTACATCTACAGATTAACACCTAATCTCTCCCCCTTTAAGTCTGCGGGATTTCTTTGTTGCTGGCCTCCATCTTCAAGTCGTGTATCTGTATTGCCGACTTGGAGTTTCAAATCTTTTAATATCTTTATTATTTATGTTAATATCATTTTATATTAATGGAGAATCAACTAATTACATTAGTTGGAGTGAATTTCTGTTGAGATTGTTCTCGTTTGAATTAATTTTGATAAGTATATTCTTTGTGGTATAATGTTCTCATTCCTGCATATCACAGACAAAAATATCTTTTACATAGTTTTAACTACTAATGTTTGTTCAATAGCTTGATTAACATTCGCTAAAGTTTTATCTTTGATTTCACGTTTTTTAGCAAATTTTCATCATTTCCACCGAAGCCAATTGATGTCAGTTGATTCATTGATATAAATTTGCATATCGACTCATCGATACCAATATTTTATACACTCGTTATATATACCAAAATTTTGACAATGCATTGCAGGAGGTAGGCAGAGGAGGAACGGCTCGCGGCTAGTTAAGTTTCTCCTTTCCCCTATCTAGTTTACTTAATTCATTTTGCAAAAATTATTTCTAGGTAAGAATGTTGTAAACTATGTAAGGTAAACATTGTATACGTTGCCTTAGGGATTGATGTTTGTTGTAAAAAGTGATTTATTGGGTTTTACCTGTAGCTTGTACTGCAAGTCAGATAATTTAGATTTCACATGAACGAGAAATGCTTTTCATCTATGATGCACGGATACTTCTGTTTGGTCCTGTATCCCGTATCCGATACTTGATCGGATACGATACTTGCCCGATATTCTCGGATACTCGTCCGACACATATCCTGGTTGATAGACACGAATTTGACATGATGGATATGCGTATCCTACATTTAGGATACACGTATACTGCTTTTAAGATACATTTACACTTTCAAAAAAAGGTAATGAGGAAGAGAAATTAGTAGGAGACATCTATAATTGAAAGTTGCTAAATACAAAAAGCTTCCCTCTAATTAAAACCATGAATACGACTCTCACACTTCTTCTACTGTATAAAGAGGATTAGATTTCAAACTTTCCTTCTCTAACAACTCAAATGTACTTGAATTTGAATGATGAATTAATTTTTCAAATGTATATTTTTGTTGCTATATACATTTTTATTTGCCGTATCCATAGCGTATCGTATCTTAATTTTTAGAGATTTTCCGTATCGCCGTGTCGTGTCGTATCGTATTGCCGTATCCGTATCCGTATCCATGCTTCATAGCTTTTCATTGATGTTATCATGTTAATTACAAAGATTTGAACAGATCTCCAGATCATGATCGATAACCGACTTCTGGCTAATATCTCCAAGTTTAAATTAACTGAAATCAGTTGGAACAATTTACCAACTCTTTCTGTTGGAGTGTTTGGATTTAAGCCGAATTTTGAAACCTGATTTTGTTATCTTCCCTTGAAACTGAGATGATCGTGTAAAGGTGGGGATTGAGGATTTTCTGTATCAGGTCAGATCGAGGTACAAAAAATGGATGCCTTAAGCAGTTACCTTCACTCCCACCATGTGAAACATGGTGATGAAAGAGTTTGCATATCTCAGCAGGCAATTGCTTCCAGCGGCGCCATTTGGGGGGAAGATAATCCTCTAGATATATTATCCATATCTCTGATGATGGCTCAAATCATCCTCATCGTCATCACCTCTCGGGTGCTTTATTATTTTCTTAGGCCTTCTGGACAAACCAAATTTGTCTGCAATCTACTGGTATGTGTTGTGCTAAGATAGCACCAAACCCGTTGGAACCAACTCAAGCTAACCCACAGGAAATTTATCAAATGAAATGCAAGAACAAAATATTAAAGACACCAAGATTTTAACGAGGTTCCTCAACAGTCAGTGTAACTGGAGTACGTCATCGGAGTAGTAGGAGCTCACCCAATAATTCACTATCAACCAAATGGGAGTTTACAAAGTGTTGGCAATCTCACAACCCAAATAACCCAATACACCCAATAGCTCTCACACACCACATAAACAAATAGAGAAATAAATATAATGAATAATTTCTTCTCTATACATATAGCTTAAAGCTATTACAACAACAACTACTTTGGTGAATGATTACTAACCAAATGAAGCAGCAGCTTCTTTTTCTGTTTGGGCTCTCTGCAACTCTCTTGCTCTCGGCAGCTCACTTTCCTTTCTCTTCTGCTCTCTGTTTTCTTCTCTTTTACACACAAGCAGCAATTGCTGCTAAAAATCCTTCAAGTCACCCCGTGACTTCCCACATGGCCAAAGAAAAAAAATAATTCTCCAACATCATCATTTGTCATCATCACAAAGTAAGAAACAACATCATGATGTCTCCCCCTTTTTTTTCTTTTTATTTGTTTAATACAAAAGGTGGCCACTTGGCCACATACTCCAACAATCTCCACCTTGGCCAAGTTCCGAAAGCGCCATGATAAGCCAACAACACAAAAACACTCCCAAACACTAGCAAGAGAACAACTCATGCAGAGCCAAATGCTCCAAAACTCCTACTGCTCAACGCCTTCTTTATATAGGCATAATGTGAGCCAAGTTCAAACAGTGAACAAACTTGGCTACACCAACAACCTTAGTCAACATATCAGCGGGATTGTCTTTAGTTGGGATCTTCTGGAGAATGATTTCCCCTTCACCAACAATTTCACGAACAAAGTGATAACGCACATCTATGTGCTTGGTCCTCGCATGATGAACCTGATACTTAGCCAAATAAATGGCACTCTGACTATCACAATGTACCTCCACCTGCTTCTGATCAACCCCCAAATCTCTAATCAGACCATGTATCCAAATGGCCTCCTTTATAGCTTCAGCAACTGCCATATATTCAGCCTCTGTAGTAGACAAAGCAACAGACGACTGCAAAATGGACCTCCAACAAACTGGCCCTTTAGCCATAGTAAACACATAGCCTGTAGTAGACTTCCTTCCATCCAGATCACCTGCATAATCTGAATCAACATAACCAACTGCAAAATGACCAATACCAGAGTCATCCCTCTCAAAGCATAAACCAACATCTCGAGTACCATGGAGATATCTCAATATCCACTTAGCTGCTTGCCAGTGCTCTTTACCTGGATTATGCATATATCGACTCACCATGCCAACTGCATGAGCAATATCCGGTCTAGAGCATACCATTGCATACATCAAACTACCAACCAAATTTGCATATGGTATATTTTTCATTTGCAGCTTCTCTTTATCATTTTTAGGACACTGTAGAGAACTCAATTTAAAATGAGGAGCCAAAGGGGTACTAACCGGTTTGGTTGAATCATGAACTCCAAACTTCCGAATCAACTTCTCAAGGTATTGTCTTTGATTCAAACTGACCAAACCCTTCTCTCTATCTCTAGTGATCTCCATGCCAAGGATCTTCTTCGCTTCACCAAGATCCTTCATCTCAAACTCATTCTTCATTTGCTTCTTCAAATTTTCAATCTCTTCAACATTCTTTGAGGCAATCAACATATCATCAACATATATCAACAAATAAATGAAAGACCCATCTTGCAACTTCTTGAAGTACACACAATGATCATATTGACTTCTAGAATAATCTTGGCCTCTCATAAATTTATCAAACCTCAAATACCATTGCCTTGGAGATTGCTTCAAGCCATATAGTGATTTCTTCAATTTGCAAAACAAGTTCTCCTTCCCTTTCACTATATACCCATCCGGTTGACACATATAAATCTCTTCATTCAAATCACCATGTAGGAAAGCCGTTTTCACATCAAGTTGCACAAGCTCAAGATCATACTGTGCAACAAGAGCTAACATAATGCGAATTGAGGAGTGTTTCACAACCGGAGAAAAGATTTCATTGTAGTCAATGCCCTCCTTTTGTGCATACCCTTTAGCAACTAATCTTGCTTTGAATCTCACATTGCTTTTCTCATCAGCATCTTCCTTCTTGGCATACACCCATTTGCAACCGATAGCTTTCTTGCCCTTAGGCAATTTAGCTAACTCCCAAGTCTTGTTCTTCAAGAGAGAATTCATTTCATCACCCATGGCATTGCACCACCTCTTCTTCTCCTCACTCTCAATAGCTTCCTCAAAATTGGATGGAATCTCTTCAGTGATAATAGGAAGAGCAAAAGCAACACAGTCACTATACCGAGCTGGCTTGGTAATTTGTCTCTTTCCTCTGTTCTTGGCAATAGACTCTTGAGGTGAAACTTGCTCTTCAACTTGAATAGAATCTTCAAGTTCAACTTCTTCAACATCCTCATGGTCTCCAACTTCTTCACTTGTAGTGGCTTCGACATCAGCGGAAATAGGATTTGAAGTACTAGAGGCAACTTTCTCAAGCTCCACCTGTTGGACATCTTTCACATTCTTCTCAGAGACTTTGTACATACTTTCTTCATCAAATGTCACATCTCTACTGATTACAAGTTTCTTCATCTCTGGGCACCACAACCTGTAACCTTTGACACCACTACTAAAACCAAGAAATATAGCCTTTTTGGCTCTAGGATCAAGTTTATTTTCAGTCACATGAAAATAAGCAGGTGAACCAAAAATACGGATATAGTCATAATCAGAAGAGGGTTTTCCAAACCATACCTCCATTGGTGTCTTACCCTGAACAGCAGCTGAGGGTAACCGGTTGATGATGTGACATGCATAATTAACTGCCTCTGCCCAAAATGACTTGCTTAAACCCGACTGAGACAACATACATCTAACCTTCTCAAGCAAGGTTCGATTCAATCTTTCTGCAACTCCATTTTGTTGTGGAGTTCTCCGAACACTGAAATGTCTCACAATTCCTTCATCTTTGCAAACTTTAAAGAAAGGGTCGGATGTGTATTCACCACCATTATCCGATCTCAAAATCTTAATCTTTCTCCCAGTTTGGTTCTCAACCATTTTCTTCCAACCCAAGAAAATGCTTAACACCTCACTCTTGTTCTTCATAGTGTAGACCCAAGACCTTCTTGAATAATCATCAACAAAGGTCACGAACCAATGTCTACCACTCAAAGAGGGAGTCTTTGTAGGACCCCAAACATCCGAATGCACATAATCAAGAATGCCCTTCGTCTGATGTACATCAGTACCAAATTTCACTCTAGTTTGCTTCCCCAAGACACAATGCTCGCAGAAATCAAGCTTACAAGTCGTGGCACCTTTTAGAAGACCTTGTTTCACAAGCCCTTGTAGAGCTTTCTCACCGGCATGGCCTAATCTCATATGCCACAATCTAGTAGTATCTGAATCAGATGTGCCCATATTTTCAGAGACTACAGATGCTTCATCTGTCACAGTGCTTCCCTGCAATAAATACAAATGGCCACATCTAGGAGCTTTCATCACAACAAGTGCACCATAAGTAACTTTCAATGTCTGTCCATCTGAATGAAACCTGAAGCCTTTGGATTCCAAAGTACCCAAAGAAATAAGATTTTTCTTTAAATTCGGTACATACCGAACACCTGTCAACTCTTTAACCATGCCATCATGCAACTTCAAACGAACTGTACCAATCCCTTTTGTTGTGCAAGGATTGTCATCTCCCATGAACACAACGCCACCATCAAACTCTTTCAAGCTTGAAAACCAATCCTTGTGAGGAGTCATATGATGAGTACAACCCGTATCCAACACCCACTTAATAGCACAATCAAATGATGAGGAAGTGGTTAAAGCAAAATCAGAAAAATCTGTTTCAACCTCAGCAACATTAGCTTCAGAACTTTCTTTGCCTTTGGTCTTCAATTTAGGACAATCTTTCTTCCAATGGCCCTTATTACGACAAAAGGCACATTCATCCCTTTCCAAAGGTTTTCTACCTTTAGAGTTTCCTCTAGGTCGAGACTGTGATTTTTTCCTACTAGAAGATGATCTCCTCTCCGATGATCTACCTCTAACAAATAAAGCTTCAGAGGTACTATCATGATTTTTATCTCTATGCCTCATTTCATAATTCATCAAGGCATTTGACACATCTTCAAATTTCACAGTTTCTTTACCATGCATAATAGTGGTAACAAAATGCTCATAAGAGTCCGGCAAGGAATTCAACAATATTAAGGCCTTATCTTCATCCTTAATATCCTCATCTAAATTTAACAAGTCGGCAATCAACTTATTAAAAGCATCAAGGTGTCTAATCATTTTTGTACCTTCTTTGTATTGGAAGCGGTAGAGTTTTTTCTTCAAGTGTAGCCGGTTCTCTGCACTCTTCGTCATATACTTGTCTTCCAATTTTTGCCACAACACACTTGCTACCGTCTCCCGCATCACAAAATACTTCTGAGTTTTTGCAAGGCACAACCGAATTGAAGAGCAAGCCCACAAATTTAATTTTTCCCATTCCGGCTTCGACATAGCTTCCGGCTTCTCTCCCAAAGCGGCAAGTAGATCTTGTTGAGCCAACACATCTTTGACCTCACATTGCCACATCCCGAAGTTGTTTGTGCCATCAAACTTTTCCACTTCGAACTTTGCATTTTGCACCGTAGTTCTTGCAAACCCGGAGGTGCTTCCAAAAGGATTCTCATCTTGCCCGTCTGATATCTTTGGCAACTAGACAGTACCCAAGAGCAACCAGTGCTCTGATACCAATTGTTGTGCTAAGATAGCACCAAACCCGTTGGAACCAACTCAAGCTAACCCACAGGAAATTTATCAAATGAAATGCAAGAACAAAATATTAAAGACACCAAGATTTTAACGAGGTTCCTCAACAGTCAGTGTAACTGGAGTACGTCCTCGGAGCAGTAGGAGCTCACCCAATAATTCACTATCAACCAAATGGGAGTTTACAAAGTGTTGGCAATCTCACAACCCAAATAACCCAATACACCCAATAGCTCTCACACACCACATAAACAAATAGAGAAAGAAATATAATGAATAATTTCTTCTCTATACATATAGCTTAAAGCTATTACAACAACAACTACTTTGGTGAATGATTACTAACCAAATGAAGCAGCAGCTTCTTTTTCTGTTTGGGCTCTCTGCAACTCTCTTGCTCTCGGCAGCTCACTTTCCTTTCTCTTCTGCTCTCTGTTTTCTTCTCTTTTACACACAAGCATCAATTGCTGCTAAAAATCCTTCAAGTCACCCCGTGACTTCCCACATGGCCAAAGAAAAAAAATAATTCTCCAACATCATCATTTGTCATCATCACAAAGTAAGAAACAACATCATGATGTCTCCCTTTTTTTTTTCTTTTTATTTGTTTAATACAAAAGGTGGCCACTTGGCCACATACTCCAACAGTATGGCCATCAAGCTCCCATGCTAAGACTAATAAACTATCATGTCTCAATTAGCGTAATCTAATTTGAAGTTTTTTTTCCGGGGTGTAATTTTTCAATTTTTTATCCTTGTTACAAATTTAATTTGGTCCACCATTTTTTCCCTCATTTTTTTCAGGGTGGTATTATATGGGGTCCCTCTCTTTTGGGGCACCATAAGGCATTTAAGGACAAACTAGTATTCAAAGGAAGAGAGTTTCCATTGGTTGACACAGTAGCTGAGCTGGGCGCAATATATTCCACCTTCCTAATTACATTGAAAATTGACCTAGCCATGGTTAGGACACAAGAGAATGCCTGGAAGATTGGTCTAGCAGGCTTCCTTTTTCCAAGCGCTGTTACCTCAAGCCTCGTCTACCCGCTAGCCCGATCCATTCCAGGACTCACAGGAGGGATACTCTTTCTTTTCTTTACTACATTTTCTTTATCCTTCACTTATTTTCCTACCGTGGCTGAGGCCTTGGATGAACTCAACCTCATGACTTCCGAGTTAGGGCAACTCGCCTTGTCTTCCGCCATGCTCAACGATGTGATTCAATGGTTCTTCATGGCAATACATTACATATACAGCCAAGAAAGCCACGGAATCGAGGCCTTGCTTTCCCTCGTTGGCATTGCTGTCCTTCACTATCTATGTCATACGGCCGACTATACTTTCAATTATCAAGAAAATACCCAAAGGAAAAGAAGTGAGTGAAAGTTATGTGGTTGCAATACAACTTGGAGTTCTAGTCATGGCATTTATCACCGACGCCTTAGGCACAAAGCCTACTACGGGTGCTATAATTCTAGGGTTAGTCATACCAAATCGACCATCTCTTGGTACAGCATTGATAAAAAAGACAGAATTCATGGTCTCCGAATTTCTTCTCCCGGTGTTCTTCTTTTGTGTAGGCCTCAGTGTGAATGTGTATTCGATTCACGATTGGGAAAGTTTCAGCAAACTTCAAGTCTTGATTGTTGAATCCTATGTCACAAAATTTTTGGGAGTTACATTGGCTGCAATGTGCTGCAAAATTAAGTTCAAACATAGTCTGTTGCTCAGCATGATCATGAGCATCAAGGGTTTAATAGAACCTTCCATTTACAGTCGCTAGAGGGTCCTTAAGGTATCCTACTCTTTTCTTTTATCTTTTTCCTCTTTCTCTTTGATACCCCACCAACTTAAGGAGGGTAATAATTTTCTTGTAACGAGTACTAATTTACAGTATCTGCTACATTGTCGGTCATATTATAGACAATGTAACAAATACTACAATTGGTACTCATGGACAACCCGTCCTTTTTAAGGGACCAGTAGATGTTGTTGAGGAAAAAACTTAGAGTACACAACTCTAACACAAGTGTTGGAGAGACAACACAAGTAAACAAATTACTTGTATTACACACACAAAATATTACAACACTCACAAGGACACAACTTTAGAAGCAATGACACTCACTCACTTTCTAGAGACACACTCTAGATCACTCACACTCCTACAAGTCTATTCTTGCTTCTCACTCTCACTTGGTTGCCTTCTTGATTGGTTGGTTACATACACACACACCTATTTATAGGCATGTTTGCCGACTTCACTAGCACTTTCTAGTGCATGTTCATGCACACAGTGCACCGACATATGGCTTTTCATAATAGCCACATATTGTACAAGCTGCTAGAACTTTCTAGCACATGATTATACACACACACCCACCGACTTTCCCTTTGCCCACCGACATGGGCATTACACAATGGCCACACAATTGTACAAATAGCTAGATCTTTATAGCTAGTGATCATGCACTGCCACCGACATGCTTTCCTAATTGGCCTTATGTTTTTCTAGTTTCTAATTACAAACAAACATACTTAATCATGGCTAGAAACGTCTAGCACATTTGCATGCACCGACCACCTTTAGAATTGCTTGCTAGAATCTTCTAGAATCCAAACATCAATTGGGCTGGTGTTGATTTTCAACAGATGTAAACGCCATATTTACAATTCATTGTTTTGGGTTCCTAATTGCAGCAAATAGATCAACAACCTTATACTCAACTCGCCTTGCCTTCGCTGGGTCTGACCATGGCCATAACACCATTTATACGATTCTTGTGCATACCTCATGTACGCCTCAGACAATCAAGTAGCAAACACGACTGCATTAGAAATATTCAATCATTACTGGCAAGCAACTCGGAAACATTTCAAATCCTTTGCTGTGTCCACAACGAAGAAAGTGTACGCAACATGATCACCCTCCTGGAGGCGTCAAACCCAACAGAAGCAAGCCCGATTTGTGCCTACATTTTCCATGCAGTCGAGCTCACTGGCAGCGCAGCACCACTACTAGTCCCGCACACGAAACAGAAGAAGAAAATTACACACACAAGTGTACCCACGAATGTTCATATAATGCGAGCCTTTGAGAATTACTTGAAAATTTCGAAAGGGCCGGTTGTAATTGAAGCCTTCACTATGACCGCCCCCTATAAAAGCATGCATGAGATGATTTTCCATGAAGCCAATGACGAGAAAGTTCCTCTAATTATCATACCATTCCATGAAAACCACAAGGATGTGATTGCTCCCAACTGTCCGACTAAGGCAATACGCCAGTTCAACATTAACGTACAATCATATGCTCCATGTACAGTTGGGATACTAGTTGATAGAAGCCTGTCTTGTCGGCTGAGCTTGAATCACTTCTCTTACAATATTGCCGTGTTTTTCATTGGAGGGCCTGATGATCGCGAGGCATTAGCTTACTCAGCACGCATGTCGGGTAATACCAAAGTTTCCATCTCGGTGTTCAGGTTTACTTTGGCGGAGACAGTAATAGAAGAAGAGCAGCTGAAAGAAACGAAGCTCGACCAGGCTTTGGTTGACGAGTTTAAGCTAAGTAACATTGGGAATGATCACTTGAATTGGCATGAAATGGAGGTGGATGACGGCGTGCAGCTTATGGATGCCATTAGGCAGTCACATGGCGATTACGACCTTGTGATGGTGGGACGGAGACACTCGGAAATGTCACCAAGGAATGAAGAAACGGTAGATTTTATGGAGAACGCTGAGCTGGGAGTGATCGGCGACATGCTTGCTTCCTCAGATTTTTGTGGTGGAATGGTGAATGTGTTGGTGATGCAAGAAAGTAGGGAATTCGAACTTCGAACCGCTTCTGATGAAAAATTTAACGAGGTATTATAAGTTGACATACATTGCAAAACCAGCTTGCAGGGGACAAACTAGCTAGTCACTTGATAGAGTGGGTTCCGCAGGATATATTAGGATGCGAAGACCTCAAGTACTAGTTAGACCATAGGCTAGCTAGCTTAGGAGAATCAAATATCAGCCAGCTAGTAAATTTTCAATTTAGTGTAATTTTGCAGACTTTGGATTTTGATGATGAATATTCCAAGCCATAAGTTTTGAGCTATGCCTTCTAAATTCAGGATAAGAAAGTGTCATTAAATAAAATACTAAAAACTCCAGTTTCATTTTTATTATTGAAACTTTCATTTTCCTAAATTTTTGTACATACATACATGTTTAATGATTGATGTGTACACAAACAAATTAAAAAATTAATAAAAAATATTATTATATATTTTTTTTTTACTTTTTAAAAAAAAATTTAATGTCCACATGGCGCCAGATTGGCACATTGCACTAGGGCTGGGTTCGGTTCTTATCGGTTCGGTTTTTTATCAAAACCGAAACCAAACCGAAATTTCGGTTTGGTTCGGTTCGGCCGAAATTTTTTTCGGTTTTTTTCGGTTCGGTTTTTTTTTCGGTTCGGTTTTTTCGGTTCGGTTTCGGTTTTTTTCGGTTTTTTTTTTTTTTTTTTTCCTCCAAAAAATGCAAAACAAGCACAACATAAACGAAGCCTTGAGCCTCCTAAACGAATCATCCCGTTTCTTATTCTCCACCACCACCATCCTTTCATACTCCTCCTCCTCGACCGTACGGCTCTGCTTCTTCTTCACCTCATCCGAATTCTTCTCCAACGCCGCCTGCTCCTCCTTTTCGAGATCCTTCTCCTCCATATCCGCCAATCGGCGGGCCTCGGACAAATAAATTCACAAAGCCAACAAATAAATTCACAAAGCATATTCAACAAACTAAAGAAATAAAAACTATTAATCAATAAATAAAAAAACTACCATTTTCAGCACTCAAAGAATTAAACAAGAAAATGAAAAAAAAAGGAAGAAATTGAATACTTACTGTTAAAGAAATCCGGAGGAAGGAGAGCTAAAGATCCATGTTACAACCATGGACTTGGCACGTTGGAAAGAGGAAGAGAGGAAGGAGAGTTGAAGAGAGGAAGAGAGGAAGGAGGGAGAGAGAGACTGAGGAATGAGGGAGAGAGAGCAGCGGATGAGGGAGAGAGAGACTGAGGAAGGAGCGAGAGTGTTTGAGAATGAAAACTTAAAAATGAGTGACGGCTGCTAGGGTTTGTAAACTTAACAAATTTTATAAAGCATTAGCGATTAGAATACCTATAAATCATATACTGGTACAGATATAGCAACAACAAGCCTACAGTCAAGTTGGCTTGAAGGAATTATCCCCCCTGGACGGAAGGGGTTCGATTCTTCACAGCAGCAGGTTTAAGTATTTATATTTAATTTTAAGTTAAAAGGTTTGTTGATTGCTCAAAAAACCTAAAAAACTTTTCTGAAACCCTGGAGGCATGAGGATTCGAACCCATGCGCAGGGGCTTGAAAAGTTTCAAGCAAACCAACTTGGTAATAGGTTATGTCTTGTTATGATTGTATCACTAAATTATTTATAATATTGAAACAAAATTAAATATATATATCTGTTCGGTTCGGTTCGGTTTGGTTCGGTTTCCGAACCTTAAAAACCGAAACCGAACCAGCCAGATTCGGTTCGGTTCGGTTTGGCAGTTTCGGTTCGGTTTTTTTCGGCCTCGGTTCGGTTTGGTTTTCGGTTTTTTTCGGTTTTCGGTTATTTGAACCCACCCCTACATTGCACCCATTCATTGTCTTTGTCGGCACCACGTCATCATTTAACGACGATTCTGACGAAAAAATTAACAAATGAATGAAAGTATCGCAGAATTATGACATTACTCCAATTCCATTTTTATTATTGAAACTTTCATTTTCCTAAATTTATGTATAAAAGGAAATTACTTATGTTCGCATTATGATTGATGTATACACAAAAATGCATGCATAAGAAAATATGTACAAGAAGGTGTTTGAGTAAATATTTAACATTGGGCTTTATGAAATAAGGCCCAAGGGTGTCACAACAAAATGAGGACTTGCCCTAAGCCCAGCAAAGAGGCCTGAAGCAAACAAAAGCCTTTTCAGCCAAGGCATAGGCCATGTGCCTAGGGATGAAGTGACAGATGACAAAGACCAACTCACCACCAGCCAAAAAGCACTTTCTAATGGCATTACAAGTAAATAGATGATGACTCACTACCCTTTGAGAGCCCTCTGCCAAGAGTAAAACTAAAGCAGTAGGGCCAAATCGTCTATAAAAGGAGAAAGAGACACTAGAGACAGGACACTCAAACAATCAATCAATCAACATACAAACACTGCTCTCAAGCCAATTCCACACAGAAAGCTTAAACTTGTCCAGATTCAGTCCTTTTTAGCTATATTCCCCTTAGAAAAGCCATCTTTTGTCTAGTATAAAAGCTCTGCTACCTTCCCTTAGTGTTGTAGTATCGATTCCCTCATATAAAACCTATTTACCATCCATCTTTTTTAACATATAACCTCTGTAAACCCAAAGAGAAGTGGCTGCAAGAAGTTCAACCTTGTCCGACAAGGTTAAATTTTGCCCAAGTCTCTTTATTTATACTTTAATTTAGTAGATATGTCGCTTAATGTACTTATCAGTATGTATTCAAGTTGTTTCCACTTGTTTTCTACCTAAGAGCCCCATTTGCATTCGAATATGGTTAAGTTAATGGATCTACCTTCATTAAAGTGAACTGTAATCGAGGAAATAGTAGTAAAGGGGCATGAACTCCCTTTGTTTTGGACGTACAAGATTATGAACTAAAAGTCCTTGTTTACAAGGCAAGAAAAAGAACTTAATGTAGACTTAACTCATCTGGGACAATCCTTTATTAACAAGAAGTTTAAGTAACTTGGGGCACAAGTAATCAACTTAAATCACATCTGTTCAACATCTGTTATACTGAGATAGCAGTGACACGCCAAGATCCTTGTTAGTTTTGATTGTGAACCTTAAGGCCTACACCTAAGGCTCCACAAAGGCACCTGTCAAAACTAACTACTAACATATCTTGCAGTACACTAAGCAAGAGCAAGCCGGACAACACACCAAGTGCCAAACCCCTAGGGAGTTGTGCGAGGGGAAATCCTTTAGGAATTGGATCCTCTCCTGAGCAAGAGATCAGTATCCTCCCGACCCACTAACACGGACCGTTGAATTTTGATCAAACGGCTATAAACATGGAGTCCCTCTAAAAGTTATAATAATTATAACCGTTGAATCAAAATTCAACGGTCCGTGCTAGTGGGTCAGGAGGATCCTGATCTCCTGCTTAGGAGAGGATCCAATTCCAACCCTTTAGCCCGAACAGAAGGCTCATGACTTTGCGTACACGAAAATTGCATATGTACGTGTTCGATTAGAAGAGTATCCTCTTAATTTTATGAGTATGCGTGCCCTAATTTTGTAATTGTCCGAGATTGTTTCTGTGCATTGGGCATAAGAAAAAAATCCAGCCCATCAGTCTTTGGAGAAATTTTTTGCAATGGCTCTTTTCTTCCTTTTGTTGTTAAAACTTTTTAGTGTCTACTATTATGCCTTTTTTTAGGCCTTTATCTAGTTTGGCAAGAATGTTGTGACGGTTTGGAAATTTAGAAATTGTTGCCTAATCAAGGGTTTGGAGTTTCTTGTAAAAAATGACCTGGTTTTTTACTTGCAGCTAGTATTTCTTCTTCCCTGTGGTTTTTTCTTTATTTAGTTGTAACCACATTTAACTATTTATCAATAAGTTGATTTAACTACTTATCAATAAGTTGTTTATTTATACGTGTGTTTCTTTAAAAATGACGCTCAATGAATTATATGAAAACATATTGAAATTTTTTTTGAGTGTGACGGTCACATTATTATGTATTGTTACTGATTCATATGTTATAACACACGTCAATTGGTAACCGTCATACTGAAAAACTTCTCCACATACGATGAATAGTGGTTGAAAATTGCCCTTGCTTGCAATATTTAGTTTGTTGGGTGTGATTTTTAAAGCTCTCACTTGAGCGCCCACATCAGTTAAACAGAGGAATAACAAGAAAAAGATGATTTCATTAAACCATAAGATTTCTTTAACACGTTGCTTAAAAATACAAAACAATCTATGAATCAATGAAAGCATGTCTATCTGTGACTAAATCAGATGGTGAGCTCAGTTTTTGAAATCCTAGCACCATATCCTCTATATCGGCTTTGATGTATAAAAAAAGAACAATAAAACAGAGCAAGAACTAGGCCCCCAAATGCAGGGGAACTCAAGACAACAATGAAAAATCATACAACTGAAATAAGGGAAAAATGAAAACCCGGTAACTGGGTTTTTACAAAAGTTGCTGTGGATACAATCTTAAGATTCTTAACACACTGGCAGATCCGCCGGTGGTGGCTCCATCGTTTGCAGTTCCCCAACTCCATTGTCCACCAAGAACACCATGGCCAAACCCCAGTTGATGTGAACATCCAAGTGACAATGCATTATCCATGCACCTACATATATCAAACGTATTTGACAAAAAAAAAAAAACAAAATACATATATCAAACGTATATTTAAGTATAAACAAATCCTAGAAACGTTGCTATTGAGTTTGAATAGTTTAGAATAGAATATCGTCTTGTGAAAGAAAAAAAATTTGAAATTGTTACCTGGATTGTCAGCGACGAATCGGATAACTGCCCATCCATTCGCGGGCACTGCCACTGTGTTCCTCATAGGTGGATCAACGAGGTTGAACTTGTTGGTATCGGTCTTGGCATTGAAATTTCCAAAACCTTCGGCAAGGATGTAAAAATCGTATCCGTGAAGATGGATAGGATGGTTTTCGGGTGTGACGATGCTTGTGTCCTGCAGCACAACCTGCACCCTTGATCCATACTTCAAGTTGTATCCTCTAGTGCCCGACAAAGGCTGCCATAGAGAACTGCTCACATTGCCCGTGTAGTCGAATTTCTTCGGAGGGTTTGCTGGAAAATCATTGGTGAAAACTCCAGGGATGTTTTGTTGGTAAGCCTGAAGGATTGACATGTTGTTTGGAAGCACGAAGGACACATTGTTCATGCTGGCAGTGAAGCGTGTCCCGTTTGGGCCTTGGCACCTTCTGGCTCTGAAATGTTTAGGGCAATTGTTGAGTCCAAGACCGATCGTGAAGAAGAGGTTTTCGTCGATTTCAGTTGGGACTTCAACTTTTCTTGGACTTCTGAAACTCTTGGTGAAAGCAGAAGCAGTGTTTGTGTCATTGAAAGCAGGGAGTTGTGGCATAATCGGTTTAGCTGTTGGACCGTTTTTGCAACTGGGGCTGCAAGGGGCAGACTTGTATTCAAGAATGGCGGTGGTGGTGGTGTTGTCGAATGCTGCATTTTGCGCGCTGAAATAAGCACTCGCCGCCAAGTAGTACCGGGCCGGTGGCTGGTCACCCGTGATTAAAACATCGGTGGTCTGCCCAGGGCCTAGCATGAGTACCGTGGTAGTGAAAGGTTTGGTATAGGAGGCATCAGCACTAACAACAGTGAGTTTGTGGTTGGCCACAGAGAAGAAAAGAGGTTGGTTGAGGCCAGCATTGATGACTCTAAGAAGGTTGGTCTCGCCGGAGTCTATAGGAACTATGACAGTGTCTGCAAAAATCACAATAAAAATTTATCAATTCATAAGTGGTAGATACGACTTATTACATCAATTATTAGGGTCAGTTTAACTTAGTTGATTATTGCACGTAAAACTTTTATTGTGGAATTACCTTTGCTTGAGCAATTGTAAAGATCACCAGGTTGACCATTGATGGTGTATGCATCAGAAACATTTGGAGCTCCTCCTGTCCTAGTAGCCTGCCTTATAACATCGATAGGGTTAGCGTCCCACCATTCACCGAGAAGAAGGGTTGTTTCACGTTTCGGTTTAGTGAAGGGGTAGGAGTCTCCTTGTTTAGGATGAATGATGAGTGCGCCGTAAACGGTGGCTCTAAGCCATGAGCTGTGAGCATGCCACCAGAGAGTACCTTCTTGCCCTTGAATTGTAAATCGGTAGGTATAGCTTCCTCCTGGCCTAATCGGGCACTGAGTCACAAATTCAGGCCCATCTGCCCATCCAGTTCTAATCTGCCTAATCCCATGCCTGAAATGAAGAAGATAAGGCATGTTGATTAATTTCTTCGGAGAAAAGAAGAAGATAAAGATTCTCTTGCGAGCCTGTCTGACAACATAAGAAGCATGAGAGTAAAAACTCGTATTCATGTGCATGCACGCAGGCGTGTTAGTTACCAGTGAATAGTGACGTTGTATCGAGCTTTGTTTGTAACTTTGATGAAAAGAGTGTCACCATTGTTTACTTCCAAGGTTGGTCCAGGGTACTGTCCATTTACTGTGATGGAGTTGTGGGTTTTGCACAGCCTCTTCACTTTAGTTGCTTGAATCTGTATTCCATTTAAATATTAAATATAGTGAGAAATGAGTACGTAAGAAGAAGAAACGTACGTGAAATACAAGAGATGTAAAAATTAAACTTACAACAAACTCATGCTGATGAGTTTTGGTCTCTGCCGAACACATTGTCGATGAAGCCAATAGAAGGCAAAGGCCGAAAAGGCATAAGGAGAGTCGGATTTTGTTGCTGAAAATGGCGTTGAGTGCCTCCATCTCGATTGATTAGCTAGGCTATGAGCTCGCTGATGAACCCTTAACCTTTGAATGATCGAGAGAAGGTGGTAGTTTGAGGTGATAAAATGGGGGGATGCTTTTATAGTAAAACTTTGAGGAGAGAGGCTGGCAGATTAGGTTTTGATTCAAAAAATGGTCAGAGCCTTGAGCAAACTTACTTCAACCCGGTAAGAGTTGTTGCACCCACTGGCCTATCTCTAATGCATTATGTCTCAATGCAGCTTGCTTCTCAAGTCTTCTTTCTGGGATTGAATAATTCAATAAGAGTAATGTTAGAGAGATTAAATTTGTAGATAAAGTTTTGTAAACTAAAGGATATGGAAGTTGATGATTGATTTATTATTTACACGTTGATAAACATGTTTATTCTTATTGGTGACACGTCATTTAATTTACAAATTTAATTAGTCTTCAAATTTGATCTTCCTAGCATTACCCATTTTATAAAGCATTAATATTGGTTTATTTTTTTCATGTATGTTAATGCAACTACAAAAAGAGTACAGTTAATCCTACTTTTTTTCCCAACGTAAGGACAATCGTAATGATGAAAAAGACCAAAACTAAATTAGAAACATACTTATAAGTCAAACCCATTGTTCTAATCAACCTTAAACCCTCAAGCAATCCTTTGATAAAACGACATTAGTTTAGTGATTTTCTGTGGCATCACGCAAATGGAGCTAGCACTCAGATTCAAGCACATAATGAATCATTATGCTAAACACATAATGAATCAAGATAATTAAATCGATATTTTTGGTCTCTCCTTTGGCTAGCTAAAATTATTTTCGTTTCTAAAAAGGTAAGGTTTATGTCTCCTTTCTATTTTTAAGCATTTTTTTAATTCTTTTTTCTTTTAATATAAATGGTTAGGTTTATTTACTAAATAACGTCGAGGTTTTCTAAAAACAAAAAAAAAACGATGGAGGTTAGAAGAATCAAGAGGGAAAGAGTATACCGACTAAAAATATTTGCATGAATTCGTCAAACCAGCTTTTTCCTTCCTAATGTGGTACGGGAATTCAATAAGCAATCTGCCTAAAGTCCATGCTTTAGAGAAAAGTGGAAAAGTAATTTAGCTTGAGAAAACTAAGTCGGAAATATGGTTGTTCTTTTCATTGTTTTCAAATATTAATTTTTCATAAAAATTACAGTTTACCCATGTTTCATTTGATGATGATGTTGTAATATAATAGGTTTTGTCATATTTTATCATTTCATAAAAATATGAATTATTATGCTCGCGTTTGTTAAAACCGTGACTAGATCGTACATTGTTTCTCAATAGAACCATAGATTCAATCGAAATCAAAACCTCAAGTAAGGTTACTTAATAAACTCATCATAAAATCAACATTCAGAAGTAATTAATTGAATTAATTATATTTTTCAATATCTATGATTGCACTAACACCACAAAAAAAAATGTTAAAGAAATTAAAAAGCCCACAAAGCCATGAGGTTGTACTAGGTCACGATCGATGATCAATTAGTTGGTTAGCTACAACAAGAAGAGATGATCGAGTGCAGGGAATTTGAGCTAGGGTTTATTAATTTATTATTAGTTAATTAATGTCAAAAGTGGACCACACAGGATCAAATCTCAAGTTTGCCGTTAATTTGATTGGAAAGATGAGTAGATTAAGTCATCTCTCTACAATTAGGTGGCCTATGTTGCATGCGTTACAATACATCAAGATTTGATTGGGTCTAACAAAAATTCAGTTAGAGAGTGATGGATACTTGAACAGAAAATTTAATATATATTTACAAGAATTCTGTTTAAATTAGGTAGCCTATCACACAGCAGAACACAGGGAAGGTATTATCCATGTAATTAATGTTTGTATTAGGTTTTGTAGCTATATACGAAGAGAATGAAAGGTCGAAGACCAGCTAGTGGCTTCGCCATGGTGTCCACTCTTTCAAGGGCCGGAAAAACTCATAAAGACATTTTAGCTTCCCCCTGGCCACCATCGCGTGATTCATCAACGCCAAAAATCGAACACAAGACATGCCATGTGAAACAAAATTTAGAGAAGCTAGGAAATGGCATCTTATATTATGTAATGTTAATTGATAATTAGGGTTTGTCTATTAGCCAAGATTGGAACCATAGCGCATCTCAAAATGAGAAGATATAGAGCAATGCCTAGTTTAGCTACAAAATTTTGATTTGTTTTGTTAACCCTAGTGCTTTTGTAGGCAAAAATGAAGACGTACGAAGATTATTTGTCCTATCATTGATTGTATCGAGACGTAAGAACATCTACCTTATCATTGATTGTATACATATGTGTGACTGTGAGTCCATCTCTCTTATTTACCGATCGATTGGTTGATATAGTATATGTATTAATACTTGTTAATAGAAAGAAAAAAAACTATGGTATAGCTATTGGTTTGATCCCAAATTAGGAAGCCTTAATGTTGTTTTGTTTGTATGGTTGGGTATGTTACTTTGTATTAATGTACATCATTTTCTCAAACCAAATAGAAACCACGACATACACGATGGAGGCCTTATCAACCATAAAACTTACGTGCGTACTCTGCAATGTTAGACGAATGTTTATCCTACACTCATCATTATGTGATGTGCAATTGGTCAACTGATGAGTTTTACACCAAATCACATGAAATATAAGTGTTGTAGAAACCCTAATGAACTAGTCACTCTCTTACAGATAAGTTGTCCCTTTACCGGCATAAGTGTTCAAAGAAGTACAACAGTACATGCAAAGTTTAAGTGATAATTAGATTGACAAAGCCAAACAGACCAGCTGATTACCTAATTACAGGCAGACAGATGGTGACAATTCTGTTAGTCATTTTGAATGGAAGCATGTCAGTGATGTGTACACACCAGAAACTAGATCAGAGAGCGAAAGAAAGAATGAGGGGAGGTGTTGGATTGGATAGGTGAACAAATAGCAGTTAACATATAGTTGGTAGAGTTTGTTATTGACTTCTATTTTCAGAATCTTCAGTTGACATCGGAAGTCGTTATGAAGGATGCAAATAATTACAATAAAAATTGATTCACAATTTAATTATACTAGCCTCTTGCACGCGAGCTCTTTTACATCTTTTTTTTTTAAAAAAAAATTAAGAAATAAAGGAAATAAAACTGCCTCTCCATGGAGCTTGTACCAATTTTTTCTTTTACATCTTATTCTCTACCTGCTTGTAATTTTTATTCTTTCTATTTGTTAAAAATATTTTTAAAAAGTAAAGAAATAAAGGAAAAATAACTACCTACTACGTAAGTAGTTTTGTTTTGTTAGTTTGTATTTTTTTTTAAATTAAATTGTTTCATTTTAAAATCCTAATTAGGAGAGATAATTTTGGGGATTGTGAATAATTCATTTTTTTTCCTTTACTTTATATATACTTAGGGGTGGGCACTTAGAACCGAAAACTGAAACCGAAACACGAACCAAATCGAACCGCACCGAACGGTTTGGTTTTGCGGTTTTGAAACGGTTTCGGTTTTGAAACCGAACCGCAACATAGAAAACGGTTTGGTTTCGGTTTTGGCTTTTGAAAACCGTACCGAAACCGAACCGCACCGCAAATATTAATAAACATTTAATTAAATGTCTATTAGATTTCATGTTTTAATTGGTTGTTTGTTAGAATCCATACACTTAGTATGAGACTCAACCACACTAGAATATCATCATTCATCACTTTCTTTCGTTCATTAACTTGAAGGACCTTTGTTATTTTATACCATCACACACACATATATGTACAAGGGTGGACTAATCTTGTTATCAAGAGTCGAACAATGATCTAATGAAGTCCACTCATTTGAAGCATGATATCACATATTCTAGTATCAAAGTTTCGCTCATGTTTAATGAATTCAAATTTATTCAACTTGTTTTATGATAAACATTGTAAAGGACACCTTTTTGTTGCACAAACATGTTTTAACATCACAACTGCATGCAACATGCTAATTGTTTACATAACAAATGTCTTTTTCCTATTGCTATTGGGAAATGCTTATTAATATGTTAAATTGCAAATTGTACATTTTTTCTTAAAAACCAAACCGAAACCGTTTGAAACCGCACCGAACCGAATCAAACGGTTTGGTTTCATTTCGGTTTTGGCTTCAAAACCGCACCGAACCAAACCGCAAAAAAAATCGGTTTCGGTTTCACTCAAAACCGCACCGAACCAAACCGTGCCCACCCCTATATATACTAGCATATGTGACACATCCTCGCCCGGGCGGGACCACTTCCCGAGCTCGACTCCACCGTAACACGATATTGTCCGCTTTGAGCCCCGACCACGCCATCACGGTTTTCTTTCTAGGAACTCACACAAGAACTTCCCAGTGGGTCACCCATCATGGGATTGCTCTAGCGCGAACTCGCTTAACTTCGGAGTTCCGATGGAACCCGAAGCCAGTGAGCTCCCAAAAGGCCTCGTGCTAGGTAGAGATGGGAATATACATATAAGGCTTACAATATCCACTCCCTTGGGCGATGTGGGATGTTACAATCTACCCCCCTTAGGGGCCCGACGTCCTCATCGGCACACTTCCAGCCAGGGATTGGCTCTGATACCAAATTGACACATCCCCGCCCGGGCGGGACCACTTCCCGGGCTCGACTCCACCGTAGCACGATATTGTCCGCTTTGGACCCCAACCACACCCTCACAGTTTTGTTCCTGGGAACTCACACGAGAACTTCCTAGTGGGTCGCCCATCATGGGATTGGTTTCGCGCGAACTCGCTTAACTTCGGAGTTCTGATGGAACCCGAAGCCAGTGAGCTCTCAAAATCCCTCATGCTAGGTAGAGATGAGAATATACATGTAAGACTTACAGGATCCACTCCCTTGGGCGATGTGGGATGTTACAATCTTCACTGATCACAAGAGCCTTAAGTATATCTTCAATCAGCCAAACCTCAATCTCCGGCAGCAGAGGTGGGTAGAGTTACTCAGTGATTATGATTGCACCATTGAGTGTCACCTAGGTCGTGCCAATTCGGTGGCTAATGCTCTTAGTAGGAAGTCTCATGGTCAACTTAATGCTCTTTATGCTAGTCGCATTCATATTTTGACTGACCTAAGATCCACTGGAGTAGCTTTGAAAGAGGGTCGTCGGGGGGCCCTAATTGCCAGTTTTCAGGTCAGGCTGGTTCTGTTGGATCGTGTTCTCGAAGCCCAGAGGAATGATACAGAATCTCAGGAATTGATACAAGCAATGTCAGACGGGAAAAAGAAGGACCTCTGGATTAGAGATCCTGACGGCATGCTTATGCAAGGTGAACGGATGTATGTACCGAATGTTAAGGAACCGAAGAGAGACATATTAAACGAAGCGCATATTTCTGCTTATGCGATGCATCCAGAGAGCACCAAGATGTACCATACCATCCGACACTTCTATTATTGGCCAGGTATGAAAAGAGAGATTGCAAAGTATGTTAGCCGTTGTGCAATTTGCCAGCAGGTTAAGGCAGAAAGGAAAAAGCCATTTGGATTGCTATAACCACTTCAGATACCTCAGTGGAAATGGGAAGATATTAGAATGGATTTCGTGTACAAATTACCTCATATGCGAAATGGTTACGATGGTATATGGGTGGTAGTTGATCGACTTACCAAGTCAGCGCACTTCATACTCGTTCGTGAAAATTTCTCGTTAAGTCAGTTGGCTGAACGGTTCGTCTCTGAGTGGTTAGGTACCACGGAGTTCCAGTTAGTATCATTTCTGACCGAGATCCCCGATTTACTTCGAAGTTCTGGGTAGCTTTTCAGGAAGCTTTGGGATCGAGACTACTCTACAGCACCGTTTATCATCCTCAAACAGATGGGCAGTCAGAGAGAACTATCCAGACTTCGGAAGATATGTTGAGATCATCAGTTCTACAGTTTGGAGACGCTTGGCATACGCGCTTACCGTTGATAGAGTTCGCATACAACAACAACAACTTCCATTCTAGTATTAGTATGGCACCGTTTGAAGCGTTGTATGGGAAACCGTGTCGTACTCCACTTTGTTAGTTCGAGGTCGGTGAGCGAGTTTTGGTGGGCCCTGAGATCGTAGATGAGACGACACAAAACATTCAGGTGATAAAGGCTAACCTAAAAGCTGCCTAGGATCGGCAGAAGAGTATCGCGGACAGACATTATACCGACAGAGTTTATGAGGTTGGTGATTGGGTATTCTTGAAATTATCGCCGTGGAAAAGTGTTGTGAGATTTGGAAAGAAAGGGAAGCTCAGCCCTAGGTACATCGGACTGTACCAGATCGTTGAACGAGTCGGTGAAGTTGTTTATCAATTTGCTTTGCCACCAGAGTTGGCAAGAGTGCATAATGTGTTTCATGTATCGATGTTATGGAGGTACGTTTCTGATCCGTCACACGTAATCCCTCATCAACCACTGGAGATCAATCTAGATTTGACCTATGATAAGGTTCCAGTGACTATCCTTGATTGGAAGGATAAGGTTCTTAGGAACGAGACCGTGCGGATGGTGAAGGTTTTGTGGAGGAACCACTCAGTGGAGGAAGCCACTTGGGAGACAGAAGAGCGTATGCGAGATATGTATCCACGTCTATTTTATGGCTTTGATTTGTAGTCCATGTTGAAATTTCGGGGATGAAATTTTTATAAGGGGGTAGATTGTGACGACCCGTCCCTAATTTTCATATGTAATTTCTCCCCGAATATGTAATTTGACGGTTATACCCTTAGTGGCAAGTGACGTGGACACGTTTATTTCCCTTCAATTATTTATTTCCTCGTATCGCATTTAAATTGTGCATGCTAGTACAAGTCGGCATAGATCTTAAAGTGTAAAAATATCTACTTCGGATAGATTTCGATTTCCTTTTACTGTAGGAAATCTGAAATCTTATCATTTGGATTCTTTTTTTTATCCTACCTGTGCACCCTCCATCATTCACTCACCCATCACCCTCTCACCAATCCCATCTCTTCCTTATTTCTGTCATCCAATCCGAAAAAGGAAAAAAAAAAGAACTCTCTCTCTTCTCTCTCTCCCTCCCGTATACTCTATCTTATCTGCAACACCATGAACGAGCTTCAAAGCTCGTAGATCGAACCCACAAACTACACCATCATGTTCATCTCAACCCCAAGAACTCAACCATACCCCTGGTTCACGTGTTGACTGAGTTTTGGTCGTCCAACTTGAAAGGTTCGACTCGACGAGTTCGATATATCGATTTTCAGGCCATTCACGGCTTAGGTAAGCCTCGAGAAACCCTTAGAACCTTCATTTCAATTCTATGGGTTGATATTGATCCATTGTTTGTGTTTTGAACTTTTGGTTTTACCCAGAAAACTCGAGAAGAAGAAGGTGCACCTTTTTTTCCAGTCAAGAACCGTGACCATTTAGTCACTTTCAACCCATTTTTTCGGTCAACCTCGACCACAGCTGGACTCCTATTAGGTACAAACTTGTTCTCTACATTCCTAACTTCAAAATGGCTTTTGAATCACTGAGTTTGATTAAGTAACGAGTTAGAAATCAACTCTAGAAGTTAGGAAGAAAATTCCAGTTTTCTGGAAATCTGCAACCGTGGTCATTTGGCCACTTTCAGGCCAAATTTCTGAATAACACGAACCGTATTCAAACTTTCTGTGAATTGGGATCGATACATCACACTCCTAGATTTAATTTGGCTTTTGTAGAAGTGTTTTTGGTTGAGAATCGAGCTCGTTAGGAGCTCTGAAAGTTGGCTCAAAAATCTGCAAAACTGTAGAAAATCGAGAGGAATACGAGTACGCCTGTACTCGCGGGCGCGTGGGGCGCACGTGGGCATTTTGTGCAACCCCTTTGGGCGGCGCGTGAAGGAGCGTTCGGCCTCCGGCCGGCGTGTGGTCGACACGTGTGTGTCCGTGTCGTAGAGTAGATCGATTTCATATATTTAAACCCTAGTTTGACCAAAACTATGGGGGTTTTATTTAGGTTTCTGTTATGTGCTTTAATTAATGTTATTTTAGTTATTTCACATATAGGGGAAACTTATCCCGAGGATTTACGAGGCCAAGCTAGGCTCGGGGGTTACGACCCATCAACGTACTTGTGAGTGGGCAGTTTGTTTTTATACCTATACATATTATAGTTTCCATAAATGCATATTTACTTCATTTCTTACGCTTATATTGCCAAGTATCGTTATTGTGTTATTAATTGTGATAAATGCTGCTATATGGTTGAGATATTACTGTCATGACATTCATATATATAATTGTACATGCTCATCTTGCTGCACTGGTGTTAGTACTCGCCTAGGGCCAGGGCCATTCCTTTACGTGTATGTTCACATCGCACCGTTCGCTCGCCTTGGATCCAAGTTAGGTGCCAGTCATGTCGGGTAGATTGCATTAGGCAATCCGACTTATATGTGATGTGCTTCTGCACCAGTCTTCACGTGATCGTAGTACTATAGCGTATTGATTACACCCAGTCATGTTCGTGTCAGAAATTATCTGTTCGAACTTGTGAATGTCCGCTTAGATGGATGAGCACTTAGCTATACTTGATTATCACATGATTGATTACATCATTACTTGGCATATTCCTGGTTATTATACTGCTATAATGTTATCGAATTATTGTTTATATACCCGAGTAGTATGTTTTAAGGAAACTATACTTGTTTTACGGCAAGGGGTTAATATTTTCAAGGTTAAAGGTTTTTCTTATAAGCATTGTTTTGCTGACCCACACAACTTTGTTTTTCACCCCTCCAGGACCTAGATAGATGTACTTTTTGTGGCACTCAAGGAATCTCGGCAGTTCTGACATTTCCTTCCGTTTTAGACGTACGAACTTATCACTGTTATGTAATAAGCGTACTTTAGTTATTTTGACTACTCTTCTGTAGTCTCACTGTCTATTACGCTCTGAATAATTGTAGTGGGTTCACCCCACGATTTGCACACTCTTTCATTGTTTAGTTATAATTAGTTTTAATTTTATTCACTTTTTGCATCACTTACCCTTATGGTTACGTCACCTCACGGTGATGGCCAGCATGCTTCGACCTTTCCAGGTCGGGGTGTGTCAATATGCCTAGACACTTTGTGTGTATGAACACTTTTTATTTTTGTTAAATAAAAAAAAAGGAGAGAGAACATGGGTGGGAGTGGGAGGTTTTTTATTTATTTTTTAATATTAAATATATCTTAACATCACCTGTAGGTGAGGCTTTAATAAAAAAAAGTAAAATTTGGTCTGTGAAATTATATTATTACTCATCATTTTTTTTGGCCTAATTGGATAGATGGTCCTCGTGGTGATAATCGAAAGATAACCCTCGTGGTAAAAAAAAATTAGGATTTAAACCCTCGTGGTGTAGTCCGTTAGCAAATTTAGTCCACAAGTGACTTTTGCCGTTAGTTGTCCGTTAAATGTGGGGTAAAAATGTACTTTTGACGTGTTGTCTCTCTGCGTTTCCTCGTCTAGCTGGGTTGTGATTTTGTTGGGGGAGTAAGCGATGGTAAAGGAGGAAGATCCAGCTGCCCTTTTCTGCAATGGCTACTTTGCCACTGGATCATTGCGAATATGGGTTTCTTAGGATTTTTTATTTGTTTTTTGTCAATAGGAATTCCATTAACAAATAGTAGGGAGGCAATGTGGAAAATACAACCTTCGCAAATGCACTAGATACATTGTGTGGTAACAATAAGTTGGTGTGGAATAGAAGTCACGAAGCTTATAAGAAATGGGGTTGGTCTGAGGACGATGTTCTCTCTGCTTTTAAGCGGTGCCCAACTTGTATGATTATGTCGGGGCAGAAGCTAATGCAAACGATGGATTTTTTTAGTGAATAAGATGGGATGGTTGTCAGGAATGATTGCCAAGTACCCTGTGGTCATGAACTTGAGTTTGGAGAGGAGACTTATCCCGAGGTGTTCGGTTGTTAAAGTTTTGTTGTTGAAAGGTTTGATAAATGAGAACTTCAATTTGGATTCGGTGGTGATACCTGTGGAGAAGCAGTTCTTGGAGACGTTTGTGAACAGATTCGCAATGTTCCAGCGGCAAAGTAGCCACTGCAGAAAAGTGCAGCTGGATCTTCCTCCTTTACCATCGCTTACTCCCCCAACAAAATCAAAACCCAGCTAGACGAGGAAACGTAGAGAGACAAGGAAGAAGAACACGTCAAAAGTACATTTTTACCCCGCATTTAACGGACAACTAACGGAAAAATCACTTGTGGACTAAATTTGCTAACGGATTATACCACGAGGGTTTAAATCCTAATTTTTTTACCACGATGACCATCTATCCGATTAGGCCTTTTTTTTTTTTTTTGAGTGATTAGAAGACTAAATAGTCTTTTTACCTTCTTTTGGTTGACAAAGATGATTCTATGAATAGGTAGTTTATTTCACAATTGAATCAATTTAAGAAAGAGGTAAACCTAAGGACTTATCAATAGGTAATGTTGCTTCAATACCCAACAACGGCCTATTACAAAACCAGTAAATAAAAATTAAGGCCATCTCCAATGAAGAGAGTTAAAGGTCTTTAAAGTAAAAAAATGACCTAATTTGTCAAAAAATTTATTTCCAATCGATAGATGGGCTATAATTATATGGAGCTCATCAGACCATTATTTAGCCAAAGGGGCATCAGGCTAGCCAAATATAGCCCCCCCTTTTAGCCCCTTTTTAGGGGTCAACTCTTTAGTTGCAATAATTGATTCAAATTCCACAGCTAGATTTGAAAAAATACAATGGTGGTTTAACTAAATTAACCAATAATTGTAAAGTATAAACTCAAAACTAATAAATTATTGAAGGGGCTATGTTTAGTTCTTTCGGTTGGAGATGATATATGAGTATGGTTTGACACGGTTCATTAAAAAAAAAAAAAAAATTGCAGGGCTATATTTAGCCATTTCGGTTAGAGATGGTCTAAGGTTGTCGCTATAAAGGATTCACTTTATTGTGATTTTCAGTTCTATGCTTCTTCATGAAGGAATAAAGTGATTTTTCAATATTAACTTGCATTTTCACTAAAGATTTGTTCCAAAAGTATTTTTACCAAATTCATTTTTGTAGAGTTGAAGAGAAATATCTCAATACATGTCTTATCTTTTTAGAAATTCATATTTGTAGTAATGAAATACTATTTTTCCTACCCCAAGTGATAAATGATTGAATTTTTTTTTTCTTGACAAATAATAGTGTTATTAACTTAGTGGGTTAAATTGTTAGTTGTTAGTGCAGGGGAGGGGGGTGCTGGTGGGGGAGAGGACCGGAATCGAACTCGCACCAAGATGTATAGGCATCATTATTTTCCTCTTCTAGGGTAAAATATCATCTACAATAAATACTTAATTACAAGATGGTATATACTCTTTATAAAGGAACAAAAACTACCTTATCATTGGAAAGTACATCAATATAAACACTTTGTAAGAAGAGGTGATGTAAACAAACGAGTCAAAGTGGATTGTTCTACACTAGCACATCCACATAATAACTCTACCAGGATAGATACAAAATACGTGCAGAATCATCATAGATGAACTGATTGAAATAACCAACCAAAATTTTCAGTCATTATATACTGAACAAAAGCAAAGCCCTCGTATGGGTAGGACAATAATAAAAAGCCATAGAAAACCTTGTAGATATTTAAACTAAAAAACATATAATCGTAATTGTTTGATTCTCAAGACATTCTTTGAACCAATCATAGTTTTGTTTGTTACTTGAGGTACACATATCCTAGACAATAAAAAAGATCGAGTAAGAAACTAGACCCCCAAAATGCAGGGGAAACTCATACAACAATGAAATCATACAACTGACAAAAGGGAAAAATGAAAACCCGGTAATCGGGTTTTACGAAAGTTACTATCGAGATGATCTATAGATTCTTAACAAAGAGGCAGATCCACCGGTGGTTGCTCGACTGACTGCAGTGCCCCAACTCCATTGTCCACCAAGAACACCATGGCCAAACCCCAGTTGATGTGGACATCCAAGTGACAATGCATTAACCACGCACCTACATATGTCAAATATTTATTTAAATATATATAAATCTTAAAAACATTGACACTGAGTCATAATTTCAAAATAGAATATTGTCTTGTTTAAAAGTGAAATTTTTACCTGGATTGTCAGCGACAAATCGAATGACTGCCCATCCATTCGCAGGCACTGCCACTGTGTTCCTCAGAGGTGGATCAACAAGGTTGAACTTTTTGGTATCAGTCTGGGCATTGAAATTTCCAAAACCCTCAGCAAGGATGTAAAAATCGTATCCGTGAAGATGGATAGGATGGTTTTCTGGTGTGACGATGCTTGTGTCCTGCAGCACAACCTGCACCCTTGATCCATACTTCAACTTGTATCCTCTAGTGCCTGACATTGGTTGCCAGAAAGAGCGACTCACATTGCCAGTGTAGTCGAATTTCGTCGGAGGGTTTGCTGGAAAATCAGCAGTGAAAACTCCAGGGATGTTTTGTAGGTATGCCTGAAGGATTGAAATGTTGTTTGGAAGCACGAAGGACACATTGTTCATGCTGGCTGTGAAGCGTGTCCCATTTGGGCCTTGGCACCTTTGGGATCCAAAATTTTTCGGGCAGTTGTTGAGTCCAAGACCAATTGTGAAGAAGAGATTTTCATCGATTTCAGTTGGGACTTCAACTTTTCTTGGACTTCTGAAACTCTTGGTGAAAGCAGAAGCAGTGTTTGTGTCATTGAAAGCAGGGAGTTGTGCCATAATTGGTTTGGCTGCTGAACTGTTTTTGCAATTGGGGCTGCAAGGGGCAGACTTGTATTCAAGAATGGCGGTGGTGGTGGTGTTGTCGAATGCTGCATTTTGCGCGCTGAAATAAGCACTCGCCGCCAAGTAGTACCGGGCTGGTGACTGGTCACCGGTGATTAAAACATCAGTGGTCTGCCCAGGCCCTAGCATGAGAACCGTGGTAGTGAAAGGTTTGGTGTAGGAGGCATCAGCGCTAACAACGGTGAGCTTGTGGTTGGCCACGGAGAAGAAAAGAGGTTGGTTGAGTGCAGCGTTGATGACTCTAAGAAGGTTGGTCTCGCCGGAGTCTATAGGAACTATGACAGTGTCTGCATGCAGAAATCATAATAAAAATTTACTAGTTTATACGTGGCACATAAGATTTACTTATTACATCAATTACCGGGTAAGTTTAAACACATATTATGTGCGTGGCACGTTAAACTTAGTTGTTACATCAATATCATAATGTTTTATCAAGGATAGAATTGCAATTATGGTACCTTGGCTTGAGCAGTTGTAAAGATCACCAGGTTGACCATTGATGGTGTATGCATCAGAAACATTTGGAGCTGCTCCTGTCATAGTCGCCTGCCTCAAGACATCGATAGGGTTAGCGTTCCACCATTCACCGAGAAGAAGGGTTGTTTCACTTTTCGGTTTGGTGAAGGGGTAGGAGTCTCCTTGTTTAGGATGAATGATGAGTGCTCCGTAAACGGTGGCTCTAAGCCATGAGCTGTGAGCATGCCACCACAGAGTACCTTCTTGCCCTTGAATTGTAAAGCGGTAGGTGTAGCTCCCTCCTGGCCTAATCGGGCACTGTGTCACAAATTCTGGCCCATCTGCCCATCCAGTTCTCATTTGCCTAATCCCATGCCTGAAATGTTTATTTTTTATGAGAAAGTGAAGAGTAGATAATTTTTAATTTCTTACGTGACTGTTAGACAGCATAAGAAACATGTTGTTAGTTACCAGTGGATGGTGACGTTGTATTGAGCTCTGTTGGTGACTTTGACGACAAGAGTGTCACCATTGTTTACTTCCAAGGTTGGTCCAGGGAGCTGTCCATTCACTGTGATGGAGTTTTGGGTTTTGCACAGCCTCTTCACTGGTGTTGCTTGAACCTGTATAAGCGTATATCCCATTTAATATTAAATAAATGGTGAGTAATTTATTAAGTATATAAGAAGAAGAAACATGAACCGGTCTAAAACATATGCAAGTATACAAGCGATACAGAAATTAAACTTACAACAAACTCATGCTTGTGAATTTGGGGTTCTGCCAAGGACATTGTCGATGACGCCACGAGAAGGCAAAGACCGAAAAGCCATAACGTGAAGCGAATCTTGTTGACGAAAATAGCGTTGAGTGCCTCCATTTGTTTGAATGATAGAGAGAATGTGGTAGTTTGAGTGCTGAAGTGATAGAGTGGGGGATGCTTTTATAGTAAAATTTTGAGGAGAGAGACTGTTGTTTGGGGTCAGCTGATTAGGTTTTGATTCGAAAAATGGTCAGATTCTTGAGCAAACTTAGTTCAACCCTGTGGGAGTTGTTGCACCCACTGGCCTATACATGCCAAGCGAATTATTTCTTCAATGCTTGCTTCTCAAGTCTTCCTTCTAGACGGGATTGAATAATAATTCAATAAAAGCATGAATATTGGTAATATATACTATATTTTTGCATGTACTTTATGTTAATGCAAATACAAAAAGAGTGAAACTCCACTTTTTTCCAACGTGAAGACAATCGCAATGGTCCACCGACCAAAACTAAATTAGATGCACAATATACCAATGGTGCATTCTTTCTCTAGTGGCAAAAAGCGTTGCATATATACCTGCACGGTTAGCTATACCACTAGAAAATATTTAACAGATCGATATTCGTCACATTCTGTGTTGACCATGCATATATATAGTCTTTTCTAGAAGTTAATTACATGAAGAATCAAGAGGGAAAGAGTATAAAAACCATATAAATCTTGCATGAATTTGTCGCACAATCTCCTTCCTTCCTACTGTGGTACACGGAATCAAAAAGCAATGCGCGTAAAGTCCATGCTTTCTGGAAAAAGTAATGATAAGTAGACTAATTTTTTAGACCACATTTGCATATTATGTGATGTACATGTGTCATTAATAAAAAATAAACACGGTAATCAATACTTAAGTAATAATTTAAACATCAACTACATACGTATGATTTATAAAATATAATTTAATTAGATGGTTTCTCTAGTATTACCAAAAAAGAAAAGTGGAAAAGCAAGTAGAGATGGTCGATGATTTAGCTAGGTTATTATTAATTAGTGTTGTTAAAAGTAGACCAACCAGGATCAAAACCCAAGTTTGCTGTTTGAAAGGGAAAACGAGTAAATTAAGTCATCTCTCTACAATATTATAGGTGGAGTGTGTTGCATGCTTTTTACAATATGTCAAGATTTTGTTGGGTCTAAGAACAACTCGGTTACAGACAGATAGATATTTAAACAGAAAACTTAATAAATATTTACCTTAATTTTCTTTAAATTAGGTAGCCTGTCACACACTGGGAAGGTATCATCCATGTAACTAATGTTCGTATTTCTTTTTTTCTTTTTTGGCAATCAAAAGTTTAGGGGAGGGGAAAATATCCTATTCCAAGGTCAGGGCATATCACAAGTTTCTTTGAGGACTTAAGAGGTCTTAGCCACTTTTTTGTTTTTTTACAGATCGCCCACTAAGAGGGATTGCTGGCAAAGGGACTCGAACCTAGATCTTAATCTAGCAAATAGAACGATATTTACCAACTCAACCATATATAACTAGGTTTTGTATAGCTACATATATATTGGAAACCTTTATGGAAAGAGATCCCCATTTTTTTTTATAAAAATGGGGATTAGTTGTGGAGTCCACACCACATCAAACTTTAACGATCTGAACCATCTATTTTTCAAGTTGCACCTCATAGATCATCCTTGCAAAGTATTAGCTAAATTGGAAATGTTTAAGACATCTAATTGAGTTCAAAGAAATTAATGAATACTTTGTTATATAAGAAACAATGAAATTTTATCTTGATAATTAAATAGGCAAATGATTTCGGATTGAATTGAATTTTTGTAAGGATGATCTATAAAACGAGATTTACAAAATAGATGGTTCGGATCGTTAAAGTTCGATGTGGAATGAGCCCCACACCTAATCCTTTTTTTTAAAATAAAAAATAAAGATCCCTTTGCATAAAGGGCCTGCATACACACACACCAAGAGAATGAAAGATTAAGACTATAGCTATGCCCTAGCGTTTAGAGGAAGCTAGGAAACGACATCCTATACATATATATTGTGTATGTTTTACTCTATTGATTGTAAGGGTTTGTCTCTAAGCCATTAATGGAACAATAGCATCTCAAGATTAGAAGATATTAGCAATGCCTAGTTTTTTTGAGGAAAGCAATGCCTAGTTTAGCTACAACATTTTGATTCGTTTTGTCAACTCTAGTGCTTTAACTTGTAGGCAAAAAATGAAGATGTAAGGAGATTAATTGTCCCGTCAATGATTGTATAGAGACGTAAGAAGAATATATGACCTATAATGATTGTGTACATATCAATCGACGAGTCTATCTCTCTTATTTATCAAGTATGTGATTGGTTATTACATATAGTACATTTCGTAATACTCATTAAAATATAATTTTACTATTGTTTTGACCCCAAATTAGGAAGCCATAATTTTTCTCTATTGTATGGTTGGGTATGTCACTTTGTATTAATGTACAACATTTTTCAAACCGAGTCGAAGACATGCAGTGTATGTGTGTGTGTGTGTTGGCCATAAAACTTACGAGTACTTCGATGTGAAGGGATGATGATTTTGGAAGAGGATCCTGATCTACTTTCTGGGGATCCTCACATCCTAGCCGTTCATCATACATCGTGCGACCAGATTTCATCAGGTACTATTTGTGTTTAGTTTTAAATAAAAAAAAGTGAAATAGTTTCTGACTGCACGACGCACGACGTATGATAAATGGCTAAGATGTGATGATTCCTAGAATCCCCACAATTTGGATCCGGATGGGATCCAAATCTACGATACTATCATGTCACATGTACCAATTCATGTGACGAAGTTATACATTAGATCATGTGACGAACGTTGTTAAAACGTTAACAAATGCCCCCTCCCTTATAAATATAGGTATATCTTTCGCTTCTTAAATTAATGTACATCTTGGCATACAGATTTGTCTCACTTTCTTGTTTTTTTTCCTAACCTTGTGGTGTTATTCGACTTGTTTTGTAGGTTTAGCCCTTTTAAGTTTGACTTTAGAGAGATTAGGTTTCATGTCCTCTTGTTGAAATGTCTCACATGGACTGTATCTATTAGAAAATAAGAGTTTACGTACCCTAATCCCCTCTAACTAATACCGAGATCTTTTATGGTAAAACTGTACACCTGACGGATTGTGCATGTGATAATTACCAAGTTGGGGACAATATTGGTGTTGTTGGAAGTGTGTCCTTGGCCCATCTCGCTAATAATTCTATACCCCCTCCTTTTTTTTTCATGTATTTTTTTTTTCTTTGTTTTATGATGAGTAAGATTTATGTCCCTCCTAACTAAGTGTAACTTCTTATTTTCGTTATAAATAAAATTTCCCTCTTATTGCCGAGATTTTCTATTAAAAAAATGAGTACGTGCAAGCCTGCAAGTGATAACGATTGACAAAGCCAAATCGACCAACTAATTACCTAACTACCTGCAGACAAGAATTCAGTTTGTCGTCACTTTGAATGGAAGCATGTCATTGATGTCTACACACCAGAAACTCGATCAGAAAGTGAAAGAAAGGAAGAAGATCCAGAGGGAGGGAGGGAGGGGAGGTGTTAGATAATTGGATTAGATAGGTGAACAAGATTACATGACAACAATTAACATGTAGTTGGTATAGTTTGTTATATATTGACTTTTAATTTCAGAATCTTCTTTTGACAATATACTACCATAAATACAATAATAGAATTCGTTATGATAAGAAACCACAAGTTTCCTTGTCAAACTTGTCATCTGGTACTTTTGTCTTGCTTTGTTCAAATAGGTCATTTTTTTTAATTTAATAATTTATTTTTATTTTTTAGTATGATCGGTACACTGAATGGTATACCACGTATCACTATACAAATGGTGGAATATGTGTGTTAAAAAGTTAATAACTTAAAAGATAAAAAATTTCACCACTTGTATAAAAACATATGATGTACCACTCGTGTTCCGATCACAATGAAAAATTTGTCGTTTTCATTGGTAGTTGCAGGTGGGTGTGAAGTTAATTACAATTATAATTATGTCATTAGTGCTTGCTTGACCCTAAAAGGGGACTTTTGCAAGCTTTTCACACCCTAAATGACGTGTGGGGTACTTCCCTTTTTTTTTTTGTGAAATGTATTAATTCTTATATCCTATAATGCTGCTCTCCTAAGCCTTCGTGTGAGAACTAAATTCATATTAACTAAAATATTATATTAGTTTAGATTTAAATGTTAACAACTTAATAAAGCAAAACCAATTTAAAATTCATGAACCATTAGAAAACTCATGGTCTGTTTTGTATTGTACTTGAATCTAACTTTTTAAACTCAAAACCACTTTTTAAGTTTTACAGATTGAATACTTGTTTGAAAGGATTGTTTTTCAAAAACTGAATTCAAAACTAACTTGAAAATTAGCCTACTTCTAAAAAACACAGAAAGTGAATTTTTACAGGTTTTAAACTCCAAAATTCATTGTCATTTAGTATTACGGTCTAGTGGTATTCCTCTTCACTTGTAAGTGAGAGAATGTTCGATTCTTGCCAAAGGTGAATTTGAACCACATTATTGCTAACCCATTATGAGGCTAATCCCACCATCTCTCTCCCTTTAATGTAAATAATATCGTTTGTTCAAAAAAAATTCCAAAATCCACTACTTTTTCTCTCTCTCTTCTCTTCTCACTCCCTATTTTTCTCTCTACCATATCTCTCCTCTCTCTTGTTCTTTCTAATCTCCGCTTTCCTTTGACCCTCAATTGAGTTGTTCTAGATATTTTCCTTTGACCCTTGTACCACAGTGTGGGTTCAAACCTCATCAGCTCCCTAATTTAATATATAATCAAACAAATCTATCGTTTGACTAAAAAAAAAAAAAAAAAAAAAAACAAGTTTTTGGATCTCAAAGAAAAGTGTTCTTCAAACATGTTCTTAATAAATGTTTTGAGAAACTATGAATTTTTTTAAATACGATACCAAACAGACCCTCAATTTCTTGTTTTGCTTTATTAAGTTGTCAAACGTTTTAAGCATTTAATCTAAACTAATATAATATTGTGGCTAATATGTATTTGGTCATCACAGGTCCTCAATAATGTTTCATAATTCATACCATGCAATAAAATCCATCAAAGACTAATCCTCTATCCTTTTGTGATTCAATTATATATCTGTTCAAGTTAATCTGCAATTTGGATTGAAACTACGTGCTTCCTTATAACTAATTATGTGTTTTTGAAAAACATATGAAAAACAAAGATACGTAACGTAATAAAAGATAATACAGAATTTAAATACGAAAGACATCATTCAAATTTTGAAAAGATTTGAAACAACAAAATAAACATACAACAATTTCAAAGAAACATATGTGTTAACTATACAACCTTACCAGCAATTATGTAAATCAAACATCTTTTCCAGTAGAGAGAGAGAGTGTGTGCTTATTTTCTTTTTCTCCAAGATAAAACAACAAAAATCGGACACACTCAAATATGGTGTTCCACTTAGGGCTTTGTCAAGTGAATCATAATTGATGGCCTGTCAACCGATCATTTATTTGTCGAATAGACTTTGTAAGTGTCCACTACCAAGTTCAATCATGCGTTAATATTGTCTCCAACTTAACCAAATAGACTCATCAACAATGGTACGTGATAGCTCTCACTGAGGCTCTAAATTATTTCAAAATGTCTCGGTACAATTAGAACTGCATGATCGGAAGGGGATCCTCTCCGGATCCCTTCCACCTCATTCTCATGACCCACAAATCCGGACTCTTGAAATTTGATCCAACGGTTAAAGTTATTATAATTTTTAATGGGACCTTCTGTTTGTAGTTGTTGGATAAAATTTCAAAGGCTCGGATTTGTGGATCATAAGGCTTAGGTGGAAGGGATTCGGAAAGGATCTGGAAATGATCCCTTAAACTTTAATATATTGTTAATTTGAATTGACCCAAACATAAAACTCAGGTTGGGTCCTTGTCAAGTCAAATCTTGCAGGCCCAACCCTACAAAAGCTTCCGTTCCGGCCCACATTCTGTTTCATCCCGGACTTTTTACTTCGGCGCCCAACCACCTTATACGATATAATTGGCTGTGGACAAAGCCCAATCAAAGCTCAATCAAGCCTACTTGGGCCTATCAACAGAAGCCCAATAAAAGCCCAACTTCTCATTCAATGTCATTAACACGTGGCAGCCTATGTTGCGGAAGCAGCGTCATAACCGCCACGTACGCAAAAGAGGTTGCCCATTGGCCCGCCCGAGTCACTCAACTCGCTACTCACTAAAAACTCACTACCTTGCCGTGTCATCCCCGCACCAGCTCTTCCACCGCCACCGCCACCACCTCCCTCCATTTATTCATTTATTTATCATTAATTATTAATTTCCCGGCAAAAAATAAGGGGGAAAATGATGAGGCAGGAAAACCACGGCGACCAGGAGGCCGACCTACATGCATCCCAAGATGACATGGAATCTCTCGTCCTTGACGAGCCACCCTCATCCAACGGCCAATCCTCGCCCTCCGTGGACCGCCACTCCGCCACCGCAACAACAGCCACATCCTCGCAAGGCTTCAATTCCATCCTTGAACCCCCGTCTTACGCCGACGCCATCTTCACCTCGTTCGATTCTTCCTCATCCAACGGCCACGAAAGCCCTAGGCCCTCATCTTATCAATCGGAGCCTCCGATAAGATCCGAATTTCTCAAGATATGGGTCTCGGACCCTCAGAAGGAGCTCGAGCTCAACAATTCGCTCGTTCCCGGCGGGACCTCGTACTACACGTACCTGATCACCACCCGGACTAACATGCCCGAGTACGGCGGGCCCGGATCCGAATTCACCCTACGGAGGCGGTTCAAGGACGTGGTGACGCTGTCGGACCGGCTATCCGAATCGTTCCGCGGGTTCTTCATCCCGATCCGACCCGATAAGAGCGTGGTGGAGAGCCAGGTGATGCAAATCGAGCAGTTCGTGGAGCTGCGGAGGGCGGCACTGGCGAAGTACCTGAACAAGCTCGCGGTGCATCCGACGATCAAGAAGAGCGAGGAGCTGAGGCTGTTTTTGGTGGTGAAGGGGAAGCTACCGCTAACAAGGAGCATCGACATGGCGTCGCGGATGCTCGATGGAGCAGTGAGGTTACCAAGGCAGCTGACGGGCGAGGTGGCTGTCGTGACAGATGTGAATGAGGCTGCGCAGCCGGCCAAGGGCGGCAGGGACTTGCTGAGGATCTTCAGGGAGCTGAAGCAGGCAGTGGTGAACGATTGGGGCGGAGTGAAGCCGATGGCGGTTGAGGACGATAAGGAATTTTTGGAGAGGAAGGTGAAGGTGGCGGAGTTTGAGCAGCAGCTTAGCAATTTGTCTCAGCAGGTATTGTTGCTAATTTATGGGTTCTTTCTGGTAATTCAACATAATTAGTATGTTCAAATTCAAATGGTAGTTAATTATTATGATGCACTTGAAGATTTAGATAGTTGCAAGTGCCAACTGAACTAGCGTGATTATTTCAATTAAAATGTATGAAATATTTCGACTCCAGTAGGGTTAGTTACGGGATTATGAAGTTAAGAGCTTACCATTTCTGTTGATGAGCATTGTCTGTTCTAAATTTGGCAATTTAGAATACGGTAGAGGAGAATGAACGAGATTTTCGGTTTTTGCAGGCTGAATCACTAGTAAAAGCTCAGCAGGACATGGGAGAGACTCTGGGGGAATTGGGGTTGGCATTTGTGAAGCTGACCAAGCTTGAGACGGAGGGAGCCATGTTCGAACCTCAAACAATACGAGCCAATGACATGAAAAATGTGGCTACTGCTTCTGTTAAAGCTAGCCGATTGTACCGGGAGTTAAATGCGCAAACGGTCAAACATTTGGTAACGTACATAAGCTATATATGCCTAGACATTAAATTTGCGGAGAGGGTGTCATATTTGATTCTCTTGTTATCTTAGCCTAATGTTACATATTTATCGCAGGACAAACTCCATGAATATCTTGGAGTAATGCTGGCAGTCAATAGTGCATTTTCAGACAGATCAAGTGCTTTACTGACGGTTCAGACTCTTTCGTCGGAATTAGTTTCGTTGCAGTCCAGGATTGAGAAGCTTGAAGCTGCAGCATCCAAAATATTTGGTGGAGACAGGTCCAGGATGCGGAAAATAGAGGAGCTTAAAGAAACTTTAAAGATTAGTGAGGATGCTAAATCTTGTGCAATCAGAGAGTATGAACGCATCAAGGTAACCTCTTAAGGCATCTAGAAATTAGGCAATTCAGTTTGCATCTACGAGTTCTAGATTCATTTTGATGATAGTTAGTAGCACCCTATATAGATTTCCCCTCTTCCTTTTTATGACCTAAAATCTGCAAACAGTTATGCATTGTGCTAGTATTAGTTATTTTTAGCAATCTTACGTTTTTAAGTATATATGATGTAGTATATAGCTTGATTAAGACAATAAGCGGCTTAGCGGAAGCAAAACATATAAAAACAACAGATAGAAATAACGAGAGACGGTCTGGAATCACTCCAGGGGCTTCGCCCCCGAAATTGAGAAGTATACACTAGGGAGCTGTTATTCTGAGAAATCTAGTCAATACCAACTGACGCAGAACAGAAAGTGGGTAGGTTACTTCAACACCCAAAGAGAATCCTCGAATCCACCACGGGACCCTTGAAGCAACAAGGAAAAGAGAGAGGATCTGGAATCACTCCAGGGGCTTCGCCCCCGCAATTGAGAAGTATACACTAGGGAGCTGTTATTCTGAGAAATCTAGTCAATACCAACTGACACAGAACAGAAAGTGGGTAGGTTACTTCAACACCCAAAGAGAATCCTCGAATCCACCACGGGACCCTTGAAGCAGCAAGGAAAAGATTGAAGAAATACTCTCTATAACAGTCTTGATTGCATGATAAAAGAATATTACGTTAGTTCTCATAGGCCCAAGTACTAATCGAGAAAGGAAGCAACAAAACTAATCAACAAGATAAGAGAGTTATCAGATGGATCTGTTATTCTTCTTTTGGTCCTCCTCCGTTTAAGCATGTGCTACTTGCCGTACTTCAGTAGAGTGTTATTTAAATTTTAGATAGTGAAACGTGGTAAGATACACCATCATGTATAAATTGCTTTTGTGCATGCGCACCTGACGGTTCTTCATTCTTACTGAACTAACATGAAAATATTTGTGTGGCTTCCGTTTCTGGCAACCAATTTTTATTTAACATTCATTCATGCTGGCTTTTGGTCCACGTTAAGCTTGTGCAGCTGGACTAACTGGTCAGATTATCTACCCATTCTCTAAACTAACTTCAAAACCGATGTTCTTTCCTCTTCCTCTAGTCTTTCCATTTTCTCATGACATTTAGTGGAGGGGGGCAAATGACAAGGGATCTCAAAGTTCATGCCCTAGATTTAGGGATAGGGTTGGAAACACGTTGTGGTCATTTTGTTGCCCTTCATGTGTTATCTAATGCATTCAGCTCACGCCGCTGAATGTTCTTTATCTTGTCATTCGATTATAACTACTAGAATTCCTGGCTAAGCAAATGTTTGTTTCAGTTCCCGTTTTGATTAGTCACAATGCCAAACTAAAGAGTTCTAATTTGATTGGAAGAAGAAAGATCTCATTTTATACGCAATGTGTTTGTGTACAAACTCGAAGCATGATTGTTGGTGAATCTACATGCAGGAAAATAACAGGAGTGAGCTCGAAAGGCTTGACAGAGAGAGGCACGAGGACTTCATGGGCATGCTGAGAGGATTTGTTCTTAACCAGGTTATCTCCTGCTCTAAACCTCATTTGTTGTTCGTGCTCTTGTAAAGTTTTCGCTTCAAATGGCATCTCAACTTCATTTCGTAAGTCCTTGAATAATAGTTATGGTACGTTCTTCGCATCTAACAGGCTGGATACGCGGAAAAGATGGCGAATACTTGGGAGAAGCTTGCTGAAGAAACAAGCGGGTATGCGAATGATGCCAGCTGACATTGTTGGCTGTAAAATTTTTGTGTTTAGCTTTTCATTCTGTGTCTCTGCATTTCGTGTATGTACACTAGTTACATCCCATTTGCGATATTCCCCAACAAACTTTCATCCTAACCAACCAAAAATAGGCCTCAGAAGACTATTTTAACCTTCAGTGCATAGTTTTTATGTTTGATCCAAACTTAAGCAGACCTATAGTTGACTAGATTCTAATATCTACTCCGGTGTAGATCGCACTATTAGTGGGAACTTTAACGAAAAGTTGTCGGTACTGTTCACTTTAACGAAAAATCACATTTTTACACTAAAAAGTCAATCATGATACTATTCATTTTACCTTTTATTTTGTCATTATCATTAAAACTCAAAGTTTTTAAGCTCTTTTCATTAGTTTTTCTGCTATTAGTATCTCTCTCATCACGCGATGGGAGAATTATAACATATCGGTGATGAGATGGATACTACTTTTGTGAGAGAGGGGTCTGTTTTCTTGCATGAAGTATCGAACACGGCGTCTTAGCGGATTAATAAGAACAAATTGAGGTTTAATAAGTTAATATGATTAAGACATCAATCATTAGAGTAGAATTAATTCGATGTGAAACTTTAGCAAAACGTATGTATGCCTTTGTTCTCACTCTAAAGTTGGCTTTTTGGCAAAGTATGTCGTTTTTTTATGGTGGGATGTGCAATTTTCGATGATTGTCAATAAGTCGTTGATAAACTAGACTGCACCGTGGATCAAATGCGGTTGCACGGAGGCCTATTTAAACCTTGTATTTTTAATTTTCAATTAAGTATGCCTTGGAGGTTAAGAGAGAAAATGGTAGAGGAAGACTTGAAAATAGATTTTAAGAAAAAAACATGGAGTACTTGGAGTTAAGAAAAGATTTGGCGCAAAATCGAGTGCAATGACGTTTTAAGATTTTACGACCAATCTCACTTAGCACGATAAGATTTTATTGTTATTGTATAATTAAATATGCCTTAGAATTAGAACGACCAACACAATCACAAAACTCTTTAAGTTAATACAAATAAATCATTTGTGACTGAAAGGTTACAGGTTTGAGTCGTGGAAACCTCTTTGCAACGCAATGATAAGGCTGTGTACGATATACTGTCCCTCTCACCCTTGCAAAGTGGGAGAACCTTGTTGGGCTGGAGTAGCTTATTTTGAAAAATTGTATCTACGAACACTGATGAAGTGTAACAAAAGAAAAATTAATATTCAAGAATGAAAGAATCTTAGACTAGCTATAGCCACGCTTCCTAATATGTCTACCGAACCCCCTTTGCTGGAATCCATTTTTCACTCATCACTTGCTGAAGGGGCTCCAGCTCCGTCGTCGCCGGAACTGGCGGCTGTTTCAGGTCTAATCTCCTCTAGGTGCTGCAGAACCTGATGAACTTCCGGCCTTGCAGACGGCGAAGGATCAACGCAATGCAGAGCTAGTTTCAGTGTGTTTAGCAGCTCGTCGCCGATAATAGAAGCGTCCCTCATCAATTCCAAGTCGAAAACTTCGTTAGTCCACTCCTCTTTCACAATGGAGGCAACCCACTGCGGCAAATCCAAACCGTTGATCGGCTCACCAGGAGATTTCCCTGTAAGGAGCTCCAATATGATCACCCCAAGGCTGTAAACATCAGTTTTCGTGTTGGCCTTCTTGAGCTTTGAGAGCTCCGGGGCTCGGTACCCTAGTGCCCCGGCGGTTGCAATCACATTTGAATTGGCAGCGGCTGTCATGAGGCGGGAGAGGCCGTAGTCCGAGATCTTGGCGCTGTTCTGCTCATCAAGTAGAATATTGCTGGATGTGAGGTTTCCATGGATAATGTTCTCATTGCCGTGGAGGTAGGAGAGGCCTCTTGCCATGCCCTTTGCTATTCCCATTCGTGTTGGCCAATCAATCGGAGTTTCCGGCCCTCGAGCTGCAACGAAATCAAACACAGCGACCAAATTGAGAAAAATCAAAACCCGATAAACCGAAATTGAGATACAAAGTACTTAAAATCATTTGCATTAGGCTTACCATGGAGGAATGCTGCAAGACTCCCTTTCGGCATGTAATCGAAAACCAGAAGCTTTTCTCCCTTAGGTCCCAAGTAATATGCCCTCAGAGCCAGAAGATTCGGGTGCCTGATTTTCCCAAGCACATTCGCTTCCGTCTCGAATTCCCTCTGGCCTTTCGTAATCTTTTCTCTCAATCTCTTCACTGCAACTTCACTCCCATCCTCCAATGTCGCCTTGTAGACAGTCCCAAAAGTGCTTTTCCCCATAATCTCCGCGGTTGCGCACAAAAGATCATCTGCTGCGAAAGCCATTGGCCCGTCAAAATGTACCAGTTTTCCTCCAGCCTCTCCGCCGGATTCAGCTTCTCCCCCAACTGCCGGAACACCCTTTTCAGTCCTCGCAGCTCCAGCCCTCGCCGCCCCTGCGCCATCCTCGCCTTTCGATGCAGCTCTTCCTCTTATCAAACAGCAGAGCAGAATGCAACAGAGTAAAAACAACACTAACAAAAGAACCCCTGCTGCTATAAGAATTTTATCTTTGGTACTAAGTCTGCGGCGGTGCTTCGAAGTCTCCGGGCCCGGAGGCGGGACACTCTGAGATGGTGCCTCTGAAGGGCATGGAGTTGAAGCACTGTACCCGCACAGCTGAACATTCCCGGCAAAAGAGCTCGAATTGAACTTCTGAGAGAGAAGAGCAGGGACAGCACCAGAGAGGTTGTTATAAGAAACATTGAGGAAACCAAGGTGTGATAGACCAGCAAGAGAAGCTGGAATTTCACCACTGACATTATTCAGCGACAAATCGAGGCGGGTGAGCGTCGAAATGTTGCCAAGAGCTGCAGGAATCGGACCCTGCAATTTGTTCCTCCTCAAGTTAAGAACAGAGAGGTTTTTCAAGCTTCCAAGACCTTCCGGGATTTCGCTTTCGATGTTGTTTCCTTCTAGATTCAGCTGGATTAGCGAGGAGAGATTGGAGAAGCTAGAAGGCAAGCTTCCATTTATGGCATTGTTTGAAAAATCTAAAATTCTAACCCTCGAAAGCCGCCCTATTTCATTCGGTATAGCTCCATTGAACTGGTTATTTCCAAGTTCAAGCTCTTGAAGCTCACTCAACCTGCCTAAAGACTCTGGGATCGAGCCGGAAAGATTGTTGTGGTGGAGAGAAAGGAATATGAGGGAACGTGAGCGAGAGAGACTACCTGGGATGGACCCCGACAGCGAATTGAAGCTCAGATTGAGGCTGTAAAGTTTGGTGGAGTTAAAAATGCTGTCAGGGATTTTATCAACGAGCAAATTGTTGCTGAGATCGAGGTTTTGAAGCAGAGGACTGAACCCTAAAGAAATTGGGATTGAACCAGAAAGTTTATTGCTAAATAATTGAACTCCCCTGAGGTTTGGAAGGTACCCTAAAGATTGAGGGATTGACCCTCCAATCTGGTTGTCATGGAGGCTGAGCTTCCTCAGAGCCTGCAGCTGTCCTATTTTTTCGGAGATTCTGCCACCTAACCCCTTCCATGGAAGCTGGATCACAATCACCTGCCCCTGAGCGCACTTGATTCCGGCCCAGCCGCCGGAGCAGGCTCCGTATCCGCTGTCGTTCCAGCTCCTTAAGAACCCCTTTGGGTCGTCGAGCTCGTGCTTGACTGCTTGAAGGGACTGGTAGTCCGCCGCCGTGACAATGACGCCGTCCCATATTTCGGGGCGGGCCGGGTGGAAGAAGGAGAGGAGGAGGTGGAGAAAGAGGAGGAAGTGCGCGCATTTGGATTGCAGATGAAGAAACTTCCATTTTTCCTTCTTCTTGTGGGAAATCCGGCGCCAATTTTGAGATGGGTAGTCGGAAAATGTGTGAAAGATTTGATCTTTGCTGTCCATGATCAGAAACAGAGCACCAACAATGGCGGACTGTTTGTGTTGGATTCTAGAGAGAGAAAGTGATAGAGTGATGGAGAGAGAGGGAGAGGAGGAGGGAATGGAACAGGAGAAAAAGAAGTTGGTGGTGGGATTGAAGGCCTAGAGGTGGGTGTTTTAGTGACGACTGGGACAGGGCACGTGAGGATTCTCTGAGTTTAGAGAGAGAGAGAGAATCTTGATTGTTACTGTTGTATTGGGTGGAGAGAGAAAATGTCATGTGGGTGGCAGACGCTCTTCTTCCCACAGAAAAACCTAACGGCTAGTTTCGATTGCTGAATTCATAAACGGCAATGGCTAGGGTTTTTATATTTCTTCTTCATGCATTATATATAATATATATGTGTGTGTGTGTGTATGTTTGTATAATAATTTGAACATCTCGATGATCTCGTGGATGGAGGTGGGAAGGTTGAACTGAACTTGTTGAAGTTGGGGTCTTTTTTATTGCCTCCAATGGCTCCTCCTCCCTCTCCAACGGCTATCTTTCTCTCTGGCGGGTCCCGCCGTTTAAAACATCGTCAGGTGCAAAAGCCTGCATTAACTAATACTGCATCCGGCAACTTCTTAATTTTTCTGTCATTTTTGTGGAAGGACTGTTTTGCCCTCATCATCGATTATGTTAGTAAAATTAACCGATGGGGTGAAAGAGACTTATAACTCAAGTAATAAAGAAAATGAAAATTGTAACTCCGCAGTAAAGGTCTTAGATTTGAATTTACTCTTCCACACTATCGTTTGTATAAATAAATAACTACTAGAGGTGGTTGGTGTGCCTTACACGCTGACAAAATTTCTCCTATTGTAAGTTGTATACAAGTTGTATAATACAACTATATGACATGTGAAGAATAAAATGGGTACGTAATTATGTACAACTTATAGCGCTGATGATGATTTGACCTCATCGCGGTATACAGGGCCGGCCCAAAACTAGTGTGGGCAGGGAGACCATCTGGGACCCAAAAAAATTAGGGGGGCACCAAAGTTATTAGTGTGGCATGTTTATATACATTTTCATAAGATTATAAATTTATAAAATTTGGTTTAATGACAAAGAAATTTAACTAGAATCGGTAATTTTGTTGTTTGAAATTAATGAGGAGGTCTTAGGTTCAAAACACCATGTGTAGTTATTTAAATTCCAATTTTTACAAATTTCCTTTCATAACAGTATAAATTTATAAAATTTGGCTAAATCATCAGAAGTTTGATTAGAAGCAATGATTTTTATATTTAAAATTAGGATGAGAGGTCCTAAGTTCAAAATGCTATGTGCATGTTTATTTTTTTCAATTTTTACGAATTTTTGTTTGGTTAATTTATTTTTAATTACTAGCTAGTAACTACGTGGGTTGCTATTTTTAAACATTCATTCTAATTCAAGTCTAATCTTCAACAAAGGGTAATGCGTAGACTAAATTTTTAGACCAAATTTGCAAATCATATGACGTGTCATCAAAAGGTTTAATTTGGTGCCCATTCATTATTTATACATATCCTTAAAGGCTCGAAAATATCATTATTTTTTTAGTCTTATATTGACGAGGTTAGTAAATAAGAAAAAAACACCTAACGATTTATCCAAAAACACTTTAAAAGTTTAGATGGAAGACAAAACTCATAATCTATCTACTTGTAAGCCTGAAGTTTTTTGGTTTCCTTCTCTCGATACAAAATAAATTAGTTTTTCCATGTTTCTAAATTACTGAGTTTGAAGTGTTTTTCTAAATATAATTTTATCAATGTCTTACGTGTAAAAATAAATAATTTTTTTATATGAAGCGAGGGCACATTTTTTGGCGTCACCCCGGGCCTCAAAAATCTCTAGACCGGCCTTGGCGGTATATCGCACTCTCTTTTAAGAGAGATTTTGTGTAGGGCGCCCGTGCTATGTCACATATTTTATGCACTTAGGTCTTCCTAATTTGGTAGAACCAAGTTTATGAGGTCTTCCTTGTGTGTATCTTTAATGGTTACCACGGACTTATATAGTCCTCTACCCAGTGGATTGTGAATCCACCATGTGAGAGTTCAATTCTCGTCGTTCGCAGACAAATTCTAGCCGTTTATGCGGCCATTAATGGATGATGGAAAACCAAATGGCTCGAATACTAAGAAACATTGTAAAGAAAGTCGTATTAACAATCATAGCCGTTGTACATAAGAATTTCTCTTTTATCTCTTTAAGGAGGAGAAAAAAAATAGAAAGTCATCTTAACAATCATAGCCGCCGTACATAAGAATATCTTTTTTATTTCTATAAGGAGGTGAAAAAAATAGGTGAGAGCTCGAGAAAGTGGTCCATTACGGCTTAACCTTTCGTTTCATCATTCATGTTGGAAAACAAAAATGTTAGGTTTTGACTATTTGAGGACTTGGGCCTGACCTCATTAGCCAATGGAAGCGGGCCACGTCCTGGTCCCCTCAAAATAGAGAAGTCTTCATCGCCATTACGTGTGTCGGACTCGGAATGATGTGGTGGTCCAGATTTTTATTTAATTTTTGACAGAAAGAAAAGATAGAAGAAGAAGGTACATCCTTTTCTCGTTTTATTTTTAGTTTCGGCTGATGAAGAAGAAGATGAATCATTTTATTTTATTTTAATTGGAATTTATAACGCGTTTGGTAGTGCTTTTGAGATGATTGACAATGATTTTAACGTAATATTTTTGGAATTAATCATTAGAAAAAAATGCAAGCGAAACATGAAAAAATACTTAAGTGTTTTAGAACTCAAAATGTGCTTCCACTCATTTTAAATGGATTTCCAAACGAGCCTAGGCATTCATCATATTTCACAATGATTTAAGTCAAGCAACTGATTTTTCTATGGGGTTTGATAGTATGAGTTCCCTCCCTTTGGGCTTTTACATGAAGTCCACTTTGATTTCTGTTTTTGGGTTGGCCCAAAACGCACAATCGGAGAAAAGTTTGGGCAGGGTACCTAATCATATCATCTATAACACACCATAGAATTTCTAAACTAACATTTTTACATAATTTCAATGGATACACGACGGTCTAGTGATATTCTGTTTCACTTGTAAGTGAGATGTCTTAGGTTCAACTCTCACCATAGACGAATTTGAACCAAATTACTATGACTAACCTATTGTGAGTCTTAGTTTACACCACCCCTGACTCATAGTGTAAATAATATCGTTTGTATTCAAAAAGACATAACTCAAGTGATGTCATCCATTCAATAGATGTTTATCACATATTTAATAAATGTTTATCCTGAATATTAAACGCTTGCCATGTGGTGAAGGTGAATTAGTGTACGGTCAATTTTGTTTTGTTTTGAAAAAAAAAATACAATTACATGATGTAATCATAGTACACGTATGAAAATGATTTTAAAGTGACTGAAAACGCTTTTAGTAAAATTAATGAGGTATTCATCAATTTCCCCCATGAACTTGTGACTATTGGCCAATTTCCCCCCTCAACTTTAATTTTGGCCAATTTCCCCCCTCAACTCTCATAATTAGTCAATTTCCCCCCTCAACTTTAATTTGGCCAATTTCCCCCCTCAACTCTCATAATTAGTCAATTTGCACCCTACTGTTAATTTTTTAATTTGATCATAATTAAACAAGTGTGTGTAAGAAACTAAATAAGATGGATGTTAATCATTTTCCTATGTCTTTATCCTATTACAAATAGATTAAAATTTAGAATTTTACAATTTATCATAGATATTATTATTAGTCATAATAAATCAGTATGGAGTAATTTTATTTGATTTTTTACTATACAAAATTGATAACGAAAAGGATTGATGTGTACATTTTTGTATGTGAATACAATTTTCTTTATAAAAGTGAAAGCTAAGTTCAAGTAAATTGCGGAGAATTGAGCTTTAGTGCAAAAATTGCTAGTCAATTCATAATTTTCGACTCCTTATTAAGAATAACCCATTTTATTGAAATAGGTCTGATCCATGAGTTTAGGATTATTATTTCTTCTTCTACATGCTTTAAACCCGATTCATAACTTTTTCTTATAATCAACCCATATCACATACTAATTGTATTATGTTTTTGTACATTTTACCCTATATTATGCATGTGAGTTTATGTTAATTTTAGTACTTTGTTGGAAGTTATTAGAAAGATTGAAAGAAAAAAAAATAATAGATGGAAAATTAAAAAAAAATTAACAGTAGGGTGCAAATTGACTAATTATGAGAGTTGAGGGGGGAAATTGGCCAAATTAAAGTTGAGGGGGGAAATTGACTAATTATAAGAATTGAGGGGGGAAATTAGCCAAAATTAAAGTTGAGGGGGGAAATTGGCCAATGATCACAAGTTCAAGGGGGGATTGATGAATACCTCAAAATTAATTTGGATTCCAAAAGCACTTTTAGCACTTTTTAAAAGAAGCACAAGCACTTAAAATGATTTTCCAAGATTCACTTGGATTTTTATTAAGAATTAATTTTAATCATTTTAAAAACACTTCTAACCGAGCTCATAGTTAACATCAATGATTTTCCAAGATTCACTTGGATTTTTATTAAGAATTAATTATAGTCATTTTAAAAACACTTCTAACCGAGCCCATAGTTAACATCAATAGTCTAGTGCCACCTGATTTCCGGTAGATATAATGGTAGTAATTATTCGATAATAACAAACTGACCTTGTTAAGCCATTCATTGTATTCATCTGGTAACAAGCCAACCAATTGAACACAATCAACGAAGCAAAGGGAATAACAAGAAGCATTATTCATACTATGATATTGCGGGTGGGGATTTGGCGACACAATCGACCAAATATAATTACGTGTTGAGCTTATAACTTCTTACTTACAAGTAACGAGAAATATCAAACCCTAGTACTAGTGCCGGAATAAGAACAAACATTAAGACCAAGAAACATGCATAAAACAAAGTCAATTGTTTCGAAAATTTATTCAAATTGAGGATGGCGGGGAAAGAACAGATATTCATTCGAAGCAATCAGCGTAGATTTTATTAACTCCAAAATGCAGGACAAATCTTGCAGGATGGTTGCAGAATGAGAGCGGCCGGTCGACCGGCTGCATTCTGTCGATTGATCAACTACTCAAACCCCGCGTTTCAGAAAATCCCCTCTTATGACTACTTCAAATCAAAACAAAATAAACAAGCTAACAATTATTTCCATAACCTACCCACCTGGCTTAACAACGCTAGCCGGCTCAACTTATCTACCAGAAACAAAACATGGGCAGAGAGAGAGCATCATTTCAGAAATAATCGTATTCCCGTCAATTTGGCTCTATCAACTCTAAACTTAACAAGTTTGCTCTTAGTTAATCATCATAATGAAATGAAATTCCATCAACACAAGATGTTTGAACCGCCATGATTGAAACCACCATTACACCCTCCAACCGCGTCATCAATCAAATATTGTTATCATCCCACAATTCAATACCGCCATGACCAAAACCACCATTACACCCTCCAACAGCGTCATCAATGGCGGATCTCCGAATCCAATCAACTATTGTTCTCATCCCACAATTCAATAAGTAATACCTATTGTCGTACTATAACACATCCAACAATGAACAAGTACATTGATGCCTGAAGTTTTTCTTATCCGATCGAAATTCTAATGAACTTAATCTAAACTACAGGGAGGAAGCACACTGCCCCGGCTTTTCCTAAGTTTTCAACAAACAAACCTTCATCCAATTCTACACAAATTATTCATGTGAATCTGGAAAATCAAATACTCATAAGCAGTTAAGCACTAATCACTAATCACCAAATAATCAGAATAATGAAATGAATTAATAACTAAATTCATCATCTTCAAAATTTGACTAAATAAATAAAACAGAAATACAAATTTCATATCAAATCTACATAAAACCCTACAATTTCCGCTCCAAAATTCCGCAATCAAATTAAGTTTCTTTAACCCTACAAGAATATCAATTGCACAGATCAGTACACAAAGGGTTTGGCCTCACCAACCTTTATAGCGATCAATCCGACGCGTGCTTGAGACGAGATCCAATTAGACACGTCCGGCAACGGAGGCAGCGGCGGACGAGGTGGCGCCGCCGAGGAACGAGAGAAATCCGGCGTTGGCGGGCTCCTGCTCGTCGAGGAACAGGTCCTCTGGAACCCTGAACGCTCCGTGCGCGCAAACAATGGCGAATCCGATCAACAAAGCCGAGATCAGGAGCGAGCCGACGCTGGACATGAAGACGACGACCACGGTCAGCACGACGAGTCCGATTAATGTTTCGGCGTCGGAGAAAGTGCGGCCGAGGATGACCAGGGGCTGATCGGACGCCCGAAACAGGTAGAGGAAAGCCCACGCACCGAGAAGGGAGAGCAGGACGACGAGAGAGAAAGGATGGGTGAGGAGAGAGAAGGCGAGTACGAGGGTGAGTAGGGAAACGTAGTTGACGCGAAAGTAGGTGAAATTCTTGCGGATCCGGGAGTAGGCCTCGGTGAGGGAGTCGGGTCGGGCCAAGGCGCTCCGGTCCACGAGCTCGTACCAGGGGCGGCGCTGCGAGAAGCCGTGGCGGACGGAGGAGGATAAGCGCGAGATGAACGCGCGGAAGGCCGGCGTGGCGATGGGAGGCTGCGACTGGGCGCCGACGGTCGTTTGGGAGTTGGAGATCGGGAGTGTCGGTGGGGCGGCCATTGTTGGCGCGTGGGATGGCGGGTGTCTTGGAGGGACGCTTTCTATTTCACGAGGGAACAAGAGTCAACAAAAGCTGTTTAATTGAAGGTGTATGCTATCTAATCTTAGGTGGTCGCCAATCAGAGACGGCCCAACTATCAATCCTGGGCCCAAACCTAAACAGTCAAATGTGAATAATTTTTTTTCATTCCCACACTATTGGTCGTATGCCACGCGGAACATGAGATTTTTTAATATATTTATTGTCATCTTGACATCATTGCATGGAAAAAAAATTGATGTGCTTGTTACACTATTACATGATGTTAAAATTCACATGTTATAGTAAATTTATGTGTCATGAACGGATTGGTAATATCGCTTTATGCTCTGTTAAGAAGCGGATGTACATTGGTACCCAAGCGGTTCCCATAATCACCTGGAGTCCTGGAAATATACATGTGGAGGTTTTTTTAGGATCCTTTGAATGTTTGGTACTGGTCCCTTTTGTACTCAGCAAGTGTTTGATGTAATGCGTGCTAGGCGTATCTTGACAAGTTGCATCTGCAGCACTCGACAAAGTCTCTCGATATCACTCATCAGATTGTTTCGTCATATATCAATATATGTTGACATGTGCGCAACATGCTTTGACTGACGATAAAAAGCGTGCTCAGTTTCTATCTAAAAAACTTGAATCTTTAACACCAGGACCCCCCCAAGGTCTGAATCGTGGATACGTCACTTGTTTTATCTAAATGGATTGCGATGAGTATAGCAATGTGATAGTCACACTGGCAGTAATATCGTATATTGTATAATAACCTAATTGAATTTGTGATCGTGTTACCATCACGCTGAAAAGTATTTATCATATGTATAGTAAGTAGTGTTGGAGAAGTCAGTTAGGCATGTCTCGACTATATGAGGATATATTCCTACACAATGGGAGTATAGCTGGATATGCTGCATGGATTGGATAAGTTTTGGTTTGGTCTAACTTTGATCAACTCACGTCAAATAAAAAGCTTTTAAATATTCTCCAAAACTCGGAAGGCTGCACGTAATTCCGGATGCTGCAGACCTTTCATGGGAAACACGGAGAGAGTTTGCTTGCCCCGGACCAGCACGCCGCATATCTTTCATGGGAAACACGGAGAGAGTTTGCTTGCCCTAGTTGTATACATGCATGCAAGTTTCATATATATATCTTATCCATCTCAGATCTAACTATTCTTTGTCAAACATCGCAATTATGTACTTCGAGAAGACATTCCACATTATCATCACACGACGTAATTACGTAAGCTCATCATTCACTTTTATTATAACATGTTGGTTAAAAATACAACGTCATAGTCTAATGATATTGCGCACAATTTTTTTCTGTAAATAAAGAGAACGCATTGCTTGGATTGCACTGCATCACCTTGCTATACATAGTCTAGGAAGAAAGAGGCGAGCCATACGTTCACTTATATCATATCGTCAGTTGTATTCAAATTAACATGTTTCTACATCTCTTATCTTGTGACTAATTACATGATGCAATAGATTAAAATCTAATTGTATGTGTACAACCGGAAGTTCAAAACTAGTTCAACTATATGAAACAAGGTCATTTTTATTTAAGAATGATTGATACTTCGTCGGTAGTTTGTAGCAAAAGAAATACCTAGCTACATGTTGTTCTGACGTTATCAATACAATATTAATACACTACACCCTTTTTATTATAAACAAACGTTCTACAAACCAAATTTATGCAACTAAATTCACTACCGTACAAGGTTTTAAAAGACGTTAGACGCTAGTCGGGCGGCGGGCTGGGGCCTAACGTCTGGCCGGCTAGGTGGGTGCCTAGGCGGACTAGGCGGATTTAAGTAAATCTATTATATTTTGTGTACATAAGTGTGCTTATACTTAAAATATACATAATTTCATCATAAACTACAAAATAAAACGATATACATATTATGAAGTATTATAACATAATGAAAACATGAGGAACAAAGATATAAGTGTGTTCATTTAAGTATACAACAAGTCTCTTACAATATATTAAAAAAATAAAAGTGCAAAAAGAAAAGTTATTTATTTTATGTCTAAGTGAGTCGCGGCCTAGGCAGGTCTAAGTGGGTGCCTCAATAGGTCTAGGCGTATTTTCTTATTTTTCAAACGCCTATGTATTAATCAGAGGGGTGGCTAGACGCCTATCATCTAGGCAGAGATTTTTAGAACAGTATTACTGTATACAAACTTGCATAAGCTTTATGTGCTCATATATTGTTGACCAAATATTGTAATTAACCAAAAGTAATCTCTATCATACACGACAGTTAACGACTTTATTAAGAATATAACTTCTTTATTAAGAAATGATTCCTCTTTGCATTATTTTTTAAGGAAAACTAATGAAAATGGCTTGAAAACTTTGAGTTTTAATGATAAGGACAAAATAAAGGGTAAAATGAATAGTACCATGATTGACTTTTTAGTGTAAAAATGTGGTTTTTCGTTAAAGTGAACAGTACCGGGAGCTTTTCGTTAAAGTTCACTATTTTTTATTTTGTTGGATTACAATCAAGATATGTAATCCGAGTCAAAACCCATTAGCCACAATGATCCCACTTTGCATTTCTTTTTCGGTGAGCAGGTTGAGATAGATTTTGTGACCAATTAAAATAATCATTTGTTTGTTGTTAAAATGTAAGATGGATAAGACTGAACCTGATGGATTATGAATTGACAATATAATAAGTTATCTAACATATTCGTATAAATGGATTATAGGTCATGTCTATAATCTCCTTATCAACCTAATCATATCTTTAAATCTCAATTTCATCCAGCTCACCAAACGTTGCTGAGATAATTAACTAACTGTTTTTTCTTCTAAGTTAATCATGCACCAATTAAGGGATTGATTAGGCATGTTGAATATATCCATAACATGATACACACATCATTCGCATTTTTCTTGCACAACTTTCCATCCAAAAGTTTCTTCACCAGTCGAACAACATCCAACCAATTATATGCTTTTTCTTTTGACTTTTCGTCACACCAGAATCTGCTTTTTCCCGGTCTGCTTCCATTTACGCAGGAAAGTGTTTACATGTCTATAAAAATAGACATCATGTTTCAAGTCCTTAATTAAAAGAGAAGGAAGGAGATTAGTTAAAACCTAATTAGTTTTAACTAATCTGCTTAGTTCAATGGCTTCTTGTGGCTTTCCTGACATATTTTCCTGGATTCAAACCCTCCCATCGATCGCTCAATGGCCGACACCTTCCATGTCCATATCCATATGTTCTTCAAGTTCATCACAACCATCTCTCAAACTCTGCGTTTCCAAAAATCTCCAAAACCCTACTTTCTCTTTTGCTATACTAGCAGACTTCAATCTCCCCATCTCCCTTTGGACCTCAAAGCAGTTCAAATTCAACCCTAAATCCACCAACTTAATAACCCAAGAAGCACTTTCCAGCCTCTTAGTCAATTTCATTGAAGATGTCCTTCGTTACGGCTCGAGCAAGAACAATTTCTTGATCAAATTTCTCAAATTCGACTCCACTGCCAACTTTGGCGATGTTTTTAACCTCGCATTTGTCACGCTCGTCTTTCTTGTTTGCATCTATGAAGCCCCCGCGGGTCTCCGGTCGGGATGGCTCAATACTCTCAAGAATTACTTGGCTAATTGTTGGTCAAGACAATCATCAAAGACCCTAATGAAGTTATTAGGATCCAATTTGGAGGAGGAATGGATGAGGTCAATCAATCTTGCAATCACCAATTGGATTCTTGAGCTTCAAGCCACCCAAGGAACCCTCATGAAAACACCTTCACCACTCTTCTCTTATGGTTTTTCAGCATTTGGGTTGTGGAAAGTCCAATTGTATTGTCCTCTCATAGCCATGGACATTGCAAAATCCAGCAATCTCTCTGTTGATGAAAGGCTCCAATTCTCTCTGAATTTCCACCAGCTTGAGGGTGTTCTTCAATTCAATTACAATGTCATGGTTCAGGAGAGGTGGATTGATGTGATGCTAAACATTGATAACATAAGGTATCTTTTGCCCTCGTATTATAACACGTGAACTGATTATTTATACCATGTAGATCAACAAAATTTTTGCCAAATTGATTGCTGACTCTAAAAACTACAGGTGTGATGTGATCAGTCTTGTGAATGAGAGACTAATGACTGAGCAAGGCGCCGGGGTATCTGAAAAGCACTTCCCTTCAAGAATTTCATTACAAGTTACTCCAACTACACAAACAAATGTGCTAAGCGTTTCGGTGGGCAAGTCTTCTGAAAACCCTGCAATAGAGATTGGCAAGGAAAAAGGCATAGAAGGCTCGTTCGAACCCCCAAACCCTTACTTGGCTCTCAAGGTATCAGCTAGCGAGACCATAACAATGAGCTTAAAACCCTGGAAGTTTGAGGAATCAGTGTACGGATATAGCGCAAATTTGAATTGGTTTCTTCATGACAGTGTGGATGGAAGAGAGGTCTTCTCTTCCAAGCCATCAAAGTTTCAATTGATCAACCCCAAAGCTTGGTTCAAAGATAGATACTCTAGTGCATATAGGCCTTTCACAAGGCAAGGAGGGGTTGTTTTTGCTGGTGATGAGTATGGAGAGGGTGTGATTTGGAAGGTGGACAAAGCTGCCATGGGAAGAACAATGGATTGGGAAGTTAGAGGGTGGATTTGGTTAACATATTGGCCTAACAAACATAAAACATTTTATACTGAAACCAGAAGGTTGGAATTTAGAGAAATCCTCACCCTCACAATTGCTTAATTTCTCTTTGGAGCCAACAATTACTTTTGCTTAATCTAGGATACCCATTTTCAAGTGTAATTTGATTTGCATTTTTATGGAAATAACGTACTTCAAATTGATTTGATCTCATCACCTTTATGTTTCTTCTTTTAAATTGATCTGACCTTTTTTTATACAATGATATATTTACACTGAATGAGTGGGGCACTAAATTAGTTGTGTACTCGTCATTTACGTAATTCAAATATAAGATTCGAATATAAAAGCTCTTACTTAGTTGTATATTTCTCTGGTTTCAAGTTCGAACCCTCCCTTCTCCCACATCCGAAAAAATGAAATATATCGTGGAAGAACTAAGCTATATTGGGCTAATCGAACAAACTTGTCTGGCCCATACCGTCCCAAAAGCCCATTTCAAGTGAATCTGATATCACCGCCCGCATCGCAAATAAAGGATCACTTCATGTACACGTGTCAGTACACGTGCAATTCTGCAACCCGCCGCACTCAATACCTCCTCAATCTAATGAGAGTCCTCTCTAGATCATTTTTATGAGGATTTTGAGGATTTTCAAATCATGTTCTTTCATGGTACGATCAGTTTTCATCATATATTATTTATATTTAATTTTAAATAAAATATTTAAAATAATTTATAATCATACGATATACGATGAACATATACGATTTGAGAATTCTCATGATCATGAGGATCCGGATTTTCATTCCTCGATCAAGGAGCGACGGATAAGTGCCACGTGAGAGGGAGCACGCACCGGCGCAAGTTAGCGACAAGCAATGAAAACTTAAACGGAGAAACTGATGAGGGGGGCGGACATTTCGAAGATCAATCTCCCCAACAACTGTGCTTAACCAAACACACCGCATAGTGGCGCTTCATTTTCTTCAAGCTCTCGATTTTGGCCCCCAAAACTTCTCTATAAATTCCCGTCTCGTCCCGATTCCACCATTTCTGGTTCGTCCAAATCACCGGAAATCTCTCTCGTCTGCATTTTCCTTCCGCCAATGGAGTCCTCCGCCGCTCTCCGATCCTTCAACTGTAACTCTCTCTCTCTCTCTCTATGTTCATTCATACACACATACACACATGATAGAAATTTGTATATGTTTGAAGCTTAAGCATTAGTGTTAAACAATTTGAGCTTTTTGTTTTTTTTGAAAAAACAATTTTAGCTGTTTAATTGTCTTAGATTTTGATTTTCTGAATGAATTGATTTATGAGGAATCGAACTGTGGTGATTTTTGAGAAGAAATGGAAGATTTAAGTTTATTTTGATTGTTTCTGGAGAATTAAGCTTAGCTGGTTCTTGCGCACACTGTTTGCGTGAAATTAAGGACATGCTAGAAGATATGGATGTTGAAGTAAGAAATTAGGTTCCAATTGTTTGAGATCTGGTGATTTTTTTGTGTTTTCCTGTTATCTTCAACCGGCACGGATTTCTATGATGAGGATAACAAACATATACATCGTTTTTTTTTTCCTGGAGCTGAATGATCTAATTTAACAAAGCATGCTGAATTGAAACTTGTTCAAATGCTGTGGTAAAACTTGAATTGTACCGTCATTTGCTTCATTCAGAAAGGAGTAGCGAATCCATAAGACATACCGCGTAAAAAGGCTTATACGTGCCTTATCTCTTTGAATGCTAAAGTTTGAATGCAACACAACAACACAACAAAGCCTTTTCCCACTAGGTGGGGTCGGCTGTGGGGGGATGCAACACGAGGACTTCCTAGGAGGTCACCCATCCTAGTACTACTCTCGCCCAGACTCGCTTAACTTCGGAGTTCAGATGGGATCCGGTGCATGTGAGTTGGTATGATCGCATCCCAATGATTCGACGTAAGATAGGAGTGACGACTGTCGACTACCTAAAGTTTGAATGCAACATGACAATTTTTGTAATATTGTTATAATATTCGTCGTTGTGTGAAACAGTTTTACATATTGCCTCGTAATCAATCATTCAATTTTATCATTTCATGAAACCGTCCTGTTTGGAATAATAAAGCATGCATACGAAGGATTTGAAATTGTATATGCATAATCTTTTTATGTTACTCTACAAAGTGAAAACTGTTCAGTAATCGTTATACTTTGATCAATTGTTGGAATCTGACAAGACAATGTCACATTTCAGGTTCTGTAGGCACAGTTTCCCATGTCCGGTCCTTGCTTGACAAGCCTGGTATGTTGCCTGTGCACAATACCAGAAGGCCCGCGCCAAGTAGGTCATATTTCCAAGGCTTGATGGTCGGTGAGAAGTTCATTTATTCTTCACAAAAGCGAAATGGAGTGCTAGTATCATGTGTGAAGACATCTGACACTACCAAGAGTGAAAATTCCAGCGGTATGTTTATGTCTATACAATATTCAGTAACTAACAAGTTTGTATTTATGAGTGCAATTTGAATTAATCAATGACTCATGATGTTTTCTCTTGGATATTTGTAAAGCCTGATTTCCGTTACATTGTTGCATGTGAAGATAATTTTTGTTTTTGAGAGAATATAGTTTCCATCGGGATTTGATTTCTTTCTTTTTAGTTTCTGTTTCTTAAACATTGGGTTATCATTTTTCTTTAAATGTGCTTATACATGCTAAAATGTCAATATATCAAAGTCTCGAGTAAAACTTTTAATTTCCATCTGAAAGATATTTGATGTTGGGCAGATTCAGCAGATAGTAAACCACAAGGCTCATCAAAAAAAGCTACCCAACCTACAATTTTTCCTAGCGGATTTGAGGTGAGAATATTTACAATTTTACATAAACAAAAAAAGTAGTAATTGAACCAGGAATTCTTGATTTTGTTGTATGACCCTTTGTTCTTTGTGATTGTAGCATAATTAATTTTTTCCTTCATTAATAGATTTGTGAAGGTATTGTATGTTAACAATTCACAATTTCACATAGAGAGGTTAATCATTATATATTAGGGTTATACTGAAAGTAATCCTAAATCTTGCTTTGTGATGATTGCTTCTTATATTATTCATTAAAATTTTATTAGATTCTTTTCATATCGATATTGATCCTGCCTCTAATGCTTTTGCACAACCGTCTGGTTTGACACGTAGTTGTCTTTATCATCAGGCACTGATGCTGGAAGTTTGTGATGAGACTGAGGTTGCTGAACTGAAACTTAAGGTAAATATCAACGCCCATCAAGCAAATTGGTACTCTTGAATAATCTATTGTTGTTGCTTCATGTGTACATAAAGCATGATTTTATAGTAAAAACAAAGTCAGATCTTTGTTAAGAATCCGAAAAGCACTGTGTACTCAATATGTTAAGGTAATGATGAGTACATTTTTTAGTGTGCCCATGGAGTTAAAGGCATAGGGGACATGAATAAAACATTGTAGTGGTAGATCATGGATTCAACACCTGGTTAGAAGTTCATTAGTTCTCTCGGTCTCCTACTGTTTTACTGGGGTGTCTAGAGTTGATTGTCATCGGCACATTTTGGTTTGTATTACGTTCTCGTCTTTGATTGGTCATGCATATCTTTGTGTTAGGTTGGAGACTTTGAAATGCATTTGAAGCGGAACATTGGAGGCACCAGTGCCCCAGTGCCTAGCATCTCGCCAGCAACACCACCACCTGTTCCATCTGCACCTATGGATTCAACTCCTGCTCCCCCTCCAGCATCACCACCAAAATCTTCTGAAAAAACCACTCCATTTACAAACGTATCTGCAGACAAGTCATCAAGATTAGCAGCCTTGGAGGCTTCTGGTGCTAATGGATATGGTCTGGTTTCTTCTCCAACAGTATGTTCCTATGTTCGAGAAACAATTTGGTTCTTTAACTTCTTTTACTCTGTCCAGAACAATAACTACGATATATCATCTAGGGTTCACTTTCATCTTTTGTTTCTTGTTGGTTCCAGGTTGGTTCATTCCGCAGGGGAAGAACAGTGAAAGGAAAGAAGCAACCTCCTATCTGTAAAGAGGTATCACTTGCATACCTATGTTTGGTTCTACATTAAATATATATATATATATATATATATATATTTTCCGTAATTTTAATAGGAAATTCACCTAATATGTCATTCATGCATTATCTATAAAAAGATTTCTACATACAATATAATACTCCAAGAGGATTCTTTAAACTCGTCATTTAGTTGGGTAAATCAAGAACTCAACTGATTAGTAAGTATGCGTATCTATCAAGAAGATTGCGTTTTTGGTAATAAGATTCAAGTCTAAATAAGTCCCATTTTACGGACTACCGATTCTGTGGGTGCTTTTATTGCAACTGCTATTAGGATTTAAGTCTCATAACAGTGTCTCGGAATCTTGATTTCCTCTCCAAATACTGAATGTAGGGTCACATTTTGTATAACCAACTTGGCAACATAACATCAATCTCGCTTCTCTTGATTCCAAACTTTACAGGGTGATTTGATCAAACAAGGACAGGTAATCGGATATGTGGATCAGTTTGGCACCGAACTTCCTGTGAAGGTGCGTTTTCCATTTCAGTTCCCTTAATACCAAGTGTTTCATGATAGACATATCACTCATGACGGATTCTTGATGTGTTGAGCAGACTGATTTGGGTGGAGAAGTTTTGAAGCTCCTCTTCAACGACGGAGGTATAGTTACTATTATCATTTTTCAATCCAGTAGTTTAATGTCATCAAATTTGTCATATACAAGGTCGTATATTGTGAACTTAATCTATAAGGCTACGATGGCTCTCTTATTCGTTTATTTGGAATGATAATGATTTGCAGAAGCCGTTGGTTTCGGAGACCCCCTTATCGCCGTCTTGCCCTCATTTCCCGGTATCCAGTGAGCTCTCTCTCTCTTCCCTGTATTCGCTGTTGAAGAGCTCCGAAGCTTGCAGTTTTCCAGAGTCATTCTTTCCGTCGTCTATTTTACCTTGTTGCATTAGAGGACAAGCGTATTTTACGATTTGTACTTTGATATTCTGGTCAGTAAAATTGACCGTTGTAGTCTTGTAGGTCAAGCAATAACTCGATTGAGCTTGTATAATCGTTGTGTTAGACATACTGTTTTGTTTGTTTTGAGTGGTTACATGGTAGATTTGTTTGCTAATGGAGGAAAACTTTACTGCTAAACGCAGCTTTGTTCGGCAAACATCTTTTGCAAAAAGCCCTGGGTTTCGTAAATTCTTGGATGAGACTGTTACACCGACACGTAATGTTAATGAAAGACTGAGAAGGGTTATAGAGAGAGCATATCTGCTATAGCCAACGAGACTATGTTGATGCCTCCTTCTCGGCGTTCTAATTAAGAATCAAGAAGAAAACGAAAACAAAGACAAAGGAAAGGCTAACAAAATGTTTTATATTATTTAGACAATGGTTCTATAAAGTGCGCTAGTCGAGCGGCAGTTAGGGGTCTAAAGCCTAAGCAAGGGTTTAGGCAGTTTTTTTCAGTTTTAATTTAATTATTATATAACATACAAATAAATGTCTGCTTATACTTAAAAAAAACATAATTATACTAGGGTAGCAAAATATAGTGACATAAATTATAAAGTATTACAACATGTTGAAAACATAGAAAACAAGCATGCATATAATGAGTATTTATCCAAGCATTTAACAAGTATATTATAATTTATTGAAAAATAAAATGTAGTTATATATTTTCTATTTAAGTGATAGTCGTGACCTAGATAGACTAGACGAGCACCTGAACAAATTTAGGCGCGATTTCTTAATTTTAAACGCTTAAGAATTAATCAGTGTAGTAGCTCCCTAAACGAAGATTTTTAGAACAATGATTTAGACTAACAAAAATGATTTAATAGGAGGATTGTATTTGGATAAAATTGACATAACAAAATGTTCAAATTGGCACCACTCAAAACTTGTGTACCTGGCAGATAAGAATGAGAAGGTCAATACAATTTGGATAAAATTGAAAGAAAAAAAAATTTAAGGAGGAGGGGAGGCCACCGAAATCCTCTTGAGACCACATTGATAAATTTTTAATTTTTACGATCCAAAAAAGTATTTTCCAAACATTTTCGAATTTATGTGACAAATAAAAACTCAACTATTGAAGGCGCGCTAAAAAATTAACGAATAACGAACAGAAAAAGCCCTTATTTTTTCTTAATATCGGAAAATTCTCTCTCTCTCTCTCTCGGGAGAGATATGTGTGACTGAGCAGTTGAGCATTTGCGCTCGCGGCGAAAACAAAAATGAAGCCCCACACTAACAGAGGATTCGCCACGACTGGCCCGCTTCACGTAACATCTCCTCCACGAGCCTCGCCGGAGCTCTCTCTTAGCCGGCGATTACCGGCCACAGCACACGTTCCCCGGCGAGTTTCATACGGTAAACGCCGCCGCACCAGCATCTCCGCAGTTCTCCGCAGAAACCAGCCCGAAATTTCGGATCAGGAGACCGGTAGCTCAGTAGAAAATGCTGATTATTCCGACGGACCTCGACGGGGCCCGCTCCATACGAGGCGGCACGTGCTACTCGCACCGACGCTGGCGCTGGGCGCGTGGTTTCTGAAATCGACGATAGCGAGCGCCGAGGACGCGCCGTCTACATCGGCGCCGCCGTCACCGTCGCAGACAGTACCGGTGCCGAGAGCAGAGGAGAAGGAGGAGGAGGATGCGATAACGTCGAGAATATACGACGCGTCGGTGATCGGAGAGCCAATGGCGATGGGGAAGGACAAGGGCAAGGTGTGGGAGAAAGTGATGAAATCTCGGATTGTGTATTTAGGCGAAGCCGAACAGGTTCCGATTCACGACGACAAAGAATTGGAGCTGGAGATTGTGAAGAATTTGGGGAAAAAGTGTTTGGAGAGTGAGCGAGCATTATCTTTGGCTCTTGAAGCATTTCCTTGTAATCTCCAGGACCAGCTCAATCAGTACATGGACAAAAGGTTAGGAAGCACTTCTGTTCATAAGCACTTTTGCAAGAAGTGTTTTTATTAAATGCGTACTGAAATTTCATATCTAAGTGCCTGAGGAGTAAGGAGGTGCTTCTCCATAAAGCACTTTCATGATGCAGAGCATTTAAAATTTTTTTTCTAAATGCTGCCAGAAGCACTTTTGGTTGTTGGAAAGCGAGTTACAACTCAAACTGGCATGTATATTTCCGTATTGCATATATTGATGTCTGTGTATATATGATGGCACAGCATAGATGGAGAAGCTTTGAAGTCCTACACATCACATTGGCCACCTCAACGCTGGCAGGAGTATGAGCCTCTTCTGAGTTACTGTCGGGATAATGGAATTCGGCTAGTGGCTTGTGGAACTCCACTCAAGGTACTCTTAAACTTTGTATCAATGTATGATGGTATATAGCTTATAATCCAAATTTGAAAATTTGGGTAACATGAGAAATGTGAGTATTTAAGATTGTATTGTAAGATTGTTTGATGCTGCCTTGTAAATTTAGAGTGTGTGTAGTAGGTTAATTAGTGAATAATTGGTAGGTTTTAAGGACTGTCCAAGCAGAGGGAATTAGTGGGCTTTCAGAGGCTGATCGAAAAACATATGCTCCTCCAGCGGGTTCAGGCTTCATATCAGGCTTCACTTCTATCACACGCAGACCACCAGTTGATTCAAATTCCCGGAGTCAATCTGTTCCTTTTGGGCCAAGCTCGTATCTTTCTGCGCAAGCAAGAGTGGTTGAGGATTATACTATGTCCCAGATTATTTTAAAGGCCATGGCGGATGGAGGAGCAAGTGGTATGCTAGTGGTGGTGACAGGTGCAAGCCATGTTAAATATGGGATTAGAGGGACTGGGCTGCCGGCCAGAATTTCAAAGAAGTTGCAAAAGAAAAACCAAGTAGTTATATTACTTGATCCTGAAAGACAGCACATACGACGAGAGGGAGAAGTTCCTGTTGCTGATTTCCTGTGGTATTCTGCTGCCAGAACCTGCAGCAGGAATTGTTTTGATCGCGCTGAAATTGCTCGAGTTATGAATGCAGCAGGCAGGAGGCGAGAAGCCCTTCCACAGGTCAGTAGGATTCTTTGCCAATTTTTAACATCCAAGAAAAAAGAAGGATCATTCTAAACAACATCAGTTGCTTATTTAACTAAAACTTCACCTTTTTCAAATGGCATTTGGGACTTTACAAATGACATTTGGGTAACTGGGGTGAGGTGTCTTATGCAGTTGCTTTGCACATTACATCTGCTTTTCGAAAATATCAACTGACTTTAATGTTGTTGCTTTCATTCTCTCGAGAACACTAAACTGTGGCATGCTTTTCAGGACCTTCAGAAAGGACTGGATCTTGGTTTGGTATCCCCAAAGGTATTACAGAACTTCTTTGATCTGGAGCAGTATCCTCTTCTTGCAGAACTCGCTCAACGTTTCCAGGTGTGCGAATTTGAAACTTTTGATCTTTAGATTAATTTGTCATATTTATATCAGATCGAAAGGTGAAAACCAATTGATGACAGTGAAGCAAATTCTGAAGAGCACACAAGTTTACTATTGCTCATCTTTGTGCAGGGTTTCAGGGAAAGATTGTTGGCAGATCCTAAATTCTTGAATAGATTAGCTATAGAAGAAGCTATATCATTAACTACTACTCTCTTAGCACAGTATGAGAAGCGCCGAGAAAATTTCTTTGAAGAGCTGGACTATGTTTTTACAGATACTCTAAGGGGATCAGTGGTTGATTTCTTTACAGTGTGGCTTCCCGCCCCAACATTGTCATTCCTTTCATATGCCGATGAAATGAACGCGCCTGATAGCATGGATGCCATTAAAGGTCTCCTTGGGTCCATCCCAGATAATGCGTTTCAGAAGAATCTTGTGGGGACGGATTGGAGTATCAATTATAGACTTGCATCTGTGTTTCTGGGTGGTTTAAAATTAGCTGGTGTTGGATTCATTTCAAGCATTGCGGCTGTTGCTGCCTCAAATGGTTTGTTTGCTGTTCGCAAATTCATTAATCCAACTCTGATTAGTGATCAGGAAAAGAAAAGAACTCCAATACTTAAAACAGCAATAATTTATTCATCCTTTCTTGGAACATCAGCAAATCTCCGTTATCAGGTAAAGAAAGTACTTGCCATCTTGTTTTCTTCTTTTATTATTTTTTTTGAGAATAAAAATGGATACAGGGAAACAGTTTTTTTACAGTAATGTTGAAACCCATGAGAATGAATAAGGAAAATGGGTATATATCTCGACATTCTTGTGAAACCGATGCCCACAAAAATTCTTTCATCTTGAAGTGAGAGCCAGCTACAACCTGTGGGACATCCGAAGATTATAAATCGAAATGAAGCTCATAATGTCATCCAAAGATTATCTAGGACAAGTTTTCTCTTCAATATAACAAAACGAAAGCATATTTGTACATCGTAAATTCTTAATCATGTCTTATGTTTCCTTTGGCATTAACCTTGAAACTTAATTCTGATGCAGATTATTGCTGGAGTAATAGAGCATCGAATTTCTGACGAGTTTGCTTCTCAAACATTACTTGTAAATCTGCTGTCTTTTGTTTCTCGGACAATAAACTCGTACTGGGGAACTCAGGTCAGAATCATCTTGATATTCTGCAAGTTAAAATTCCTTTAATTTTTCAAAGATCAACTTAGCCATGGCAACCATATTATTACTCTTACTGGAAGCATAAATACCTGGCTCATCCCGTTACTGTATTTGTAATTATGGCCACTATGTTTTTAAAGTGTATATTTGTCAGAGTGGAAAGTGCGGATCTTTTTCAGAACGTCTTTAGAAAATAATTTGTAGTTATGTGTGTATGTGTCTTAGAGTATCTGGCTCGTACCATTATTGTATTAATTTGTAATTATGTAGACTCATGATAGTGCACTGTTGTTTATAAAAACCTTTGGTAAACCTCGTGATGCACTTAGTTTGTATGCCGTTAGATCAATTTTTCTCCCAATGTCATTTTCAATGTTTCATTTTTACTGCTGCAGCAATGGATTGATCTTGCACGCTTTACTGGACTGCAATCTCGGAAGAGCGAGTCATCCTCTCACCAAATGCCAGCACTGGAAGGTAACAACACGGAGGAGACAAGTTTAGATGAAATCCAAAGTAAATGAGGTGATATTTTCCCACTTTAGATCTTCATACTAGTTTGCAGAATTTTCTTTAAAATCTGCCGGTAGAGATCTCAAAGAAACGGATTTTGGTCCTTAGCTTTACATGTATCAATTCAGTTACGTCCCCTGTTGTAAATTCCTTAATGTAATACAGTTAATTTTGGTGATCACTATTACAATTCTGTCAATTTTGGTGATCACAAAGGCAGTATTATAGAATTAAATGCTCAGTGCGTGAGAATAGTTTCTGAATCTCATCTAATCTGTTGGTAGGAGGTACTTGGAAAGAAAATAGATTGAAATTATCTCATAAACAAAATGAATGGAGAAACCTTGACGTGCAAATATTTTCTCTTCAAATGGTGCTGTCAACATTTGGACATTTCTCCTCAGATGTTACGGAACTAATCGAAGTATCAGAGACTGATACTTTGCAGGTGATCCATATGCTGCAAGAGGAAGAGGAGTTGATTTTCTGTCAAAGGTTTTTTTGTGAATGTACTAGTATGTATGTAGAGATATGATGAATATAAATTCTACCTTTGGTTGATAACACTCCCTTGTTAAGAGTTTTGTTTTGTTTTTTTCTTTTTCTTAGGAAAATTACATTACGTTACTCTTGAAAAACAAAGTACCAAAAGACCACCCCAAAATGGTATCATTTACAGAAAAATGAATGGGGTTAAGTTGATAGAGAAAAGAAGAATACGAGAAGGGAAGAGTTTCTAAACTCTATTTCCTATTCATTAACTGTAATTGTCCAGGATCCTCTTACTGTTTCCTCAGGTGGTGCATCCTGAATTAGCGGTTCTCTGTCAACTGGTTGATTCCGACTAACCGGTTTCCCTCCTATTCTCTGTTGCTGCAACACTAGTACAGAAACTGAGCAATGAAAATCCGAGGAAGCAAGCATATCCCCGATGATTCCAAGCTCCGGGCACTCACTCCACTCACCAAGCCCCGAAAGAAGTGGGGAGTCCTGATGGTGCATGCCTACCAATATCAAATCAAAACAATCCACCATTGATTTGATAACAGCAGACAATCTTGCTCCATCTCTTACCACCTCTTCCACGACGACAAACCGCTCATTGTCTGCATTAGCTAGCCGGTATTCATCAACCAGGTCAGTGTCCCGCTTCCGTTCTTTACTGTTTTCATCACCAAAGAGAAGCAACCGGGCAACTGTTAAATCCACGCTCGGATGTCTTGCCATGCGAGCACCATAGGCTAGTGCCTCTGCGTCGTCTGCACCACCAATGAAGATCACAGCAACATGGAATATATACTGGCTGGTTAGAACTGACGCCGACCCTGCTAGCAGTCCCCGGTCAATGAGAATTCCAACAGAGCAAGGCGCCATTTCGAGGACATTCTTGTTCATGGATCGGAGAGCTCGGTTCACTGCCCCAATGTTGCCATCTACTGCCCATTGCTTGTGAAATGGCAGGATCACCAGGTTAACCCTATTATCTAATGCTACCCGGCAAACATCCTCATGCATTGTTATATACTGTGAGATGGAAGTGAATGCTTGGAGGGATACGCACCCTTCGTTATGCTGCTCGTACTGCCTCAGTGCTTTGACAATATGGCTGGACATGGCGGTATTGTTGTCCAAGTTGTCATGGGGTTGGTGTGCCACAAGAATAGGGTTGGTTCGCCCCACAAGCTCGGTGAGGACGAGTCCTATGACTGCAACAGGGTTCTCTTCTGTAGCATTTGATACCTCCAGGACGTTTATGACAGTGGGAACATTGTCGTGGTTGTGGATACAGGCCAGGATTTGGAGCTCTGACCTGCGCTTCAAATGCTGGATAGTACTTCTTTTAAGTGCTGCGTATTTGTTCGAAGGATCATAAAGAAACTTTATCAAAGGTGTTATAATTGCTGTCATCACTATCACTGAGAACACGGACAGCGCGAATTCTTGATCAGTCAGAATCTGTAAAAGATTCATCATATCATCCGAGGTGAGCATCGTACTGAAAACAATTAGAGAAAAAGATTGTTTAAATTAGTGATTGAGATTCAGACCTTGCCTTGCTTCCAAATATTGAACATAACAAGCTCAGTGATGCCTTTTGCGTTAAGGATAACGCCGAGCACAAAAGCTTCATGCGTAGGGACATCAAAATAGGCGGCTGGTAACATTACTGCTCCTATCTTCACCAGGGCAGAAAAGAGAACAAGAAACCCCATAATCCACGTAGACCGAGGATTAATCCTGAAGATGTTCGTCCTCAGCCCGCTATTGGCAAGGTAACTTGGGTAGAACAATCCTGTAGCCATAATTTCCAACTTCATCACCAATGCAGATCCCAAAGGCGGCCCTTCAGGCACGACGAAGCCAAGCACTAGAGGTCCCAGTAGGTAATGCTGGCTGACGAGCTCACTGAGAAATCCGCACACAAGAACAAACAGGAAAATGGTAATGATATACGACTCCTTAACAGATTTTCCTTCCTCTATACGGTTTAGCATCCATAGAATTGTTGGCCTGAACACATATATAATCGAAAGAATAAAAATTGCTGCTGTTATTATTTCCAAAGCTGGAACTAACGCACTTTTTGTCTTGTTACCCAAAATTGCCATGGCAATCCCAACCATGCTGATGCCAATAACATCGGCAAACATTGTTACAGAGAGGGCCAGGCGGCCAAGGTCTGTGTTCATTAGCTTGAGCTCGGTTAGTAAACAACCAATGACAGGGGAACCCGTTACAGCCTGTGCTGCAGTTATAGTTGGGAGAGCTGTCTTAAGAGTCTCGTCCATTGCGACATATTTTCTCATTGTCATGGCTAGGCATAAGGGGAGTGCCAAGGTGAAGAAGAACATCGAAAGTGCAATGGCAACCACTCTTCGTTCAGGCCTTATCATTCTGTCTGCATTCATCTTCACTCCTATTGAAAAAAGGAAGAACATGAGGCCGAATGTTGAAATAGTTTCAAACACATTAGCGCCTTTTATCGGGAAGATGGTGTTTGCAATTTCCTTTCTGTGCCCCAGAAGTGATGGCCCAAATATTACACCACCCTGAAGAAGGTACACATTTTCGATTTGTTAGATACACACGGAATATATAGCTACATAATCATCCTCTGTTCATACAGAATGATACACGCTGATTTTCGAGTTAATTTTATACTGTGCTTCCTTTTAATTTTACCCTTTTTAATGCAACAAAAAGAAAGCATGGCGAATTAGTTCATATAGAAATGGTGTCCAAATGTAGGTACAAGTTTTGTTAATGTAGAGATTGAAATCGTACAAACATCTGAGAAACGATGGTGGACTGTCCCATGGGTTTGAGGCAGAGATTGATCAACTGGGAAACAATGGTGATGGCAGATAACTGCAGCAGAAGAAGAGATGTAGAGGATCTGAGAGGGTTGTGATGGCGCCATAGTCCATCGGAAACAATGTTGCCGTGGGGAGCTTGGCACACCAAACTCACATTGTCTATGGCCTGTTCGATATCTATAACCAACGTATTTATCTCCAAGCCCATCTGGGCTGGGCACCACAAGGAAGAGGAAGAAGAAAATGAAAGGAACAACGAAAGAAAGATACCGAAAAATCGGAGAAAGAAGAAGTGAATGCAACAGGTACCATACACAAGAATTACACATACACAAACACACACAGTCGGAGAGAGGAATGGGAGGTGAAGCTGATATTTTGGGAATTTAAGTCTTTGACGGGTGAGCTATATCCTACAAAATAGATAATCTAAATTCGAGCCTTTAGAAAACTGCGGGTGTTTAGCTATAGCATGCATGGATTATTCTTTTTTTTTTTAAATTTTTATTTATTTATTAACCTAAATATAAGGTAATTAGTAACATTAATCCAAATATTAATAAGGCTACAAGTTTACAAGTTTACTGGCTACAAGGCGATAGATTAGGGGCTAAATCACCTCATGTTTTAAAGAGCATACTCTAAATCACCTCATGTTTTAAAGAGCATACTGATATGACTGCAAGCTAGTGATTGATGATGTTAACTAATGAAGCACTAGAACGAAGAATTGGTCAATTTTGATTTATTTGGATTTTATGATACTTAACGTAGTCACGTTAGCAAAAGGAGGTGTGTCGAAAGTATCTGTGTTTGAATTTCTCTCTTTGCAATTTGAACTGAATTTTAACTCTCCACGATACTCATGCCCATTCGTCACATGATTTAGCAACCACAATTTTTAGAGCAACTCACAATACATTGTTATCGTGCAACTCGTGTCTATTAGACAATGTTACGTGAAGCAAATGCAGTATGAAGAGAACCTTACACGATGCGTTATACCATTAGCATAAGATGGAGTTTCAGCCAATTATACATTAGAATTCCACCTTTTGAGAGCGTATTATGGTTAATGTCAAAATCAAATTAGAGATTTTTCGAAAATGAACCGGCTCATAACATAGCTCTAAATCTTTACTTAAAAAAAACACACACACACACAATAACTACTAATAAGTATCAAACGGCTAAGAATCCTGGAACAGGCATGAAACGATGCATTCTAGAATTCTCCAGTAAGCGGATAAGACCGAAGTGGCTTCCGCGTGGCATGAAAAAAACAGTGGGCCTGCGTCACTCTCGACCCATATGTCACAAAGTAAAGAAATTTCTAGGCCTCAGTGGGCAAGTTGGGAAATCCAAGAAAACTGTGGGTAGTTACCAAAATAAAATAAAATTGTGGGCCACTAAAAGTGAGCAACCGACCAATCCCCCTATTTTTACGCCTTTCAATTAAAATATTAATTAATTTGTCTGCATTTACTCATTAATTTGCCTATTTATAGTAAGATATTTCCACTCCTATCCTTATCCGCTCGTTCATCTCAAACGTATCAGTCTCTCTCTCTCTCTCTCAGCGACGTCGTTTCGAGATTGACAGCAAGGAAAGCAAACAGCGAACTGGCCATGGACGTGATCTCCAGGAGCGCGACGACGTCGTCGAATCTGAATCCCAACGCTCCGATGTTCGTTCCGCTGGCGTATCGGACGGTGGAGGACTTCTCCGCCGAATGGTGGGCCCTGGTTCAGTCGTCCCCTTGGTTCCAAGACTACTGGCTCCGGGAGCGCTTCCAAGATCCCCAAAACGACGCCGCCTATCCCGATATTCTCGATCCTGACCTCCTCCCCGACATCGACGCCCTCTTCGACGACTTCGAGAACCACCACCACTCCCCCCGCACTCAGCGTAAGCATTTCTAACTATAACTGCTTCTAGATCATAGAAGCACTTTTAGAAAAGCACTTGTACAGTTGTGCTTTTCCCAGTAAGCAATCCAAATGCTTTTTCAAGAGTTAACAAAAAATTTCAATATTTTCCAACAAAAGCAATCATGGAAAAAGCAGCGGAACTGCTTCCCACAGAAGCAGTCCCTAACGAGTCTATTTCCTTTCACTCTGAGTCATCTCGATCGAGTTTCCGATCTGACTCTGTTTAAAATTTTGTGGTGTGCAGCGGCGGTGGAGGAACAAGAGAAGGACTTGAAGAAAGAGCTGGCGTCGTTGGGATTGCTGAAATGGCGGAAGGGCCGACCCGCGGCGGAGGCGCCGAGGTACATCGAAAAGGCTCCGAAGATTGTCAACGTGAAAGTGAGTCCGAGGCCGATTCAGCAGCCGCGGTAGACCGATTCGGTCGGCTCTGGATCACCGAGTTTGATGTAGCCTTCTGTTTTTTGGTAGATAAGCATGTATCTAGCTTTCACTGTCTGTTCATGTACATGTGTTCTACCGCTTGTAACTTTGTTTTGAGCAATAAATTAAATCTAATTAGTGACTAATTAGATCTTGTTTAAGCAACTAATTTACTATGTGGGAAGGAAAATTATTATTTAAACAGAAATTAAATTACAAAATTGAAGGCTCTGAGAAGCCTGATTACAGGCTGTGGCTCGAGCGGTTAAGAGTATTCATTTCTGCATTGAAGATCGAGTCTCTCCTAACCGTCGGATCGAAATATTTGATTATTTTCTGTTTTGCTAGCGACTGAAGGCTGTGTGATTGAATTCTGATTCAGGAGGTTGCTTCCTTTCCTTCCCAAGTGCTTGCCATCTTTCCAATCTTTTGAAGAACCCTAACGACTTCTTCCTCCGTAACGTTTCCGGTCACCGTGACCTTGTTGAGTTGTGGGTCCACGTTATATGTTTCAATATCTGCTAGCCAGAAAGAGCAGAAGCAATCAAAAAATGGGTTGGAAGTAGTTTAAGGGGCATGTTATCTGCGAGTGTTAGGATCAGTCGTGCAAGCGGGCAAGCTAGTTATGGTTGTTCTTGCTTCGCTTGTGCGCGCGTTTACGATGTGGATCCTGACGCTCTTCGCCGTAGTTTAAAGCATGAAAGTAGACATGAATTACCTTCAATCTTCTTGATGGCCTTCAAGATTTTCTTGATGCATTCCTCGCAGTGCAAGCCCACCTTCAATTCCACCACCTAAAACAACAACAAAATAGGCTCCATTAGTTTAATCAAAATCAAAAGCCATAAAATTGCAGCAATTTAAGATGGATCTTGCTTACATTTCCCATTTAATCTTGATGATGGATTTGAGCCAAAAAGTGGAAACTGTTGAGTGTGGAAAGAGTGGAAATGGGAAGGGGATGGTTCTTGATGTGTTATCATAGTGAACAGAAAGTTGAGACATATTAATAAACGGTGGTGAATGAGGTATTGGATTCTTTACTTGATTGACTGGGGCCACAATGAAGAAAAGAAGAGAGATATGGTCATGCGAAACAAAGATTTACCGATGTTTTGATTAGAAAATGTGGTTATAAGACAGAAGCTCAGGATAATGAGATACTTGAAAAAAACTCAGAAAAGATATGAAGTATTTGAAGTTAACGAAATACCTAGTGCAATACCGAGCGTAAATACATTACAAAATTTATACAGTCGACTTCACTTAATGGAATAAGACTTTATTGTTATTTTAAATCTTAAATTTTCCACTTTGTGTAAAGCTGCTTTGTTCTTGATTTCTGGCTTGAAAGCAACAAGGCTCTTCATAGGGCGGGCAAATATCATGAAAGCTGCCGGCTTTGGTTGGGGCAAAGAAAGGAAATATATTGTTTTATTCAAACTTATTCAAGAACGAGGGCCCATATATTGACCACTTTTCTTCAATACGCGTCCACATTAAGTACGTAAACTTTGCGAAAAATAATAATTTTGGTGTTTAAAATGGTCGAGAGTAATGTACCACTTTAACGATATGAAAAATTGTATGTACTTAACGTCGACACGTATTCGAAAAAAATCCGAGACTTTGGAGGGTTGTAATATTCGGTTCACACGGAGAAATGCAGAATGAACCGTGAATTTTTGTGAAAGAATAACATGGAAAAGGACCACTAATAGTCTTCCACCATGAACATTTCATTTTTTTTAATTTTTTAAGGGCATTTTCGAGTTCATGATCCCAACTTAGTGCCATTATTTCTTTGCTGTCATTCATTGTTATACTTTTTAGTCAAAATAGTTTCTGAAATTAGTATAACTATTTACTTTAATCTCTGATAAGAAAAATTAGAAGGGTTTTCTGAGTTTATCCAGCGTTAATCATTTTGGCTTTTCTGTGAATTTTTTTTCAATATCCTCATAAGTCAATAGAATTGGTCCTCTATTGACAATTTTTTTATGAAATAACCAAAATAATTTATAAGGAGTTTTAATGAAAAGTCTGTGGTACTGTTTACTTTAACGAAAAATCACATTTTTACACTAAAAAGTCAAATTTGATACTATTCACTTTACCCTTTATTTTGTCTTTATCATTAAAACTGAAAGTTTTCAAGCCATTTTCATTAGTTTTCCTTAATTTTTTATAATAGATAAACTTATGACCACTTCTATTAATTTTTATTGTTATGAACCAAAGTAAAAAAATTATGCTAATTTGAACCAGACGTGAGTGGACAGTGCGGCAAATGGAATAGGGGGTTCATGACTTTTCTGGCAGGCCAACAGATTTTATTGCAGGCCTTGAGATTGGATTCGGCTGAATTCCCTTTACTATTGAGGTACTTAACTGGGCCTCTTTGGACAGTTGGGCTGAAATCCTTTACAAGCCGCGTATATTTAATCTGACTACAACACTCATCACGTGCATAATTCTTTTCCGTACATTATTTTTCATGAATGAGCAGTTGAGATTTAACTAACTTTTTTTTTAGTAAAATCTTAACCGTTTATTATTGTCTTTTGATGCTTAGGAGACCCAAAAAAGATATATCTTTGGTCTCATAGCAGTTAGTCATGTGCAAGTTGCGTAGACATAAAAGAAATATATCCTGATAGTAGACTTGTAAAGTGTCACATCCCGGCCTGGACCCCCCACCACATCCCGGGTTCGACTCCGCCGTAGCACGATATTGTCCGCTTTAGGCCCCGACCACACCCTCACGATTTTGTTTATGGGAACTCACACGAGAACTTCCTAGTGGGTCATCCATCCTGAGATTGCTCTCGTGCGAACTTGCTTAACTTCGAAGTTTCGATGAAACCCGAAGTCAGTGAGCTCCCAAAAGGCCTCGTGCTAGGTAGAGATGAGAATATACATATAAGGCTTACATGACTCACTCCCCTAGGCGATGTGGGATGTTACAATCCACCCCCCTTAGGGGCCCGACGTCCTCGTCGGCACACTTCCGGCCAGGGATTGGCTCTGGTACCAAATTCTCACATCCCGGCCCGAGCCCCCACCACACCCCGGGCTCGACTCCGCTATAGCACGATATTGTCCGTTTTGGGCCCCGACCATGCCCTCATGGTTTTGTTTCTGGGAACTCACACGAGAACTTCCCAGTGGGTCACCCATCATGTGATTGCTCTCATGCGAACTCGCTTAACTTCGAAGTTCCGATGGAACCCGAAGCCAGTGAGCTCCCAAAAGGCCTCGTGCTAGGTAGAGATGATTGCTCTCATGCGAACTCGCTTAACTTCGAAGTTCCGATGGAACCCTGGGCGATGTGGGATGTTACATAAAGCATATTTAGCTATATACAATTATATAGGGGACAATCCATGGCACCAATTTTTTTACATAATTTTTTATAGTACTCACTTCGTAATGTATTTCAAAGATTCGAACCGCTAATCTTTTAGGTATTTATTCAAAGATCATGTCTTCCACAAATCACAAATCTGAAACCATATGACATCCACCTTTTGCTTATCTCAATTAATTAATGAAACCCTATTTGTCAACCAAAAGATGGTGAAAAGACTACGTAGTCTTCTATCACACAAAAAATGATGGGCAATAATGTAATTTCACAGGTCTAAATTTTACTTTTTTTTTATTGAAGCCTCACCTACAAGTGATGTTAAAATACCTCCAATATTAAAAAAATTAAAAAAAAATCCAAAAACAAAAACCTCTCACTCACCCCGTTCTCTCTCTCTTTCTCTATCATTTTCTCATTTTCTAAAAAAAATGTGTTCATACACACAAAGTGTGTAGGCAAATGCTAGAATATCCTCTTCGGACCCAAACTCTCCGGACCCTCCTTCTTCTTTATTTTTATTTTTTTTCTGCAGTTTTGCTTCTGCTTCTTCAATTCCTCTTCTTCAATAATCCTTCTCCTTCACTCCTAGGTCTTCTTCTTCACTTTTTTTCTTTTATGTTTATAGAAAACTTCTACATGCTCAGTTTTATATAAAATCGCAATCATCGACGATTATTACGACGTTGCCGGTAACTAGCTCCTGGGAGGCCACGATGCTGACTTCAGACAGCACGACGTCGATTATGGGGAAGCCACGACTCCAACGCGGCCTTTAAAGAAGAATGATCCGGAGGTTTGGGTCCTCTCCCATGTATTTGGGTCTTTGTTCATGTAATTAAGTTGTGTTTTACTAATAAAGTAACCCCTTTACCAAAAAAAAAAATGGATACTTTGGATGTGGTCCATAATCCTTAACATTCTTTGATTAAAATCTTAATAGTATTCAAAGTTTGATCAAAGTCCCTTGACTTTGTACACCTCATTAAATTACTATTACTATTAATATTTTTATAGTTTTGACATTAATTATTTGATATTTTATGAGATTTATAATCCTATAAATTTAAAATCCCTCACTATAATACTATTAGAAACAGTTACAATAAAAAATTCAAACATTTTGATTTAATAAATGGATAAAAACTATGTAAAAATAAGAAATAATAAATGGCAAAAGAATGTATCCATAGTATTAAAAAATAGGTACATTTTACAAAAAAATAGGTACATTTCACATATAATAAAGTGGTACATTAATAAAGAAGAATGGGTACATTATAAAACTAAAAAGAAAATACTACAAATGAATTTTTAGGGTACATATAAAAGATTAAAAAATTATGAGTACAAATGAATTAAAAAAAAATATAGGTGCTAAGAGAAATTAATACATGGGTACAAAATAAAACTAAAAAGAAAATACTACAAATTTTTAAAAACTGTTGCAAATTAAAAGTGGGTACAAACTAAAAATATAAATATATGATACAAAGTTTAGGCATAAAACATAAATATACCATATGTAATTTTTCTATCATTGATTAAATATACAATATCATGTGACGGTATACACATGGGTACAAACACAAATAAAACTTTAAAAAACAGGGCACAAAAAGAAACTAATATATGGGTACAAATTAAAAATGAAAAGAAAATTGGTACAAATTAAAAAAATATTTGCAAATTAAAAATAGGTACAAACTAAAAATAAAAATATATGATAAAAAATTTAACCATAAATATAAATATACTAATTGTAACATTTTTAACACTAAATGAATATATTTAAAAATAAAAATATTTTATTATTCAAATAATTAATGATGTTATTAATACCCAAAAATCTTGATAAAAATTTAAAAATGAATAAAATTTTAATCAATGGAGTAACAAAAGCAATGATTTGGACCTAATTTTCTAAAAAAAAAAAAAAAAAGGACTGATTTCAGTAACTAACCAAACTGAACAAATATCTTCCAGTTGGGATGCTGACATTAACCGTTGACCAACAGCACCACAACACGCCACGTGTCCATCTGTTCAATGATTCGTTGCGTCCTCTCTCCGCTTCCATGTCTCATCGGTTGGCAATTTCCTGTTTTGCTTCATCTAATTCACCAAAAACCAATGATTTATTTATAATCTCCTTTCCATCAGCCTAAAAAGTCTTCCCTTTTTCTTGCTTGTTCAGCTTCTTCTGGGTCCAATTACTTTACAGCTCTGAGCCTCCGGAGGCTCAGAAGATTGCTGGGAAAATTGAGAAATGGGGTTGTTGGGAAGCTTCATAAGGTTCCTCTTGGGCCAATGCTGCAAACCCACCACCACCGGCGGGGACGACTTTGATCCACTTGGCCATCACGGCGTCTCCGCCACCACTGTCGGCGTTTCGGCTCTTGCCCAAGACCTCTACAACTTCGAGATCACCTCTCAGGTAATCTTTTTATCGCTAATTCAACTGTTTCATCACTTTTTCGGTTCTTAAGCTCGGAAATGCAGTTTATTTCTTCGCAATTCTCGTTCTTTTGATAGGTAAAAAGCTTAATCTGAGTAAATATGATGATTTTTTTGGTTTTTACGTTTCTGGGTTTTGATAATTTCGATCGCGTTTTCTTAAAGTTGACTTTTTTTTTTCTTCTTCTCAATTTCGTATGTTTGTGATTTTTAAGGTCCCAGAAGGGCTCGGTCAGCATGTTGTCTCGTCCAGGAAAGCTCAAGCTAACTGGTAATTAGCAAACGATTCGCAATCTATCTCATTAGGATTCGTTTGGATGTGTTTTTAAAATTACCGGAAGCGTTTTAGAGAAATGTTTTTTTGGTTCCAAAAACACTTAATGCTTCCTGGAAGAAACACATAACTTGTGATTTTTCCATGAAGCACTTTTAAGTGTTTTTTCATAATTTACTTGCATTTTTATTAAGAATTGGTTTCAAAAACATTTTCACCAAAAGCGTTTTCAGTTATTTCAAGCACATCTAAACGAGCACTGCAATTACGAATAAAAAAGGTCAGACTTCGAAGAAATTTATATCCATATGAGTTAAATTTCTGTAAATTCCCAACTGTGTGAAGGTATAGAAAACTAGTTGTGACATGGAGGGAATCAAAACCGCCACCAAGAACACCCGAAGAAGCGGGTAGTCTTGTCATACAAACCCTGAAAGGACATCGAAAGGCGGACGTTGAGGTACATTGCCACAAAATTCCGACCATTACATGCTTTTCACAACTTTAATGAAATACAGTAACGTAAAAGTGCTTTTATGATTGCTTATCTGTAGGGTGTGTTGGCTTTCTATGGCCTCAATATTTCCTCTGAGGATCCAACATCATTGCCTCAAGGAGTAAAGTTTGAGTTCCAGACGCTACCGGTAATATATACTATTGCTTTTCACCACAACCAAGTGCCTGCAAAGTAGTTAGGAATTCTGATTGGTGATTCATTTTGATGAAACCAGGTTGATGAAAAAGCGATTGCAGATGGCGATACAGTGACGGTCTATGTCAGCACAGAGGATCCCAGGGAGTCATCCTGTGTTCCGAGCGATGTGCAAACAGCTGCCATTGAAAGATCAGAAGCACGCGCAGTGAGGAACTATACAAGGGCAGATGCACTTCACAAGAAGATCATTGATGCTGGATACCGGTTGGATATTCATGTGCCGCTTGCATTAATTTCGTTTAATTAATCATTTTCAATGCAGAAACAGGTTTCTAATTGCTTTTCCCCCTCCATTCAGGGTACTGAATATTGAAAACGAGGAGGTCCTTGCCCGGAAGTACAGGATCCGACTGAGGTAAAATCATCTGTTTACATGATTTCAACTAGCTGCAACATATCCTACTAGTGAAAGTTAATCGAGTCTTAAGAGCAAACAGGGGTATAGATGCGCCGGAGAGTTCAATGCCCTATGGAAAGGAAGCCAAACAGGAGCTGGTTAAGCTTATTCAGGGCAAGTGCTTGAGGGTTCTTATCTACGGGGAAGATCGTTATGGACGCTGTGTAGGCGACATATACAGCAATGGCACATTCGTACAGGTATTATATGGCTGCTAACTTTAATATAGTTGAATATCAAAGTGCGGAACAAATAAGACTAACAAAATAATAAGAAATATTATTAAACAAACGAGAATGCCGGAACGGCTACAAAAAAAACCTAAGAGACTACATTGTGAATGAATTGTTCTAAACTGACTAACAAGCCTGCTATTTATAATAAACTAACCCTAACCGAAAAGGTAAGAAACTGAAACCCTAGTGCTAACGGGCTAAGCCCAGAAAACCAAATATTCAAATAAACTAAAATACTAATATTTTCCAACAAATATAACACCAAGAAGTCTTGATATCAGTTTACAATCTCATCCAGGAAGTAATGCTCAAGAACGGGTGTGCATGGCATTACGCAGCCTACGACAAACGCCCAGAATTTGCAAGGGTGAGTAAAATCATACTTCAATTCTGTATCTTGAATCTTGATGAAGTCTAATTAATACAACATAATTTTAGCAAGAACTCATACAGAGCTACATTTGATTTTCACATGTTTCAATCATAACAGTGGGAAGAACAGGCTCGGGCGGAGCGAGTTGGGTTGTGGGCTTCATCGAACCCTGAGAAGCCATGGGATTGGAGAAAGGATAAGCGTCAAGGCAAATGACGAGCTGTTGTAAGGAAATTATTCAGAACATAAGATTATGTCTGTAACAGCAAGAAAGTAGGGTTTATACAGGATGAAAAAGAGATGTATTATAGAGGTGTCTGTCTCCGGACCGTACAAACATACACATCATTTTATTTGTACAATAAGATTACGCATGTACTCATATATCTTTACTTTGTCATCGTCGCGACCTTTCTAAGTTCATGTCTTACGCTTTCTTATAATGAATTTTTTTTTGCCAAATCGGATAAATGATCCATGTGGTCATAAGATATTCGGAAGATAGTCCATGTGCTAAAACTCGGATTGAAACCCATGTGATAGTACTCCGTTAGCAAATTTAATCAAAAAGTGATTTCTCTGTTAACTATCTGTTAATACATAGATAAAATTGTACTTTGACATGTTCCATTTAGGAATGAGCAAATACCTATTGGTTATGGGTAACCGCCCATTTAAATTAAACGGTTACTGTTATGGGTAACCGTTTAGATAAATAATCGGTTATGGGTATAACCGTTTACCCGCGAAATTTAAATGGGCGGTTATGAGTATTAACCGCGGTTATAAACGAATAACCGTTTACTCATTTATTATATATATATAAAACTAACACAAATCATGTTCTCGATCCAATAATACTTGGCACCCAATAAATTAGCAAGGAATTCATCGGTCTTTCTCTCAATAACACAGCTACAGGAATGATGATTCTCATCATCAAGGAATTCGCCAAATTAATTTAAATTCCTTGCGTGTAACCGTGAAATTGACAGAAATGCTTTGATATAAATGTCTTCTAAACAATTTTTGTAACCCAATAATACTTAGCAAATATTATATTTACCTTCATTGGTAACAGTTAAAAATATCGTCCGTAAACTATTATTTCAATTATTGGAATGGTATAAGGACTTAAAAAATTAAAATACAGAAATGTATGATGAATGTACCTATAACGGTGTTTAATTGTCAAAAAAAAAAAAAAATTTATGACATTTTTTTTTTAATTTTCAAGTTGTTAAAAAACATGTAGACGGGTGAAAAATTGGTAATGGTAATAAAAAAAGATAAACGGGTTAAAAGAGTAAATGGGTAAACGGATATTAAACGGTTACGGTTAAATTGGTATGCGGTTATGGGTATGGTTAACCGTTTATAAACGGTTATAGGTATGAGTATAACCGTTTAGGCAATTACTCAACGGGTAAACGGTTATGAGTAAATAACCATGGTTATGCGGGTATGCCCATCCCTAGTTCCATTACCTATAAAGATTAAACAATATTATTTATTTGTATACAATTAATGAAATCAAAGGTGGATAATTGGCGGTGGCCCTTGGCGTGTTAATAAGATACCTCAATATTGAGAGGAAGTCCCATTCCAGACCATTCATTCTGCCACTTCTGGATCAGCTCATTAGCCGCTTTCGTATTCCTCACCGCCATTACAACATGCGCCCCTGATTCCGCTAACTGCCTGTTCAGTTTTCATGTTCAAGCAAATCTAATTCAAACTTGAGAAATGAAATTGAGCAATGGGCACCACGGTATCAAAATTTCTCAGTAACCAAACAGAGGGGCGGAGCCCCAAATCCCAATGCAATCTTGCAAATCGAGTTGATTTATATGTACTAAAATAAACAAGCCTAACAAGAAAAATGAATTCGTCAATGTTTGAAGATGTTAAGGAAGGAGAAGTAGGAGACCTGGCGATTTCGCGGCCGATGCCGCAGGTGGATCCAGTAACAATGCAAGTGAGATCGTTGGCGGGAGGCAAAGGTATGATACAACCACCCCCTCATCCACTCTATCCATCCCAATCCTTCCTTCTTATTCTTCGTCTTCACTTCCTCTTTCGGATTTGACGACGCCGCCGCAGCCGCCATCTCAGCCTCCTCTTTCTCTCTTACTCTCCTGTGACGCGAGACAAAACAGTAGCTGGAGCCTCTGTGGCTATACATGGGTAAAATCTGTTAATACATAGATAAAATTGTTCTTATACATTGGACAGTATAAAACGAGGTAGAAGAAGGTGCACATGTCAAAGTATAATTTTACCCATATATTAACAGATAGTTAACGAAAAAATCATTTTTAGACTAAATTTGCTAACGAAGTACACCACAAGAGTTTAAATCCAAGTTATTTTAACACAGGAGCTATCCTCCGAATACCTTATGACCACAGCGATTATTTATCCGATTTGGCCTTTTTTTTCATCTGTCATAGCAATTACAATACACTGTCAGGGTGGGAGAGAGTACCTGGAGGCTTATCACTCACTATCCTAACGAGCCATGAAGAACACATTCATGAATGTTTTCGTCATTCGTAGTAATGCCCCTAATCAATTGCACAACCCATCAAACCCCAAAAGCATATTACTTTGATTGATTGGTTTTATCATTGATGGGAAGGACACTTCCTTCTTGATTCATAATGTTGACACATAAATTAATTAACGTTAAATAAACACAATATTTTATAACGTTTGCATTGAAATTAATGTTAAATTACGAGGTAACAAAGGATTAATAAAAAAGCCCGCTTTAAAAGTTTCATTAATGTTTATCTTTTCAATAATACTTGGCATAATCCTACACCAAAATCTGCCTTAATATCTACTTCTTGTCGCGTTTTATTTAGTCTAATCATGTTAGTATTAGTATTAAAATCCAAAAAGCTCCAAAGATCATTAAGTAAACACGTCTTTACTGAAATAGAAGAGTACCATAACACCACTACAGCCGCGTCTTGATATGACCAAAAGGACCTCGACCCCATGGTTACACACAACACCAGCGCCACACACAATCTAATTTCAAAAATAAAGGAAGAAAAAGGAAAACGGCGAAAAAGAGTATAGTAAGACTTCAGCTCATAACGAGCACTAGGCAGCCAATGAGGCTATGACACCTCAGCTCCCGCTTATTTAGTAGTACTAGACTCCACTGCACAGGACCGCAGGGGATTATGGCTTTTAGATTGCGAGGACCAGACCCGGCATGGACTTCCCGGCCCGATTGGAGACGCTGCTCTCCCAAACCGACGGGAAATGGAACGAGGTAATCTCGGCCGCCGACGACGACGACTTGTAGGAAAACCCGGACGAGGATTTAGCGGAGGAGGCGGGAGAGTTTCTGTGGCTGTTGTTTCCGAGGCGCGTGACTGTGAGGGAAGTGTTGAAGTACTCGCGGACGCCGGTGACTACACCACTGGCGACGGTCCAGGCGTGGACCCAGGAAATGGAGCAGTCGCGGTCGCAGCCCTCGACGAGGACGGTGGGGCCGAAGGAGGCGATGGACTGGGGGACGAACTGAAACGATTCGTTTTGGGAGCCGGTGAGGAGGCGCATCAAGAACTGGTGGGTCGGCGGACCATGGAACCACCACTCGAGGTCGGGGGCGACGATCTGGAGCACCGTGTCGACGTCGCGGGAGCTCAGGGCGTCATAAAGGGCGAGCACCACCCTTCGATTGCTGGACTCAGTGTCTTCCAGAGCTTCCAGAGAGTTAGCCAGTTCTTGCCTAGGCCTCTGTGGCGGGTTTAGAGCGAGAAAGTAAGGGTTTTAGAGAGAGAAAGTGGAGGTTTTGGAAAGAGAGATGGAATTGGGAGGAAATGTGCAGTGGGATCTCTGGTAAGGTAATGAAGGTGGGGTTTTATAGCAGGTGGATGGTGGAGGTGCCAGGGGAGTGTGGATTCCCTGCACCCGTTTCTATGTCTAGGTTGATCCGACTGGCCAATTGGAGCGCTGCCCTTAATGCTGACGTTTGGAGAGAAATTACTTTGACCAAAATGGCCTTTTTCCCGCCAATTACGCGGACATGACAACGAAAATCCAACCTTATCGTAGGCCAACAGAATCCTCTCCGGAATTGTTTTGCTAGATTTATGAAGATTTGTGAATTGTGTTTGTTTATTGTATATTGTGCAGTTAATATTTGTCAAATACTATTTGTGTTTAATTTTAAATAAAAAAATTTATAATTGCACGATGTACGATGAACGGTCAAGATTAACGGATCCTTAGAATCCAGCAAGATCCGGGTTCTATCGCAGGGGATAAGGCTGGGGGTATGAATGACGTGGCGTGCTCTTATAGGCTTGGTGGTGAGGAACAGCTGGCAGGCGATGGAGTGGCCCTTAATTTTCAGGCACGCGCATCGCCAAGGAGAGAGGAAGGTGACTTTTGATCCATTGGAGCGCTGCCCTTAACGCTGACCTTTGGAGAGAAATTACTTTGACCAAAATGACCTTTTTCCCGCCAATTACGCGGACATGATAACGAAAATCCAACCTTATCGTAGGCCAACAGGATCCTCTCTGGATTCTGAGCATATTGAGAAACTGTTAATCATGTCCGTTTATTGTACATTATGCAGTTAGTTTTTATTAAGTATGATTTGTATTTAATTTTAAATAAAAATATAATTATTATTAGCATTCCAAAAATCTCATTCTACACAACTCAAACTTTCTATATTAAGAAAGAAAAATACACTTGTGAGTAGTGTAGAATAAAATTTTTAAAATACCAATAATACTTTCCAATAAAAATATTTAAAATAATTTTTGACCATACGATGTACGATGAACGGACAACAATGACGGATTTTCAGATCCTCACAAAAAGGATCCGGGGTTCTATCGCAAGGGATAAGGTCGGGGGTATGAATGACGTGGCGTGCTCTTATAGGCTTGGTGGTGAGGAACAGCTGGCATGCGATGGAGTGGCCCTTAATTTTCAGGCACGCGTATCGCCAAGGAGACAGGAAGGTGAGGGAAGGAAGCAGTCGAGCCAACTTTTCTTGACCATTTTGGCGCCACCTGTTTCTTCTCTTTCCGTTCGGGACCCACCTAGTTCCGTTACTCGTTAATTTATCGGTGGCCGTAAAGTCTGTTTAATTTCTCTAAGCTATTGGCTTCGTGGGTTACTAAAGGTAAATTTTTTAATTTATAATTGTGTGACTTGTATCTTTTAAGTATTCGATGCTTTGTTATATTCTATAAAAATTGTTCATTATGAATAACATTTATTTTGCATATGGCTCTTTGTTATATATATATATATATATATATATATATATTATTTTTTTTATTTTTTATTTATTTTTTTTTTTTTTAATAAAGTATATTATTACTTTAGTTTACACTACAAAAAAAGTTTGAACTTTGAAAGCAGAACAATCCACCACTTGCAAAGTTTAGTTGAACTTGAAATGTTTCTAGGGTCATATATTAGGCCATCTTCAACTGAGGGCTGGCCAGATGGCTCGTTTTAGCCATCTGGTCCTCCAAGATATTAATATTTTAATGAACAGTATATGGTCATATTTGTCTATGTCTCCAATTGAGGGCCAAAGGGCCATAAGGCTTGTTTTAGCCCTGTCACAAAAAACCATCTCCAACCGAGGGTCATAGGGCCAAACATAATTTATTATTTAAATTTAAAAACTACAACAACTTAAATTTAAAAACTACAACTTATATTTAAAAACTACAACTTAAATTTAAAAACGACAAATTAAATTTAAAAACTACAAATTAAGGTGGTGTATTCAATTGGGATTTTAAGGGATTTTAATTATTTTAATGAATCTAGGGGTATTCAATCAGGATTTTAAGTGATTATATGAAATTCAAGTTATATTCAATTTGAATTTTAAGATAATTTATTAAATTCATTATAAATCTGGGTGTATTTAATTAGGATTTTAAACAAGTTTATAACATTCTAGGTGTGTTCAATTAGAAATTGATTTTAAAGAATTTGAGAAAGTTGAGGAATTAGAGGGAATTAGAGAGATTTCGTAGTGTATTTTAAGTATCCACAAATCTCACATATTCCCGTGAGATTTCGTGGGAATTGAATCAAAATTTTATATGGAATCTCTACAAATCAATTAAACTCCATAAAAATCCATGGATTTATAAATCCATTAAAGTCTGAAATTCTCAATTGAATACACCCCCCTAATGATGTAGGAATGGTGAATGAATAGTTTAGGTATTTATAGGGAAAAAATAGAATTTTTAAGAATTAAAAAAAAAAGGCCCAAAAAAAACCAAAAAAAAAGAAAGAAAAAATAATCCAACGGCTAGCTGACGGCGCTAGCCGTTGGATTCAAATTTTAGTTTTAGCATTCATGTCGGTTATAACCAACATGATTGAGAGTTTTTCTGGCCAGCCCTTTCAAATTCCGTGGGGCCCTCTCATATTCCACGAGCCCTCTGGTCTAGCCCTCGGTTGGAGACGGTTTTCGGGCTATTTTCGACCCTCTAACCCTCTGAACCCTTCGGTTGGAGATGGCCTTAGGTTTAAGTTTTGAAACCTTCCAATATAACAAAAAAACAGCCGGTGAAACCAAACGGCTTTTAGATTAGTTGTCGGGGAAATTTACCTACAGTCTCGCACTCTTTTTTTTCAAACTCGAACAGATTAAGGGCAGCTTTCAAGTGCATCTCACATTTTCAAAGGGCAACCCCAATTCTTCCATGAATTTTTTTTGAATTTGAGAGCGTCAGTTGACCCACCTTGTCCCAAGGTGCATCCGTCTCCGGCTTGATCAGCTCCAAGTTTACCAAGGTCCATACATTTCCAATCATGCACTCTTTGAAAACAGCAGGTTCACAGTAAAGAAGTTGATGGGCAAATACAAGTGACGATGACTCATCGGCATGTCGCAAAGGATGCCATCACAGAGTGGGATGCCACTGCAGGTGAATAGTTTGGAAGGCCACTGCGGGTAAAAGTGACAAAGACCGGCACTGGTTGTGCTATCAAGGAAAGTGGACTATGATATTTATATTCTTGTCAGTTGTCACTTTTCCCTGGATTAGCATCAAATTTGGGACATTCTCATTGAATAAGATGGTGCCTAAATACAGTGGGCCGGCTCCTTTACAAGAATATATGATCATCCAGCTAGTTATGTTGCCCTACTCAAGTTTTTCTCTCGGAATTGTAATTAGCCAAGCAATGTTTCTTAACGAAAACATACTTTACATCCCCTAAGCTATAGGATTAACCAAAATGGTAACGCTTTCGGTACCGGCCTTCATGGCCACTTTTGGCAGCTCCAACACATAAAAGAGATAAAGTTCTCACTAGTACTAGTACACGCTATCAACTTGTGCAAATAGAATCAAGAGACAAAACAACGAGAGGAGTACATAACGAGAAAATGGAAGTGCGAGAAATTAACTTATCAGTCTCTTTACCTAACATTCGAACTTGGGACATCTTCCAACATTAGGAAGAAATGTACCGCTTGGGACATCTTCCTACGACAAACATCCTCTATAAATTGTACGATTGGGCCGAAAGAGCAGAAGCTATTACTCGTTCACATTTACATGTTAACTCGTCTTAACCTTTAAGATTACTTCTTGTAGCAACTGAAGCTATAATTCATCTATTTCATTGCTAACCCAAGCCCCTGAAGGTGGAACCACCTGAACTCAATACTTCAAGAGCTAAAAAGCAAGCATCAGTTATGGTAATGGAAAAAGAAAGACGAGCTCTCAAGTTGATGAGGCTTTTACAAAACCATGTAAAAATCATCAAAACCTCTAAGCAGCCCTACCATTTTCAGAACTCGACGACAAGCACAGTTAACTTGACAGGAGCTTAGATCAGATGTTTCTATCCCAATAGAATCAAAAGACAATTACTGATTCAAACACAGGCAACTTAAGAGTTCTAAGTCGGATAAAATAATAGAAAGAGAGAAACGGGCAACTACATCTCAGAAAAGAAACATTGCTCAGTAGTAATAATAGAGTGGATAATTTCTTTTAATTGCTGTTAAACTATCAATGATCACAATATAGCTAAAAGTGAAAAAGAAACCGAAGAACGAAAAACATTTATGCATTTGAACACAGAGAAAAGAAACTTGTTTCAGAATTATACTACAGAAATTCATACACAAATCGTAACGTTATCTTAGCTTTTGGGGCTATGTTTCTTCCCTTTGTATCAATGAAGGAACAGGTGGGGTCATAGTTTCATCCTTACCTCTTACATGGGACTCTTCTTTCACTGTTGAAAGTCTGCTTGGACTCAGAGAACTACCGATGCCATTCTTGGTTGGGCTTAAGTAGTTCCCCATAGGAGAATTCGGACCAGATCTAAACTCAAGCGATCCATCTTCACGAGGCAAGGGTGAAATTAGTGGAAGGCCTTCACTTTCCTGTTGTTTTCTATAAAACTTTTCTTCCACAACGTCATAGGAATTCCCGGTCCTCACTTCCTGAGCAAGAGAGCACCAACAACAGCAAAGCCACAACGTGCAATCAGAGAGTGCTGGTTTACCAAAGCAGAAGTTATAAGAAGGCAAATTGAATCTCTTTCTCATTTGGATCCTCCAAAAGCCACCATAGAGCAAACCAAATAGACATAGAACTAGGCCAGTAACTCCAAGAGCCCCCCGAACAGTTTCATTGTCGATATTAACAGCAGCCAAGTTAAAAATCCAGAACGGAGCCATGCAAAACAGAATAAATGTCATAATATGAACATACATGTTCCCGAATCCAAGCCTCTCCATATTCCACCCGAACACACAAAAACTACAAAAGAGTGAAACATACGCTATAGAAATATCATCCCAAATGTCAAGTACTCCTCCGCTCCATTGTGGTTTACTCTCAACAACTCGTTGGTCAGTCCTAAATGCAAAAGAATATTTTCTCTCAAATGTTTTTGACCTTGATCTTTCTGCTCCTTCACCAGTGCCGATTGGAACCTGTGCTTCCTCATCCACTTCTGAATCATAATCCTTCCCAAGGGGGCTGACAATGTTGTATATACCAGCAAATGCAGGTGCACCAATAGCAAAAGATATACATATTGCAACTCCTATCGGTGGTCGTTGAGCTCTTCTGTAACCCAAGTTTAAACCACAAAGTGCATACTGACCAAAGCAATTCAGATGAAGCAGGGCAACAACAACCATCATGTGGGCCCATTCGTGGGGCTTATAAGTACCATTTTTACAGTAAACCTTTCGAAGTCTGGAAATGTCTTCTGGTTTCCATCTACACAGAAGTACGAGGTGGTAGAATCGCTTCGGATGGTTGTACAAACACAAAAGAGTAAAAAGTGCATTGAGAATTTGATTATTGACTTCAAACCATGCATCTCTCTCGGACTTCTTGGGTATTGCCTTGTTCAACATTCCAGTCATGACCAGAAACAAAATTGCACCTGAAATAGCAACACAGACGATCCACGCAAAAAGAGCCATGTTCATTGGGTCTTTAATCCATTCTTTGCCCATTTTCAGGAGTGAAACCCAATCAATTTTCTTAGAAAACACCCCATGGATTCGTTCTTTAAAGCCATGGCCGCTTGAAGCCACAGATCGTGACATTTCATCTCTCTCCTCAGCCAACCGCTTGAACCTGGCAGATGCAGAACCAAATTTGAAGAAACTAACTCTATTAAGAGGAGCATCAGGAGGGAACCTTTTCGGAGACTTCTCATTGGTTAAAAAAGTCTTCCGGGATGCTGAAACCTCAAAGGGGGTTTGACCCTTCACTTCACTACCATTCGATTCTTCAATTTCCTCCTTGTGGTTTCCATTATCAGTCGAAACCATTCTCAAATCAAAGAACAATTGTCTTCCAATCGGTGTCAGAGACTCAGAGTTGTGAAATCAATGTCGCAATGCGCACTCTTTCTTCAACGTTTCCACTGAAAGGCGTTATCGGAAAGAAGAGAAGCAAGGAATCCACAAGTTAAAAAAATAAACATTGAAACAGAAGACTTTCAATCACAGGAAGCAACCCAAAAGAACCAAAACCACTAACCAAGACTGAAATTTCACATACAGAATTAAACCCAACTCATAAAAACACAAAATATGATCAAAAGCCCATGATATTCAAAGAACAAGAGGCTGCCACAGTAAACCCTCATTAGCTATTAGCTAAGCATCAACATATTAATCAATACCCATGATTTTGCAAGGAAAAATGAATCATCATACTTCAAAAATCCAGAAACTGATTAAAAAAAACCCATATTTTCATCAAAACAGTGGTCAGATGTACAATTGAAAGGCACCCAGAAAGTTAAATTACACAGCTTAATTATAAATAAATAAAAATATTATCGATGCCCAGAAAAACGAATCAAACAAACTTTATGCAAGTAAAAAGGCGGAGCTCACGACATACCCAAAAAATGGCGGAGAAACCAGAAGAAGCCATGACTGTAACTTTTCCAAGTTTTTCTTTTTCCCCTGAAGACTTGTTCTTTTGTGAAGAATCAAAGACCCTCCATTGAAACGGAAATAGGGGTTGCTCAAGTTTCCAAAAACGACAAACTGCCAAAATATTTTGCAAGTTACAAAAGGGTCAAACTTTGGCGGAGACCGGTTCGGGGAGATAATCTGCAAAACGGCGACTGCCGCACGAATTGCTGGCAAAGGACCGCGTCGTTTGATGAAATTTCCCTCTGACGGAGGTCAAAGCTGAAAGCTTTGAAAAGCAGTACTACGGGGGCAAGTAATGCAATTAAATAAGATAATTAAAAACAAAGTTGTGTTTGCTCTGTATATTCGCTCTGGAAGGTGGGAAATTATTGTGGCGCGTGGAAAGAGTGTGATTGGATTAGAAGTTCGGAATATTTGTTTGTTGATCTGTGTTCCCACTCACTCTGCTTTGCTTTTTAATAAGGTACTTTAACGAAAAACGTCTAGTAATGTTTATTTTAATAAAAAATTATATTTTTATATTAAAAAGTTAAACCTGATACTACTTATTTTACTCTTTATTTTATCTTTATCGTTAAAATTTAAAATTTTCAAATCATTTTCATTAGTTTTCATTTTTGATAAAGATCAGGTGTGTGATCGATCATCCGTTGATTGAAATATAGAAATTAAAGAAAAAGGAGAAGATGGAAAATCAAGTGGGAGACATTAGAGTCATATCTTTATAGGTAGAAGAACCATCAAGTTATCCAAAATGGAGGGATGTCAAGAAAAGTGGAACTTGAAAGGGTGGGGACTCATTTATTGCTGAATTTGACTCGGCGAAAATGACTGAGGATGCGGCTTTTACTTCAATACAGGTTTCGGGGAGAACAAAGACGTGAATTAGACTAGTTGATTAGAAAGACGCACTATTTTATGTGTTAAAATGGTTTGGAATTTCACTATTTGTCGGGAAATAATAAGGACAAGGTTTTGGGTCGAATCATATGCGAGGGTAGGAAAAGCTCGCGTGCAAAAGGGCAAATAGATTATATTGCAAGTAATGCATACCCAATAGACAAGGAAGACTTAGTTGCACTGTTGAGATACTACAATGACATTCTAAACTAATAATACAATCTAAAATACAACAGTAACATGCAGACAACATAGAAAAGTCTCCCTCCCATCGGAGTCGTTTGTCATGTCATGAGTACAAATTGGATAGAAATCAAAATTCCGTTTTGCACTATATTCTTTTTCTATACATTTGTTTAATCATGTTCGTTATTTTCGGTTGATTCCATTCAATCCAATAACCAAAAGGGTGAATAATATATATAAAGTTAAACCAAGCGATGCTCATGTAATGGGCAGGTTGACACAAGGGTTAAAGTAAAGGAGTAGTGCATCAATAGAACCCCATGCATTTTAGAAGCAAACCCAATTCATACAGTGGTTTGAATATACACACAAATTACAATCCGGCGGACTCACAAAGATCAATTAAAGTCGAAAACACAGTGATTAAATCCCAAATCAACTACAATTTAGTTCCAACACATTGTCAATGAAGTGCAACGGAACGATGTACGCGTAATATAAAAACCGAATCTTACAAATGGAGAAACCACACAAACATCATTTCATAATTTTTCAACTCAGGTAAGATCGTCCTCCTCGAGTTCCTTGGACTTCAGCTTTTCCTTCACTCTCAGCAGCAAGGTTGTCTTCCATGAATCCTACACGGGAAATCCAACACCGAGCATCAAAATATCGAATTTGAGTAGATATACCGATGGGAAAGAAAACACAGAGAATGCAATAGGTGTTTTTTGAACTTGGACACGTAACATCGAATGCAAGAGACGTACCAGTGGGGTCATACTATCAAATTCCTTGACCACGTCAGTGAACTTCGCAATGTCTTCCTCATCAATTGAAGCGGCAATATCCTGCATAAAACATGACGACGACTTTCTCAAAATTACTACCTTGTTAAGTGCTGTTTTCATGCTTTTTAATCAATCAACATGAAACAACTAAACATCATTAAACTGAAAATACGTCCAATATAATAGTAACTCACCGCTAAGAACCTGTATTCCCTTGTTCCTGAAAAAGTAGGATCTAATTCCTGCAAAGGTACAAAAAAGTAAGTAATTTTTCCAACTGATAAGGTATGCAATATCAGAATCCTAAACAAGAGCCAAACTCAGACCTGATATCGCTCTAATGCATTGGTGATTGCAACGACATCTCCTTTGCAAAGTTGGCAGATTCCAGCATTAAGAAGATGCCCCTTAACTCCATACTTAAGCAAGTTGTTGTTGAGTGAGTGCCGTGCAATTTCTTCATAAATTTCAATAGACTTGGGGTACCTGCAGAATATAACATATTTGTCGGTTATTTACCAGCATTTGTATCAATGAGAAATTATAAAGAGGTGTTAGTTAAGCAAAAAAAGTGTTTCAAGCTTTCTGCTATTACCTTCTCCGTGATTTGGAGTAGGTTATAGCTTTGTATCGAGTATGGGAACCGAGATAGAACAAAAGAGTATGATTACTCGTTATAAACTAGAAGGTTCTAATTAAAAAAAGAAAAAGTAAAGCCGTAAAAGCAAAGAATGTACACAAGATGTTTGTGTTATCAAAAGTATGAGAATCCCTTTTAAACTAGACAAGGTTTTAAATAAAAAGAAATCCCCAAGTAATGCAGGAAAGTGGCAAGAATACACAATGTTTTTGCTATTAAATGGTGGGGAGAGACTTACTGTTCAATCTGCGCAGCAAACTGAGCAACTTTCTGCTTGCACTGGTTGGCCGATGTTGTTACTTCTTCATTTTGGAAGAAATCAGCTGCCCTTTCAAAGAACTCCATAGCCTTCTTAATATCTTGTTCAGATTCATATAGTTCAGCAATTTCCTGCATGGAAAATATGTATCCCATGTCAAATAATGACTCCTATGGTTTCCATAGCATCATATACTACGGTTGCATTCAGCAAGAAAAGCATCAATGCCAAGAGTACAAAGATGAATGATTGAATTAATTATTGTCATCACCCCTGCCCTTCTCCCCTTCTCCCTGTATATGGGGTTAGACATGAATTCTCACCTTCCATTATTTTACTATTACATACTCTTATCTCCTATCAAATTAATATTTTGGATCTGTTCGCAACTGATCCTATGTTAGTCTTTGACAGCTTCTTTGATCTTCTACCTTCTATGTTAACTAAGCCTCTTTGGTTATGGGTGAACTTACACGGCTACAATGTACATGTCTTTACTGTTTCTCTTATCTGCATATTATTACAAACAATGGTAGAATGACAAAGGGAACGGCATATTGAGAACTTACAAATGGGACACCAAATTAATGGCAAGAAGAAATTTAAAATATCATCTTTAAACAAAATATTGATTCTTATATAGCTGGAAAAACAATACCTTATAGTATCTTGCAGCCATATTAAGCCTTCCAATATCACACAGCATATTTACCGCCTGCTCTAAGCAAGAAATAGCTTCTGCAGAAGACCAGAATGAAGTTACAGATTACAATTAAAATTATCCTAATCAGAAATGCACACAATGTATCAAGAACGATATAAATGGGAATAAAATGCAAGTAGAAATGGGGTTATACCGTAACTGGACCAAAAAAATATTCATGCCACAAAAGTACTACTACCATATTACAATAAGATAAACCAAGGTAAAAGTAGTAACACTACCAGCCCTTGTACCCAAGTTGCTTAGTTTGATTTAAACTGTTTGCCTAACAAAGGTATTTCTTCCAAAAGATTTGCTACTTATGGTGCACTAATATAACAAGTTCAGTATTGCTAACGTAAAAAAACTTGACTTTATGTGATGTATCCAAAATGAGATTCCAGACTGAAGCTCTCTCTGTGATCCATCTCTTTTGCGGAAATGAAAGACAAAGCAAACAGTTTGGCTGATTCTCTTCATTTCCCAGATGATTATTTCCCCTTCCAGGACTTTGTGGGCAGTGAGGAAGCATATATGTAAGATGCAACATAATACATATACATACCGTTCACATTTGTTTTCTTGTAGCAATGTGCAGCATCAACATAAGCTGTGGCGGCTTCATGTTTGCTTTCATTCTATAATGGAAAAACATTGCCATCAGGTTTTGTTAAAAACATTAAAAATGAAAGAAATTGCCTAGTCGAAACATCAAAACCACTAACCTTCAAATGACAGTTGGCCAACTTGACATATGTTGCTCCAGCTTTGTCCCCTGAAACACCATTTTGTAAAGATTACAAGCAATTGAAGTGGTCACTGACAAGATCTAGTTTCAAGCAACTCAAAAATACTGTAAATTTTGTCTTTCAAATAGCCACCACAGAAACAAAACAATATGAGATTTGTCTGTGAGAGAACGAGGCATCAGTTCCATCATATTGATATTACAACAAATACATGTGAACCGTACGGTTTTCCATGCCTATCAATTGGAAGGATCCATATCCCAATTTCACACTTTTCATAAAATTGCAAAAAGAAAACGCCGATACTAAGTTAGAACTAGTCGTAAACTGAACACCATATGCAGATTTATATCTATCCTCTCTTTAGGAAATATGCTTGCAGCTACTAAAATTTAAAACATTTAAACAACCCAATCCAACTTTCAAACAATAAATCCAAAACAAAATCCAACACGGCTTACACCAATAAACCTATTCATCTGAGCGCTACTCCATTCATTGTTCATATCATTCAATTCAAGACTTCCAATTCAAACAAAGTTCAATCCTTTCCAGCAAAAGGAGATCAAGCAAACCCTAAAATTCAATATTTAACAGAATTTTTTTACCAGATCGAAGAATTCGAAAACTTCCACTACATAAAAAAAATATAAAAAATAAAAAATAAAATACTGTAAAAAAGGGAAAATCCACATTCATCGATCAGGGCCATTGATTGTGATCAAACCCATGATTGAGTCGATGCGATACCAAAGACATCAAAACCCCCAATAAGAGATCCCCAATTATTAATTTCTTCATTTTCGTTCCAATCAAATTTTCTCGGGAAACAAACACACCAATAAACCCAATGAAAAAAAAAAATCAAACGTTCGAAGGAACGCAGAAAGGGGAAAACTCACAGGATTTGGCAAGCTTGTAGGAATTGGCAGATTTGTCGAAGAGCTCGGCGGCGTCTTCATGTTTGGACCCGAAAAATCCCCAGCTGTTCAGTTTCTTCTCTGCTTTCTTCTCGAATTCCTCCGCCCTAGCTAATTGATCGCCCATTTTTTTTCAATATTTTTTTTTTTCCGAGTTTTTCTGAGCTCTGGAGATGGAGGCTTAGAGGGAAAGGTAAAACAGAAGTCGCGGTGGGAAATAATCTTTGTCAAAGAAAGTTCTAGAAGGTTTCTTTCAGGGACGGAAGACGAAAGGTTGGTCGCGCTTGTCATTTTGGACGATTATTCGTCTTGTTATATTTTCGCTCAAAAATGATAATAATTGTAAGGGAAATTTTATTGGAACCATTCAACCTCTTTTTACACCAAATACAAAAAATATTTTCTTGAAATTCCTAATTCACCTTTTGATTAAAACTGAAAAAAAGAAATAAACAAAATTGAAATCTCTTTCCACACCCAGTGGTTCTCTTCCACCTTAAACCCCACGGAAGATTCACCGACGATTCTCTATGATAACTTCAATTCATTCTTTTAGCATCACAGCCGTCTTATATGGCACACCATTCAGTTTTCACAAGTTTTGACTTCGAACAGTCCATACAAGATAAATTATCCCTTTTTGACTCAACGCCTTCCTCGTCGACGACTCCGCCATCCCTTCTCGGGCATAGGCATTTGTGGTTCTCCCCATTGCCAGCCATTGCCAGCTCTATACCACTCAGAAACTTGTAACTAGAGAGGAAGTTCTACACTTGGGTTTTCTCAATCTACTTATCCTCTGCATTATCAAGCATTGTGCTTCGGCTTCTTGCTCTTGATCTTCACGTCTCTAACTGTTTGAATGAGTTGCGGCAAGCGTAGCTTCAAGTAGTTGAACGACAGCAGAAGCACCACACTCATTGATGTACGCCTTTTGGTCTCCACTTGTACAGACTCAACGACGTATGCCAAACGCCCTAACATAAAAGTTGCAGGAATGAGCTCCTTCTCAACCAATGACTACCACGACACACCACCTATGCAAGCTTCAATCGAAGTGGTCCTAGGTATGTTTTCCAGCGAAGGGAGGGGCGGCCGCCACTTCTCGCCCTCACGTAGTATAACGCCCCGCCCCCGAAATATTTATTTTCGAGAAATAATTCCGATGATAGACCCAAATTAAATTCTTGTTTACATTACTACCAATAATCACGATTCTTTATTTAATTTTCTTAATACCTCACAAAACTATAACCATAATTAACTTACCCAAAACATACGATTAAATTTGTATAATTTATCACTAACTTTTTCTCTTAAATCAAACTCCCAACTAAAGATTTAATCTCAATTATTAAGGCTTCATCTTACTCTTGTTAGACTGCCTACGTACCCTTTAGCGGGATCAAGCCTTTCGTAGTTCATAATTCCGTTTAAAACCATTCTTATAGCCATTTCCAAAAATATTCTAGAAACGGAAATATTCAACATTAGCCTTCACAATCGAAACACATCAAATGGATACCAAATTCTTATTTAAAATATCAAAATTTGCACAAAATGGCAGCATCGGCCCACTGGCCACACGCCGCCGCACGTGCCGCGTGGGTGGCGGTTTCCGGTGAACGCCAAATTCCGACCAATTCTAAAAAATACCAAATTTTACAGGCTAATAGAGTTTAATGAGAGGAACAACTTTCATACCTGAGGCGAAGTTTAATTCGGCCGGGAAACACCTCAAATCACACTTGAACCGTCGAAAACCCTTGATTTTGGGGGTTCTTGATTTGACTCCAAAACATCTATGATGCCCCAAACAATGCATGGGCTTTGTTCTTGAGGTTGAGGGGAGCCAATTGGTGGTGGTGGTTGATGGAGTTAACTTCGGAGTTGATGGATTTCCATCCCGAAGCCGAAGCACCCACCGGTGCATTTATTCCCAAATTCGAATCCAATCTCCTCAAATTTGATGTATAAATGGTAGAGGAAGGGTCAATATGAGGATTGGGAGTGGTGGTTCGGCTCAATTCGTAGGGAAAACGATGAATGTTGTCGGAGAAACCCTCCAGCTACAACCGGGTTGCAGGTCGCACGGGTCAAGGGTTGATTCCATGCTTCTCGTTTCTCTCCCTTCTCCTCCTTTCTTCTGCTCCCCATTGGTCCAACCCCTTATCTTTTCCCTCATTTCTTTCATTTTCCCTTATTTTCTTTTCATCATAGCCATCCATCTTTCATTTCTCTTTTCTTTTCTTTCATCTCAACCACACACATGGCACCATCTGATAATTCGAGAAAATTTGGATCCTTTTAGTGAGGGCCAAATTTACTAAAGATCTCTAACTTTAAATGTTAATAACTTCTTCGTTATAACTCCGTTTCACGAACAGTTTGCGCCTATGCTCTCGTGAGATCGAGCTCTATTCAAACATATAAATTGTGACCTCGAAGGGTCTACGGATTTTAAATTAGTACTTTCCAAACTTCAAACTTCGTAACTCGTTTAATTTAAAACTCAATTCAAATAAATTAATATAAATTCTCGAAAAATAATATAAAACCTCAATAATACCAATACGTAAATTATAATAATTTTAGGTAACAAAATTTTAAAATTCCTCAATTAAATTTTCATAACCCTGAATCAATTTATTTTCGATTTTTCTCCACATATTCATAATTATGAATATTCAATTCCATATATTTAAAATTTTAGGGTATTACACGTAGCTTCGACTATGCTTGTAGGCCTCCGATGCCAGCGTTATGATTGAAGAGCGTGAGAAATAGAGGAGGGAGAAGGAAAAATGAGGAGGGAGATGACCGAAAGATGAGGTGGTTAAGAGATGCCGGCGATAAGAGATTTACGCTGGCATCAATGAAGAAGACGCTGAAAATTGGTGGGCAGATATGTGTATTCATGTTCTTTTAATTTATTTTTACTTTTTAAATAACGTCGGGGCAAAATGGAGAGTTTAATGGCAAAAATATTTAAGTTGGGTTTGAAGATAAGATAGTTGGGTTTAAATAAAATTTCCCTAATTGTAATGTTAAACCCCTTCCTTCATTTTTTATTTTTATTTTTTGAAGTATATCCATATTTTTACACTAAGAGGATAGGAAGTTCGGCTAAGCCACACAATAAGCAATTTAATTTGGTATCGAATTCGTCATCCATGAAATTCGAACTAATAATTTGGTATCAAATTCACCATCCACGAGATTGGAACTAAGACCTCTCACTTTCAAGTGAAAAGGAATACCACCAAATCGTGGTATTGAGACTCCTCTTTAACGTAGATAATATCGTTTATTCATAAAAAATATTATAATAATTACTCATTTTAAATATTTAACAATAAAATTCCTAAAATGATTTAAAAAAAAGGAACCATGGCCCAAATGTGAATAATGGAGGCCCAATCTCAAAAAGTTTTGTTATTGGGTAGATATTTGGGGCCATCAACTACTTGGAGATCCATAGATAAAGTAACCCAACAACCCAAAACTGCTCATGTTCTTTCTGCAAGAACCAAGAACTGGAGGGATTTGACGGCGGTAGCTGGGATTATTGACAACGAAGTGACCCCGAAGGACGCTGTTGTTGAGCCGATGCGCCTCCCTCAGGTCCTTTGCATTGACTAACTTAAACAAGTGAGAATTTCTGCAGACGTTTTACATACAACAGATTAAGGAATTTAAATCAAGGGTTTTAATTTTCTCCATCGTTTTCTTTCGTATTGATTTCGAGATTGGTAAAAAGTTCAAATTCAGAGTTGAGTTTCTTGCATCTCACAGGTTTTAGCTTCTGCTTTTTCCGATAATTTTACAAGTCCAATAAAACCACGGGTGGGAAACATCGTCAGAGTTATCAAACCATCTGGGTCCCGAGCCGATTCCGGTAAGGTATTCGGTCGGGGGAGTTCCGTCAGGCGGTCCGACCCGATCCTTCTATCCGGTTCAAGCGGTTCATCCAGTCCGATCCGGTCCAGGAGGTCCGACCGGGTCTAGCCGGTCCAACCCGGTTCTTTTGCGCTGGAGCTGTTGAATAATACCTTACCAACAGGTACTAATCTTGTTTTGCGCCTTTTTCGCTTTCGTAGCAATGGTTGTAGGGTCGAAGGACAAAATATGGGCATACGCAAGTCAGTAACTTCTGTAAAATATTTATAGATCTAAGTGGCCCTCAACCAACAGTCAATAACACTAGAATTTCTTCTGATCGAAACACGAGGCGGTACATTACTTATTATTTTCCCATTAAAAATGTTATTTTTACTTAATTATTCTGTTTCCTTCCCACTAAAATCTCACAACATAAGAGTTGTCAACTATATATTCCACGTCCAAAACATCACCTCCCCAAATACCAAAAAATGGTGAAACAAGAAGACACCAATGGAGGAGCTCAAGTCCTTGCCCTTCCACTCTTACAGGACTCCAAGTCCTTGGAAGCTCAATGTTCATCACAACAAGGGGCCTCATTTTCCGGGGCTGTCTTCAACATATCGACCACAATGATTGGCGCCGGTATCATGTCGATTCCGGCGACCACCAAGGTCCTCGGCGTAGTTCCTGGCTTGGTTCTGATTCTGCTGGTCGCTTTCTTTGTGGAAGTCACGGTGGAGTTCCTGCTCAGGTACACCAACTCCGGTGAGTCTGAAACGTACGCCGGCATGGTGGGGGAGTCTTTTGGGGCGTGGGGTTCGGTGGCTGTGCAGATTTGTGTCATTGTCACCAACCTTGGTTGCCTCATCATTTATTTCATCATCATCGGTAAGTAAAGCTTTCTTCGCTACCTTTGCGTTATCCCTAAGTAAGGAATTTGAAAAGTTTTTTGGGAACTTTAACGAAAATCTCTGTTTATTTTAACGAAAAATCATATTTTTATACTACAAAGTCAATTATAATACTATTTATTTTACCCTTTATTTTGTTATTATCGTTAAAACTCAAAGTTTTCAAACTATTTTCATTAGTTTTCCTAAGTATTTTTGGATTTGATGGAATCACGTGAGTTGCATCGATAACATGTTAGCACATTTTTATTAACGATATTCACATGGATAAATTGTCAAGTTTTACATGTTCTGGATGAGACGATCATATCTGACATTCTAAAAGATGCCAAAGCACAATGTAACAAATATATTTATGTACGTTGTCAATGGCGTATCAATAGTCCGTTGTTTAATAAGGAACGGACTTCCGTTCCATAGAAGTATTGTCATCCAAATTGTTGATAAGATAAAATGAAAAATACACATAAAATCTTCCCTTTGGATTTGGGTTTGAGTTTTAGAATAAAACAACAAGAACAACTGGGCCATGCTGTATAATAATGGAGGTTTGGTGTCTGATAGGGACATGCAATTATCCCATACTCCCATATCTTTTGGATAATTAATATGCAACTGCAATGCTAAAGTAGCGGTATTTCAAATCAATTACGCTAGATCATGTGATCAAGTTAAAACACATGACGACACTTAACGGATAAAGTCACAGGGTAAATTAGTCTATGTAATTAACGTGTCGTATCATATAGCAATACTGAACACATTAATGTAAGAGAGTTTCTTGCTTTGGTTTTAGGGGATGTGCTGTGCGGGAGTCAGTCTGGAGGAACCTTGCATTTGGGCGTTCTACAAGAATGGTTTGGCATCCACTGGTGGAATTCTCGCGCTTGGGTGCTTCTCTTCGTTGCAGTCTTCGTGATGCTTCCATTAGTCTTGTTACGCCGAGTAGGTCAGTATACTTTGATTAAAGCGCTGATGCTGAACGGTTAATGTTAAATCAGGTTACTCTAGTTTTTTCGTTACTTGTTGCCTAATGACAGATTCACTAAGGCACACTTCAGCGGTATCCATTCTGCTAGCAGTGGTTTTTGTTGTCATATGTTCTGCAATGGCAATTTACGCGTTGTGCAAAGGGAAGACTCAGAAGCCGAGGCTTTTTCCAGACTTTGCGAATCAAGTCTCGGTGTTTGATCTTTTCACCACCATCCCAGTTCTTGTGACAGGTTTCGGATTCCATGTCAACGGTGAGGGCACATGATTTTTGGTCTTATGCTTTCTACGTACTATACAACTACATTTCTGATGGACAATGCTGTGTGTGCGAATGAATGCAGTTCATCCGATTAGAGCAGAGCTCGGAAAACCATCTGATATGAGATCAGCTACTCGGATTGCTCTCCTGATCAGTGTTGTCATATACTTTTCTATCGGATTCTTCGGATACCTACTCTTTGGTGACTCAATAATGGACGATATTCTAGTAAACTTCGATCAAACTTCTGGTTCCACAATCGGACAGATAATCAATGACGTTGTTCGACTTAGTTACGCAGTTCACCTCCTTTTCGTGTTTCCTATCATGAACTTTTCCTTGAGGGCCAACATAGATGAATTGCTCTTCCGAAATAGGCCTGTTTTAGCCCAAGACACCTCAAGATTTCTGCCCCTCACTCTTTTCCTGCTCTCCTTCACATACATTGTGGCAATAGCCATCCCAAACATTTGGTATTTCTTTCAGTTCATGGGATCCACCACCGTTGTTTTCCTCTCGTTTATATTCCCGGCCGCTCTCATCCTCAGGTACAAACTCCATCTTCCTTCTCTATCCCGCACGCATGCTTACCACTTTCTGTTGCGACTAATCTAGCTTGATTTTCGTTTCTAATTTCTCGACAGGGATGGACACGGTATATCAACGACAAGGGACAAGATCATCGCGATTTTCGTGATTATTTTGGCCGTGGCGACGAGCTCAATTGCAATATCCACCACTTTGTATAATTCTGCTAAAGGTTAGCCATCTTATGAATTCGAACAACTAATTGGCAGATGAGGGGCATAGGTTCTTGCAAGCCACAAAAAAATCTGCTTCACTGCAGAAACTATTGAATTCATCAAATTTGTATTTGTTGTAATTGTATTTGGTCATGAAAATCTGCAACAACTTTGATACATCAATGTGCAAAGAATATTCATACTTAACCAACTCATTTCATGGAGAAAAACTTCGGTCTAATCGCGGAAATATTCCGCTCTCTCTATCTCAATCACCACGTGATAAATGAAAGAAAGATATATATCCCGGTTACATGTAAGAATTTCCGGATATTATAACTCCTTTGTGGATTTGTTTGGGACTATATGAACAAGAACATGCTGATGTGAAGAGGGGCATGTGGATACATTTTTGTATATTATCTTACAAAATTATTTGTCTTATCTTTTTATCTTCCACGTCAGCTAAGAAAGAAAGCAAATACATCAAGAAAAGCATGTTCTTGAAACAAGCCTACTATTAGTGGCATGCATATCGTGCGTTGTTGCTACGAGCAAGCTACTATTAATGACATTGGCGTCCTCTTCTGTTCGGAGAAATCTCATATTCGACTCATAAAGATGAAAAAAAAATACTATATATATTTGTAGCTAATGAGTTGGATTTTAAGTTGTCGATAATTATAATTCATTGTAGATTAGTTAATGATCTATTGTAAAAGTATATTTGTAAATATCATATTGTTCGCCCGAGTTAGCATTTGAGAAGTTTCGAGACCCCCATCCTATACTCCAAACAAGTCATTGTTGTTGATCTAGCTAGTTAACAATACGTTAATTCAAATATCCGACTCTAAAAAGTGTATGTAGTGCTACAGTAATAAAATAGTGTTACAATGGTAAAAGGAGAAAACTTTTATTTTTACTTGCTTTATACGTACCACGTTTATTAATTAGATCACCACATTAACATCCAGATGTCGCATGAAGGGTAGACCTTGAATGATGCCAATTAATATGAACAATCTGATGTGTTCAAATGGCGTCCACATGTTTCATAAAATTATAGAAAGTGAAGGGTCCCCTAATCCACCGAACTCTCCATACCCCCACTTCCCTTTTTGTTTGTGGCATCTCGTACGCTTACCAATTTGCAAGATTTCACTTCATACATGCTTGTCCTAAATCGATTATTATCGTTGTTGAATCACATAATAGTGGTTAGAGCGAGAGTAAAGTAGTTATATGAGTCTTTTTAGTGTCCAGAATGGTGCAATACCGTGGCTTTACAACTAGCTGATCCTTTTTTTAAGGAAAAAAATTATGATAAAAAAATTCATGTTATAACACAGTTACGTAGTATAATTGATTCACTTATAATATAACATATAAATTACTTATTTAATATTATAACTTAAAGTATATGGCGTCCAACTATATTATTACAGATGAATTGGTTATCTCACGTTTTCTAAATGTGTTATTTCTTTTGAGAGAATGTAGAAGAAGAGACGATAATTGTTCTCAATGTTACAAAACGAATACACACTCAATCACTTAAGCTAGAAATTCTCTACATGCGTATTCAAATTGATGTGTTTCATGTGTGAAATATTCGTTCATCAACAAAAGTCGCATCGACATTTTTCTCAAACAAGGAAAAGAAAAAAGAAGAAGAAACTGATTGACCCAAAATAATTGTTCTGTCACATCTAAGTTTTGGCACGATCAACATGCAAATTATATAAGGAAAACTAATGAAAAATGTTTGAAAACTTTGAGTTTTAACGATAAGAACAAAATAAAAGGTGAAGTGAATAGTACTAGGATTGACTTTTTAGTGTAAAAATATGGTTTTTCGTTAAAATGAACAGTACCAGGAGCTTTTCGTTAAAGTTCCCAATTATATAGGATTAAAGCTTCACACTTGTTGAATTTTAAATCAAATTTGCCCCTAGTAAGGCTAAAAAATATGAGCAAAATAGCCATTAGATTTCATTTTAGGTAAATTAATTAAAAGAAACAGAATAAGGTTGCTCACCACCTTCAAGTGATGATGATACTTACCGCCTTTTTATTACAATTGGATAAGTTTAAATTTCGAGATACATATGGTGAATAGACACAAATCTCAAAATTTGAACTAATTTAATAATAATAAGTAGGGTGGTGAGCAAAAATGCACCAGGTGTTGGGAATGAATTCAAGGCTTGTATTCCACACGTCACGTCTTGAGTTTGGTTCCTAGCACTATGAATTACACAATTGTAGATATGAGAGTTCAAATGATTTTGTGAGTCTTTTCGGCCCCTATAAAGATAAACAGTGCAACGAAACCACATCACTTTCAAACAAAATAAAAAACCTAATTGATTGGTTTAAAAATTTGCCAATAAGGACTCCTCCTCTAAACCATTGATTTAAAAACCCCCAAAATATTTTCACTAAACAAAATCAAGCACATAACCCATTTTTCCATCCAAATACAATTTCGTCATCTACCATGATACCTAATAATACAACTCTCCAAGCTGTCACTAAAGTAACCTAAAATTCCAATCCTACCCTCCGTTAAACATCCACAAATTAACCACACTCCATGCACATTAACGGCATTTTGGTAAATGAAACCGACCCCTTCAAGGAGCCATCACATATTTATATATACACACAAAGATATTAAAAGCTTTTCATGTACAAAAAGACGACATACCCCAAAACATACACTCACTCTAGCAAGAAAAACGAGCAGCCATCGAAATGTCGCCGGCAGCCGGAGCTCACGTGCCACTTCTGTCGGACAGAAAGCCGGTGAGGCGGGGGTCGGTGTCCGGGGCGGTGTTCAACGTGTCCACGAGCATAATTGGAGCCGGAATTATGTCCATACCGGCAACTCTCAAGGTGCTTGGTGTGATACCGGCTTTTGTGCTTATTGTGATCATTGCTTTGCTGGCCGACGTCTCGGTGGAGTTCCTGATGAGGTTCACGCATTCCGGCGAGTCCACGACGTATTCCGGCGTTATGAAGGAGTCTTTTGGGCAGGTGGGATCGGTTGCTGCACAAATATGTGTCATGATCACTAATCTTGGGTGCTTAATTATGTACCAGATAATAATTGGTAAGCTTCAATTTTCTTGGTTTTTAGGGCATTTTCTGTATCTAAATATAGCTTAACAAGAGTTTTTAGTTTTTTTACTATTCTACATTCTAAACTACTCGCATTTATCGGGACGCGAAGAATTACTCACATTTATCGGGATGTGAATCAAATTGGTTACTAGGATGAATACGTTATCCTAGTTCTGGTTAACTAACCTAACTCACGAGCTTAGTAAGAATTGAAAGGATAATTTTTTTTATTTTTTATGTGTTTGTTTTTCAGGGGATGTTCTATCTGGAAATGGGTTTACAGGAGAAGGGCATTCAGGTGTTCTGCAAGAGTGGTTTGGAAGTCATTGGTGGAACTCCCGTGATATTGCCCTCCTATTCACACTTATTTTCATTTTCCTGCCATTGGTTTTGTTAAAGCGAGTAGGTCAGTAAATTCACTAAAGTACACAAACCCTTTTTTGTTAAATTTGTATAGAACTTTTACTGTGGTGTTCCTTTGTGGCCGAAAGGTCAAAAGTTTGAATCGTGAAAAAATGCTCTTTGAAAAGTAAAAGTAAGGCTGTGTACGGTAGACGCTCTCTTCCCATCCTGGCAAAACAAAGGACCTTGTTGGCTTGGGATCGCCCCAACTTTTACTTGGTTGTCATGATAAATCTTTAACATTTTTGGGTTTTTTTTTGCAATTTTTCTAATATTTATTTGTCGATTTGCAGAATCTCTGAGGTTCAGTTCGGCCATATCAGTTCTTCTTGCTGTGGTTTTTGTTGGCATAAGTTCAACCATGGCAATCTATGCAATCTTTGAAGGGAAAACCAACACCCCAAGATTGGTACCAAGCTTGGGCAAACAAACCTCCTTCTTTGACCTTTTCACTGCTGTCCCAGTCATTGTCACAGCCTTCACTTTTCACTTCAACGGTAAGAAATGTACAATTCAGGTAACAATTTACTACGTAGAACAGATGACACAAAGGATCGAAGAGAATTCAAAGAATTCTAGGGACGGAGTCGGGAATTTCCACAGGGGTAATTGTCACTAGATAGGGTTAACGTCCTAAAACTTAGCACTAAATACCTAATTTCCTAGACGTTTGCACTAGGTTGGAACGTGCCCAAGTCTAAGGACTTGTGCATGTCAAGCTGCTCTTCGATCCATTTTGCTATTTGTTCTACGTCAATTTACTATTGATATCTCAAACTTTCTGACCATTGCGTACTCTGATTGACAACATGAAGTGCACCCAATTGGGTTTGAGCTTGGGAAGCCGTCGGATATGATATCAGCGGTCAGGATCTCACTGGTGCTATGTGCAGCCATCTACTTCTCCATTGGACTGTTTGGGTACCTTTTGTTTGGGGATGCAATCATGGCTGACATACTTGTGAACTTTGACAGAAGCTCGGATTCAGCAATGGGGGCAGTGCTGAATGATGTGGTCAGATTAAGCTATGCCCTCCATCTGATGTTGGTTTTTCCTCTCTTGAACTTTTCTCTGAGGGTAAATTTGGATGAACTGCTTTTCCCCAAAAAGCCGCTTTTGGCCACAGATACTAGGAGATTTCTGCTTCTCACTCTTGGCCTGCTGGTTTTCTCTTACCTGGCTGCAATTGCCTTCCCAAACATTTGGTACGTTTTTCAGTTTTTGGGATCAACTTCTGCCGTCTGCCTTGCCTTCATTTTTCCTGGTGCAATTGTTCTAAGGTACTCTCTCTACTTTTCTTTTTATTAACAACTCTCTCGTCTATGAGATTTGAACTTAGGACTTGTTTGGGACTCCTTTTGAAAGATTTGAAAGCGCTTATGGAGCTGTTTTTAAAGGACGCACGTGGAATTATAATAAAGATTTCAACGCGTTGCTTGTAAAAGCACTTCTAATAAAAACACTTACAAACAAGTTTTTACAAGTCATAAAAGCACTTTCTAGAGTTGCTTTCTAAGGAAGCACATGAAATTGATCAAAGATTTCAATGTGTTACTTGTAAAAGCACTTCTAGCAAAGACCCTTACGAACGAAAAATGCCTTTCATATGAACATTTTCAAACGGGCCCTCGTCAAGAAAGTACAAACTGAGTGCCACTCGACCAACTGGTCACATGCTCTAATGTGGAACTTGACAATCTTTTTGTTCTATGAAATTACAGGGATGTACATGGCATATCTACAAGAAGGGACAGGACCATGGCAACTGTAATGGTAGTCCTGGCAGTAGTAACAAGTGCAACTGCCATTTCCACCAATGTATATAACATTTTTGGGAACAAGTCCTAGTTGATTTTCCATTTTTGTTTTCACCATTTTTGTTGTCGTTGAGGTGGCTTGTATTTTCGTGTATTATTATTCATAGTATTGTTTCTACATGCATTCTCTAAGTTTGTACCAAAAACATACATCAAACGGCATCATGACCAAATTCCGGCATTTTACAGATCCATTTTCATCGACTATTGTTTGAATATGCAATGGTTTTCTAATGTCGAAGTAGGGTTCGTGCACGGGTGAAACATCTGTGGAGAACTACGAATAAACTTAAAACTAGCTAGCATGCAAATGCATAGGCAATAAAAGGTGATCATTCGTATGAGGTAAAGCCAATTTGCTGAATTCAAACTCTGTTTACTACGTTTAAAGGACAAAAGGGAAGATACGGGGCATACCCGTCTGTTCTTACAAATCGAAACATGGTGTTGTAGAGGATGTGATGCAGCATATAATTGGAGATTAAGAATCTAACGACCTTGAAACATCTGCGGTTGGAAAATCGTATCTCTGATCTTGGAATCTCCTGAGTAAGCCCGACTTGTATTTCTCGATTTCAGCCTTCTCCAGAGAATCAGGGGTGGATCTGATAACTGGGATTGCCCCAGCTTGGTGTAAAGCTCCAAGAGCTTTATCTGCAGTTACAGAAAATAGATTAAACAACCGAAAGCAATAAGAGAGAACTGATTAACACAGCATTAATATAGTCGTATCCAATACATTATGCGAAAGCAGCTTTCGGAAGTTAACGTTTTGCAGAATCACAAAATTAATTTTGTTAACATGTATATTGTTTTCTAAACACTTCTATCACAAACTCTTGACAAATGCTGAAACAGAACTATCAAAATTTTACTCTCACAGGTGAAAACTCTCAGCAACAGCTATATTGTTTCAATATGTTAATGTATGGGGCATACAATATACGCTTCGTGCATCTCCAAATGTTTTAAGGCTACACTTTACCATCAGGAATGGATGATGGCAGTATCCTTAGCATCCCAGAATTTAAGCTGATACACACCTATTCTATAAAATTACCAAAATTTCAAGGTATAAATATAGGCGCATGTAGTACCAACTGTGAATGAAAATGCCTGACCTGAGGGTGATAGAGCAGTAAGAGCTTTCAAAGCCTCCTTCCTTGTGCTGTCATCTTTAGCGGCCCCCAACATATTCACGAGCTCTTGAGCACCACCCATCTCCACAATTTTCATTCTCCTTTCATCTTTAAATCAAGAGAAGACATAAAAATTTACAACTTGATTTCACAGCTGTAGATCAGAGAAACGAAACGAGCACTTATATGTTACGCAGCTCAAACACAAGAAAGTTTCTGAAAACGATTCCAGTGCAAACTGTAAATGGTAATTCATTACCAGGTGTGCTTTACAATATCAAAAGTGAATTGCTTTACCAACAAGGCAACCAGGTATATATCTTAATGAATGAGCTTTCTCAAAATTAGACACTGACAGAAAAGAAAATCGAGCTACGAAAGTTACCATCAACCGCAAACTGAGCCAATCGAGAAGCCCCCATTCTCTTAAACAAAGGATCCTTGACTGTCAACAGCGACACGGACTGTTGCAACAAAGTATCCCCTGGAAATGTAGTAAAATACAAGAGTAAAATCAAGCAAAAACCGAGTAACTGACAAATTTCTTATTAATTCATAAATTAAAAACAAAAATTAAGATAAATTAGCTAAAGATTACAATACCCATATAAGGCATGATGTTGTAAGCTACGCAAGTTGCAGTCCCAGCAAATATCAGCTTTAACATCCATCCAATTTTTCTTTCGGCTTCCTCTTCGAGGGAGATTTCATCTGCAATCCAATACCAGAACTCAATTTTCCTTCATTTTCTCAGCAACCAAACAGAAACTTACGGAATCAAAGATGAAATCTTGAGATGGGCAGACATTCGAATTACCTCTTCCGTTGTGAGTTGAGAAATTGCGGGGCGGCGCATTGCGCACCGGGCTTCTTGTACAGTAATACTTCGAATACTGATCGAGAAATTTTCACATCACAATCAGAACGGAGAAGTTCGAATGAAGAAAAAGAGGAACGGAAACCAATTCGAAGAGGGAGCTTACAGCGGTGAGCTTGGATGCTAACGTGCGCATGGTGCGAAGAGGTGACTCCTCCTCCGAAGCTCGGTGCGGCGGAACTGAAGAGCAGGTCAGTCTTTGGACTCCCGGGAAAGAGTAAAAGGCCGAAGGATCTGGGTCAGGTGGTTTTCTGTTATTTTTGGGTCTAAATCCAATGGGCCTTTTACTTGCAGTCCAAGAAAAAATTATATTCTTTTTAAACTTCCTTTAATTTAGAAAATTAATTATTATTTTTTAATTCATACTAAATTCGTTTAAACTACAAGGTAAAGTTTTAAACTTACGAGTGCGAGTATTCAAATTTAGGGCAAAGTACAAGACGAGAAAATCGAATTGGGTGCTGATGCAGATCAGTTCACTAGTGCCTTTATTGAACCATTGGGATAAAATCAATGACTATAACCAATCAGAAGAACTTAATAACAGCCATTAGTAGCTCTTAATAATAACCACGACGTTTTGGACGTTTTTGGGCTGATTGGATTACTTTCTTTATGTAATTTTCTGTTTTTTGTCATTTTAAGTTTATTGCCATTTTAATTTTTGAATGTATGTTACAAAATGGTTATAAATACCACCACTTTCTGTAAGATGGAGGTTGGACATTTTTGTTGGTGAATGAAATATTTAGAGAGATTTCTATCTCATATTTGTGCTTTTCTCTTGTTTAAGAGTTTGCTGCTTTGTTATTTCTAGTGTCTACGTTGTAGGCTAGTACTAGAACCAAAGTTTATAGGGTTTTCAGGCCTCTCCTACACTAGGAGATAATGGACCTTACCTATCCATTATATCTATCATTTTATTTCGTTTCTATCCGCTGAGCCCTGCATCAGGTGCCCCTTGCTCCAACCAACTAGAATTGATTCCATAATTTCTTGTATTTCATTTTTACATTCCTCTACAAAATTATAGTTCTCTTCCTTTTTTTTCCTAATTTTCGGTGTACGTCTATACCTCTCATCATGTAACGAGTGACGAGTGACGAGAGACTCAGAGAGATATATAGTCAGGGATAGCCAAGAATCTTCTGTATGATGAGGTTAATGTAACTCATTAATTTAATTCACCTTGAAACCGAAAAACCAAAAAGGCACCAGCATCATACATATTTTTGTCGATTACAACTGGATCTATTTTTGAACTACGAATTTGGGTAACAAATACAGAATTAAAAACAGAAAAGGAGTAGGATTAAGATAACTATAAAACTTTTGAGCTCGACTGTTGACAAAATCTGCTGATCACCGTAGCTGATTTCCTTACAACACGAAGTCAGCAACAACAAAACTTTATCCCACTATGTCGAGTCGACTGATCTTCCTTGAACAAGAAAAGATGACTTCGGAAGTCAGCAACAACAAAACTTTATCCCACTATGTCGAGTCGACTGATCTTCCTTGAACAAGAAAAGATGACTTCGGATCCACGCTTTCAGATCAAGAAAAAAACCTCTATTTCCTGTTGAAGTTTGTGCAGGAAAGGAAAAAAAATAACAAGTTTGATTAAACTAGCAAGTTCAAACAAAGTCCAATGAACCCCCAAAGAAACCTGGTTTAAGAGATGAAGAGAATGTTGGCAAACCTTTTGTTCGGTTTTGGTGGGATTAGTCCTCTTTTTTCGAGGCTCTTGAACCGATCCTTGACAAGGGTGGAACAACCCTTTTGGGAAAAAATGAAAGAAGCAATTAGACTTCCCCCTAGTCTTGTCTGAACACAAAGAAAAAGAAAAAGACGAAATTTTTTGTAAGCAAGAAAAGTGCATTGTACCTTTAGCTTACGGAGGGATCCAGTTATTTCTTCAGACAAGAGGACTTGAATCGGGGCAGGCTCGAACCTGTAATAGAAGGATTACAAAAAGGAAGATAAAAACAAAAATGATACTAAAGGCGTGAGAGAGAAAGCATTGCTTAAGACATACTTATGCTTCCCCAGTCGTGGGGGACATGACTTTCGTTTTTCTTCCTTAGCTACAACTCGTCGAAGATGTCTTTTATGCCTCTCCTCGTCCTCTTTAGCTATTTCCTCAATGATATCTGGTAAGCTGTGACCAAAGGACAAAGCAATTATTAGAGTGTAGTCTTCACCAGCGTACTCTAGAGACAAAAGTTGTATAAGTATATTACCCATCAATTTCTTTAGAAAGCTTCTTGGCCTCTCTCGCTTCTGCTTCCTTTTTAAGCTGTTCTTTACGCCTAGCTCTCTTATTTAAGACGACTGTTGTCACCCTCTTTGTTTTTAAAGGCCTGCACCATGTTTTTTCAAGCAACATGAGTCGTGGCATTTTAGTTTTGATGGCCTTATAATGCATGGAACAGAATATTAGCAATATAAAAAAAAATTTGGGCTCACCTTTTCTCGGATGCAGCATCCCCATTCTCATCCAAATTTTCTGGATTCATATCATCATCAGTGCCTTCATCTGCCTCGAGAAAATACATCTAATGAAGTAGATTGGTACCGTAAGGTTCACAGTGAGGTACAAAAAAATTAAACTAACATAAAATATTTGTTGTTATGACTCCATGTCTATCTGGTTTATTGCGACAAAAATGATAGGAACAAAAGACACTCACTTCTTCTTCATCAACAGCCTCCCCAGGAACAGTTAAAGGAACCGGTTGAGGTCCTAGCTCTTTTTTATAGACTTTCCCCATTTCTTCTGCAACAGCATGAGCCAATGTTTCCTGGATTGAGAAAACAAGGCAAAGATGAGAGAACTTTATGCCATACAAGCTAAAAGGTTAGCCAAAAAAAAAAAGTACCAAATGGCAGATATTAAGAAATTACCTGATGACTTTCAAATGTGGGATTGAATGAGGATCCCGGAGGCTCAACTTCTACGGCAGGAATAATTGATGGCTTCTTCATCTTCAAAAATTCAATAAAATCTATCAACTAAGAGCCATGGAATGTTTGCTAAAACTGTGACTATTCAAACAATAACACAGCAGCCAAATGCTGCTTCAGATTCTATATGACTCCTAGATAAGATGTGATCCATGATGCATCTTAGCGCATTACCACTAGTGGAATTAGAGTTACAGAAACAGACAAGAACCAATATGAACAACAATATGATCATATTCTTGAACTTAAACGACAAGCCTTACCTTCTTGGTTTTTTTGTTGTCGTCACCTGCATGAGAGTTAAAAACAGTCAATGTAATGCACAGAACCGTATAATAAAAGAAAAAAAAGTAATAAAATAGTGGAAACAATGCCATAGATGTTAAGGTTGAGGAACCTGTATATCCCCATAAGTCAGCCATGCCAGAATGTGAGACAGAACCCTGTGAGATTTCAAACTAAAATTAATACAAAACCGCTAGAACTAGTTAACGTCTGCAGTTTTACATATAACAGCTGACCTTAGGACTCCATTCAGATCCATCCATCAGTTCTGGAACCTTTTTATGTGCTTTCTTGGATTTCTTCAGTGTCGAAGAAGGTACTGGTTGTACAAATGGGTTTTTCTGTAGCATGCTCTCAACGTGGAGTACTTTCTGTCTATGTTTTTCAATCTTCCTCTTCACCGAAAGATCTGGTCAGACCAAAGCACACAAGTTCAGTTCCACTAACTAAAGAAAATGAGTAAGAAAACAGAGAGCATAAAACAAAAGAAAGGAACTGAACTGGACCAAACCCGTAAGTATACTTATCAATCAGTGCCTATTTGACTCACTCCAGATTTCTATACAGTAGTCAAACCCGGATTGAATACAATGAGATTCATTCGGAGCTTTAAACGACAGATTGACTAAGAGTCTAATCCTTAAACAAAAATTCAAGCTAAATTCTATCCAAATCCAAGCATAATCTAGAAAATCTACCACTCTAAAAGTGGATTCCCATTCTCTTTCCCACCAAGCAAAATGGCCCTCATTTTCTTCCGGAAAAATAGAAAAAAAACAGTTCTTCGTAAAATATCAGAGTTTGTTTCACCATCACATGAAGTTAAAGAAAGCTCTTTTAACAGAAAATGCAGCAAACCAATCAAATTTACAACACACAATAATGTGAAATTCCAATAAAACTCTTCCATTTATTCGTTGGCTTCGTATTTCGATAAGTTTAAACCACAAACCCCAGCACAAAACAAATTCTAATTTCCGCACCAATTCACCTCACAAGTCCTTAGAAACCGAATTAATTCAATGTCAACCAGCTTGCAATTGCAGGAAAAGGGGATGATTGGGAACTTTGGAAAACCCAAAAGGCATGAAGGTAAAAGCACCGTGGCGGAGAAAGGAGGTACCTTTGGACTTGTCTTCGAAGAAGAGGGACTCGGCGGGGGCGGAGGCAAGAGAGCCACCGGAAAGAGCGTCCTTGGTGGACTGCTCGAAGAAGTCGTGGATGTCATCGGTGCTGATGTTTGCCCTCCATGCCTTCTTTCCCTTCCTGGAGGTCTTGGCTTTCTTCCCCATACCTTTTCTCTCTGGTTCTGAGTTCCGAAGTGCGCTGCTTTCTCTGTGGGTTTAGGGAGTGAGTTTATAAACCCTAACGACTGAATGGCGGGAGAACGACGTCGTTACTTCGCTAAAGAGTTTAACGAAAAACTTTGATTTTAACAAAAAAACCATATTTTTACATTAAAATGTTAATTTTGATATTATTTACTTTATTATTTATTTTATTTTTATCGTTAAAATTCAAAATTTTCAAATCTTTTTCATTAGTTTTTCTTTTTTTCTTTTCATTTTTTTAATTCTATTAATGGCAAAAGCTTTTTATTTTTTATTTATTTATGTGAGCAAAATAATATACAGAACATTCAAATTCGTTGTTGAATGCAGTGGTGGGATTCGGAAAAGATGGTTCCGATAACAGAGAGACATTTCAAAGCATAAGCTGCCATTGTACTCCCTATGAGTCGGAATCACACCGAATTTGTATACACTCATCAGCATCTCAAAAGCAGTCGGGAAGTTAGGCGATCTTGACAAGAGCAAGATTGTTCACAGTTGCGCATCTGAATTGGGCATGGATGTTGAGAAAAAAAACTTAAGAGTACACAACTCTAACACAAGTGTTGGAGAGACAACACAAGTAAACAAATTCCTTGTATTACACACACAAAATATTACAACACTCACAAGGACACAACTTTAGAAGCAATGACACTCACTCACTTTCTAGAGACACACTCTAGATCACTCACACTCCTACAACACTATTCTTGCTTCTCACTCTCACTTGGTTGCCTACTGCTACTAGATTTCTTGTTGGTTACATAGCAATACACAGACACACACACCTATTTATAGGCATGTTTGCCGACATTGAACATTGCTAGATCATTCTAGCTACTAATCATGCATGCCACTGACATATGGCTAATAGCCATATAATATTACAACTTGCTAGAATTATCTAGCTTATTATGCATGCCCACCGACTTAATAGGATATGCTAGAATTATCTAGCATATTGACATGCCTGCATGCTGCAAAGACTTTGGTGCTAGAATTTTCTGGATCATTTTAGAATGGGCTGGGATTGGACTCCTTTACCACTCCCCCTCAACACCAGCTCATTCTTTTATCCATGCTGAGTTGACGACGAAACTTTTCAAACTTGCTGGTTCTCAAACCTTTAGTGAACAAGTCTGCAACTTGTTCATCTGTATTGATTTGTCTCATCTCAATCTCTTCTTGCAAGACCTTCTCTCTAATGAAATGATAGTGTACCTCCACATGTTTGGTTCTTGCATGAAAGACTGGATTTTCCGCCAAGCGAATTGCCGATTGGTTATCACAGTACAATGGTACTGGATAATCTACTGGTTGATGTAGATCACTCATCAACTGTACCAGCCATGCATTCTCTTGAGCTGCCATTGCTGCTGCTCTATACTATGCTTCTGTGGTTGACAAAGACACCGTTGGTTGTCTCTTGCTGCACCACGAAACTACTCCAGAACCAATTCTGAAGACATACCCAGTGGTCGATCTCCTGGTGTCATGATCTCCTGCAAAGTCTGCATCACAATAGCCAACCAACTTACCGTCTTCACCTTTCTTGTACAAGAGACCATAGTCAATTGTACTATTTACATATCTCAATATTCATCGAACCGCTTCTAGATGAGGCTTCTTTGGATTTTGCATGTAACGACTCATCACACCATCTGCATAAGAAATGTCAAGTCGAGTCAAAGTCAAGTAGATCATACTACCTACCAGTTGTCGATACATTGTTGCATTTTCCAAGTCTCTGCCTTCATGTGCACACATCTTGGCATTTGGCTCTATCGGCGTCGAAATCAGCTTGCATTCGAGCATTCCGAACTTCTTCAATAAATCTTTGGCATACTTCTGTTGACAGAGAAATATTCCTTCTTGTGTGCGATCAACCTCTAGACCAAGAAAGTGCTTGAGTTGTCCAAGTTCTTTCATCTTGAAACGAACTGACAAATTCTCATTGGTTTGATGAATTTCTGCCTCATCATCGCCTGTGATGATTAGGTCATGCACGTACACCCGTACGACAGCTAACTTTCCTCCATTAGCTTTGACGAACAAGCTGGAATCTGCATGCGCCACAGAGTAACCACTTTGTGTGAGAAACTCTGCAATCTTACCGTACCACGCTCTTGGTGCTTGTTTCAAACCGTAGAGTGTTTTCCTTAACTTGCACACGTACTCGGGATGAGCTTTGCTTTTAAAGCCCATTGGTTGCATCATGTAGATCTCCCGATCTAACTCTCCATGCAAGAAAGCATTGTTCACATCCATCTGGTATAGATTCCAATCTTTGTTAGCTGCAAGTGCAAGTAGGACTCGTACGGTCGTAAGCTTTGCTACTAGACTAAAAGTTTCATAATAGTCTAGTCCATACTGCTGAGAGAAGCCTCGAGCCACCAACCGAGCCTTGTACCTTTCAACTGAACCACACCGTTTTACCTTGTACACCCAATTGCAGGATATGGGTTTCACATCCATTGGCTTTGGCACGAGATCCCAAGTTTCATTTTGCTGAAGTGCATCGATCTCTTCTTTCATAGCTGTCATCCACTCAGAACTCTGCGATGCTTCTTCGAACGTCTCAGGCTCTGTTGCTTCTTCAATTATGGCTGCATTGGCGTATTTAGGATTTTGCCTTCGTGTTCTTGTTAACCTTCGAAGTTGAGATTGTGGAGTTGATTCTTCCTTTTCACTAGGCCCACCTTCTTCGTTTGGTTGTTGATACACCCCAGTTTGCCAAGGATTCTGAGCCACTATTTGTTCAACTCATCGCCATTTGGATCTCCTAATTCATCTGAACTTGGTTGGAGTTGGATAGTATGCTCCCTCATCTTCTGTTGCAGCTTTTCTCCAAATTCTCTAGAGTCTGGTAGCACCTCATTCTCTGAGAACCACCAAGAAGACGCTTCATCAAACACCACATCTCGTGAAGTGTAACATCTTCCACTTGTTGGATCGCAACATTTCCACCCTTTTCTTTGGCTGTCGTATCCCACAAAGATACATCTAACAACTTTCTTGTCAAACTTGCTCCGTAAATGATTAGGAACAAATACATAACATACACAGCCAAATACTCAAAAGTAGCTAACTGTAGGTTTCAGGTTCCACAGTTTCTCAAAGGGCGAAACAAATCCTAACCTCGGTTGAGGAAGTCTGTTGATCACAAAGGCTGCAGTCCTCATTGCTTCAGCCCAAAACCTTCCCGGTACGTTCTTTGCATGTAGCATACTTCGACAAACTTCTGCAAGATGCCGGTTCTTTCTCTTAGCTACACCATTTTGTTGTGGTGTGTTGGCACAAGTGTACTGATGACGTATTCGGCATTCCCTTAGGTATTGAGAGAACTCACTTGAGCTATATTCTCCTCCGTTATCTGTACGTAGGCAACGAATCTTCTTTCCCACTTCTCCTTCGGCTGACTCTCTGAACTCTTTAAACTTTGAGAATGTGTCAGATTTATCTTTCATAAAGAAGACCCACACATACCTTGAGAAGTCATCAATGAATGTCACCATGTACCGCATACCACCAATTGACGGTTGCTTAACTGGTCCGAAACACATCAGAGTGAACTAACTTTAATGGTTCTTTTGCTTTAAACTTCGATTCCTCATATGGCAATTGGTGTGCTTTACCATACTGGCATCCCGCACATACTATGTCTGTTCGCACGTCAAGTTGAGGAAGCCCCTTAAGCATTGACTTTTTCACCATCACACTTAGCTTGGAATAGCTAACGTGACCTAACCGCATGTGCCATAGATCTGATGTCTCATTTTTCCTTGTCCTATCTACATATGCAGATTCTGCTGACATTACGTAGACTGACTCCAATCGTCTCCCCTCCATTGTTGGTATTTCTAAGATTTTGAGGTCACGATACACCTTCACATCTCGTGGACCGAACAAGACATAGTGGCCTGATGATGTCAATTGGGCCACAGATAGCAAATTTTTTTTCATTCCTGGGACATGATAAACATCTTGAAGTGGCACCTGGTTAGAATTATATCGAGGTGTAACTATCGTCTTACCGATGTGAGCTATCGGTAACCTTGAGTTGTCGGCTGTCACCACCACACGACCTCCCTTGTATTCAGATAGGTTTTGCAACTTCTGTTTATCACCTGTCATATGATTTGAGCAGCCCGAATCTACTATCCAATCATTTTTGTAGTCAATCCGTTCTTGTGTTGTTACTGTGAAGGCTAATTCTTATTCCTCCGTAGCGAATAATGCTTCAACATCTCAACCATCTTCACTATTCTCCTTCGAACTGGAAGTAGCAGTATTACTTTCAACATGTTTTTTCTTGGTCCAACAATCTTTCGCCATGTGACCCATCTTCCCACAGTTGTAACACTCGCCATCAAACTTTCTACTATTACCGCGATTCTTCGAAGCTCCCCCTGGACGAGAGCCTCCCTTTCCTTGGTGACTTCTCACTTTGTCTCCATCCTTTTTAGATCCACTACCAGTGTACCGCTTGAAAGTGCCTTTGCTTTTGCTAGTGTAGAACGCTTCATCTTCACCCTTCAGCAAGACTCCTCCCATTTGCTTGGCCATAACTTCTTGACCTGCAAGCAAATTTTCAAACTCAACAAGTGATGGTTGTGTCGGCCATCCCTGTATAGCGGCAATGAACCCTCGATATTCGGGTCTCAAACCATGGATAATTATTCTCCTCATCCTGGTTTCCCCAATAGGAGTTGTTGGATCTAACTCTGAAATTTCGTGGCATATCGACTTCACCTTGTGAAAGTACTGGGCAATCGTCATGTCGCGTTGCGCCATCGATAGCAACTCGTTCTCGAGAAGTTGCAGTCCTGTATCATTTTTCTTTGAAAAGAGTGTAACAAAAGTGTTCCATGCTTCTTTCGGTGTCTTGGCCTTCCGTACATGCTCCAACATGTCATCTTCAACTGTGGTTTTTAAGGCAAACATGGCCTTACATGCCTTGATCTTCCACTTCCTCAAAGTGCCGCTGGTGTCTGCTTCCGGCTGTGTAACTTCATTACCGCCGACGACATCCCAAAGATCTTGGCCTTGTAGGTAAGACTCCATACACGTCGCCCATGTGTTGTAATTTTTGTTGTTCAACTTCTTGATTCCTCCAACAACTTGAAGGTCTCCCATCATGTCGGCAGAGCTTCGATAAGCCGAACAAGATTAACCAACAATCTTGTGAAGTACTAAACTTCTTACGATTCTCGGAAGCTTCACTAGAGACGGTCCCCGATCGTACCGCTCTGATACCAATTGTTGAAAAAAAAACTTAGAGTACACAACTCTAACACAAGTGTTGGAGAGACAACACAAGTAAACAAATTACTTGTATTACACACACAAAATATTACAACACTCACAAGGACACAACTTTAGAAGCAATGACACTCACTCACTTTCTAGAGATACACTCTAGATCACTCACACTCCTACAACACTATTCTTGCTTCTCACTCTCACTTGGTTGCCTACTACTACTAGATTTCTTGTTGGTTACATAGCAATACACAGACACACACACCTATTTATAGGCATGTTTGCCAACATTGAACATTGCTAGATCATTCTAGCTACTAATCATGCATGCCACCGACATATGGCTAATAGCCATATAATATTACAACTTGCTAGAATTATCTAGCTTATTATGCATGCCCACCGACTTAATAGGATATGCTAGAATTATCTAGCATATTGACATGCCTGCATGCTGCACCGACTTTGGTGCTAGAATTTTCTGGATCATTTTAGAATGGGCTGGGATTGGACTCCTTTAACAATGGAGTCCAGTGTTCTTGTAGGAACTGCTCTTATTGATATGTACGCCAAATGCAAGTCTTTGTCTGATGCCAGATCTGTTTTTGACTTGAATTTCACCGGTTGTAAAACCAATCCGCCATGGAATGCAATGATCTCTGGCTATTCACAGTGCGGTCACAACCAAGAAGCATTGGAGCTCTTTGTGAGAATGTGCGCAAACAATATAAAACCAGACAAATACACTTACTGCAGTGTTTTCAATGCAATAGCTGCGTTGAAATGTTTGCATTTAGGAAAGGAAATTCACTGGATGGTTTTAAAGTCCGGGATAGAAATGAAAGTTACAAGCATCTCCAATGCAATTGCCAATGCATATGCCAAATGTGAGTTGCTCGAAGACGTACAGAAGGTCCTTGAAGGATAGAAGAGAGAGATTTAGTATCTTGGACAACACTGGTGACTGCTTGTTCACAATGTTCTGAATGGGAGGATGCACTGACAGTCTTCTCAAAGTTGAGAGAAGAAGGCTTTACACTGAACGAGTTTACCATTTCTAGTGTGCTTGTTGCATGTGCCAGCTTTTGTTTCCTTGAGTATGGTCAGCAAGTCCATGGCCTCCTTTGCAAGGCTGGCTGGGACACAGAAAAGTGTATAGAAAGTGCACCAGTCGACATGTATGCCAAATGTGGTAATATAGCTGAGGCGCAAGAGGTCTTTGAGAGGATTTCTGAACCGGATACAGTTTCATGGACTGCTATTATATCAGGCTATGCTCAACATGGGCTTGTCGAGGATGCCCTTGAACTCCTTAAGAGAATGGTGCAGATGGGTGTGAAGGCCAATGATGTGACACTATTGTGTGTTCTGTTTGCATGCAGCCACCGTGGTATGGTAAAAGAAGGCCTCAATCATTTTCATCAAATGGAAAAATCATATGGCGTGGTGCCAAAGATGGAACATTATGCTTGTATTGTTGATCTCTTAGGTCGTGCAGGCCGTCTTAATGATGCAATGGAGTTCATAGAAAGAATGCCAATTGAGCCCAACGAAATGGTCTGGCAGATTTTGTTGGGAGAATGTAGGGTACATGAAAATGTTGAGTTGGGGGAGATTGCAGCTGAGAAGATTCTTTCGGTTACACCAGAATCCTCGGATACCTATCTTCTTCTATCCAACACTTATATCAGGACAGGGAGTTATGAAGATGGACTTAGTCTGAGCGATGTGATGAGTGACCGAGGTGTGAAAAATGAACCAGGTTGTAGTTGGATTTCTGTGAATGGTAGAATCCACAAATTTTATGCAGGGGATCAACAACATCCTGAAAAGCATGATATATACCCAAAGGTAGAAGAGCTGAGAGTAAAGCTCAAATCCATGCGTTACATTCCAGATTTGCATTACGTATTGCAAGATGTGAATTTGGTAGATAAAGGGGGATGCCTGGATGTGCTTGCTGAGTAGAAAAGATTAATGCCATCAATTTGTTCAATATTTCTTGTATAAGCATGTCAAGTAGGGGGACAAAATGTTCAGGTGTGGTATATATGATCAACCTAAAGAGAAGTGGCAGCAACTAAGAGCAAATGAATGTTTAGATGATAAAATTCCGAGGGCGGAAGTGCCATGTACATTCAATGATTTCTTTTTTCAGCTGCTCAGCTCTTCTTCATGCTTGGGAGCGGAGCATCGAGGTACATGCAGGCTACAGATGAAAAACTATGAATGCCAACTAAATATCATTGTGCAATTAACTATGGTGGATTTTTGGCTTCTTTGATCACAGATAATTTTTCGGGCACAGGAGATGTACTCAAGGGGCTGTGTATAGGGTCAGGTAGCAGGATTGAGTTCATCATTAAGGACCCTGGGGCTCACAACTATTCAACAACATCCACCGATACAAAGCTATTGAACCGTACAGCTGCACCGGATTTCATACCTCGTGATAATAGGTGCAGAGAAAGGGGTATGCAACTTGTTCTCCTGACTTTGAGGAAAACCAAGTGGAAATCCTATTCTGAAGTCAGGCTTTTCAACTCATTTGTTTAGGGTTCAGCTTTGTTTTATGTAATGAGCTGGATAAAGGAGGTTGACTACTTTTCCTGAATTGTATATGGGGATGGGACATATTTTATCTACAACACTATGTATTTACTGAAGGAACTCACATCAAAATATGAGTGAGGTTCAATCATTCATATCCACGAACTGCACCATGTGATGCAACTAATTCACATGTCATATCAACTGTGTCGTTCACTCATACTATATCTTATAGAGCAATACACCAACCATCATGTGATGCAGGCGCAGCAGATAGAAGCGAATTAAAATGATAGATATGATGGATAGGTAGTGTCCACTATCTTCTAGTGCAAGGAGAGACATGCAAATCCTAATAACTTAGGTTCTAGTACCAGCTTACAACGTAGACACTAGAAAGAACAAAGCTGCAGACTCTTAAACAAGAGAAAGACACATAAAAATGAGTTTACAACTCAAACATCAATATGATAATTCAAAACAACATCCCCTTCTTCTTTACAAATACAAGTATTTATAGGCTTACAACTTAAAGTGAGAAATATGAAAAGACAAAAAAAAAAAAAAAAATAAAGGCTTACAATATAACTCCCAAAAAACTAAATGATTTCATAAAATGTCATTAACTTAGGAATTCCATAAGCCACAAATGTAAAGCTAGATCATGCATTATAACTCAAAAAACGCATGTATTATATTATAAAACTTAAATTCTAGCTGTTAGTAATTTTATATAATAATGCCTTTAGTCCTTGGCCTGAATCATCATGTGACGGTTTGGCCGTTACACTAACAAAATTTCTCTTAGAGTTTTTCTAGTATGGACCAGAGCATAAGATACACTGAGATCATTAAATATTCAATCTTCATCTACTGAATCACTAATCGCACATTTAGTTGTTAGGTTGATGCTATGTGTAGTCTCATTCTAGAATTTTCCTTTTCTCTACAAGGTGGCTAAAAACTTTGTACTCTTTTGCTTCTCCAATCTCCAACCCAAAATCTCAACAGTGTCTCCTATCTTTGTGGGGCATAAAAAAATTTGATAGCAAAAACAGGACATGAACACTAAGAAAGGCAGCAATCTGTGCCTTTGAAACAGCATCCAAAATCTACAAGAAGACAGCAACCTAGCAGTTGAAAACACCCTTCCTTCTGAGATGTCTCTCTTGCTTTGCTTGTACATATATATACATATTACATATATACATTATATATTCAGATACACACACACATCCATCTGGTCTTAATATTTCTGCCATCGCTGGGAGGATCTTTGCAGGTTCCAATTTACATGTGATGAACAAGACACACATAGCTAGGGATATGATGTATATGATCCAGGTTTCTCTGCTTTGCTATGCTCCATGCAACTTTTGCAAATAATTTGCAAATAATTTGCAAATTATTTTCTTTTCTCATCACTGTAATTGCAATTATGTAACTTCGATGCCTACAACCAACCCCGTGACCTCTATTTTTATTTTATTTTATAATTTATAATTTTTTGGTTTGTATAATTTTTATTTTGTTATCTGGGTCAAGATCAATGACTCACAGCGGTTGATTGCTCAACTCTAAATAGAACATTAGGTGCCCTTTGTGACTTAAGGCCATGCATAAGGATATGCTACGAGTAATATTAGGAAGAACATTTATTTAAATTATATTTTCTAAATCACATGACGTGGATATTGATGATTGAATTATTACTTAAGTGTTTAATTAACGAGTTTATTCTATATTTGTGACACATTATATGATCCATAAATGTGATCTAAATAGATGGTTTTCCTAGCGTTTTCATAATGCTATATATAGTCCATTGTTTTGTTTGTTGTAATTGATACGTAGGTCACCTCCAAGATGATGAGTACATATTTCAAAAGAGAGTTTTTAGTGTGCCCGAAATACTGGCACATACGCTATATGTCATTATACAAGTGGACATAATCTATATCTATATTCATCACTATATTCACCATATTCACCATATTAACCTCTATTTCAAAAAGCTAGAGCCAAAATATATATTGAATGCCCTAAACCACAAGGATGCAAAATGGGATGCAAAATGTGACTGAACCTTAAATATATAGCACATGCCTCATATTGTATCACTATGGTGGCTCTTTCGACGAATGCTATGGATATTTTTTGAAGCGGTATTGCCCTTCTTGTGGAGACGAGTTGGTTGGTGGTTTTCTTTTCAGATTAGTTAGGTTTTAAATTTTTGTGATATCCCCGCTTCACACACTCGTGATGTCTTGCTACGGCAAGTTGATGTGGCCTCGCTAGTTTTAGTAATGGTTTGTGCTTGCATGTAATGTAAGATGTGTCTCATCTATCGTCTTTGTGGCAAATTTGTACCATTTGCAGTATTTGCTCTTTAGCTCTTGTGGTAGCGCAAAATAAGGGTTTAACTTATTTGTTGGTTGAATTTTCTAATTAATTAAGATCATATATTACACAGATGAAAGTATAAAGGTTATTAATTTAAGAAGAAAACAATGCATGCCGATATCATTTTCCAAATATTTGGCAGAATATTTTTTTTTTGGCTTGAAAAAGGACAAGGCAATATAGCTGTATGAAGTCCCTTAGGCTGATTTGTTTGCATGGGTGCTCTCTCTGCACACAACAAGATTTTTACAGCAAAGCAATTTGTAGGCATTATATATGTAAGCTAAAAATTATGGAATGACGAAGTTGCGACAATGACCTTTTTTATTCTTGAGTGTGTGGGGATACATACACAATGAAAATGACCTTTACTTCAATCTATTTAACGAATTAATCATATATATATATGTAAGTATTTATGCATGTAAAGAGATGTTCTAGTTTGCAACTAACCGCATTTAAAGAAAATGTGGACATGCATTTGATATGTGATCTATATGTTGTCATTATTGTTGATACCGTTAATATTGTGCTTGAAAATTTAGTTAACAACAACGTAGAATGAATATACATATTGTTTGTACCATACTTAGGGCCTCCGTATTTAGATCTCGTATAAATACTCGGGATACTTAAATGTAATTATGTAATAAAGGAAGAGGCAAATATGTAATAAGTGAGGAGCCCTTATTCTATAAAAGGACCCCTCACTCTCCTCATTAAGGGAGGCCAATTCTTAGGCCTGAGATCCCCAAAGCCTCTCATATTCAGAGCAAGGCTCTCACCCTCACAATCCCCTTCGACATCTAAGAGAAATACAATATCAGTGTGGACGTAGCCCAAACATTGGGGTGAACCACGATACATCTTGTGTTCTTTACTTTCTTGCAGATTCACGGTCGGATTTACGTTGTTCCAAGACCCCTCCGGTTTTGTGCATCAACACACACACACACATATATATATGTAAATCATGTGTATGTATGTGATATATCCAACCAAGAGAGGCACTTATCACTCAACTTTATACTTCAATTAAATTTTGTTTCCATTATCACACTTGCATGTGAATGTACTTTCCCGAAGTTCAACTCACGTGAGTTTTTGCTAGCAAGAGTCACAAGAATCCAATATATACATACTACTATGCTAAAGGATAATTTATTTATTAAAACAAATAAAAGAATATTTCTTGGACACAATGTTTATGTATTTGTATGTGATAGTAACTATTTCTTGGGTTTTTTTTCGAAGTGAATTACAAAATTTTGGAACCATATGAAGGAGCACAGATTTGGTGTCAAGCTCTATGTGGTTATTGTGGCAAGGCTTGTCATTATATGAGTTTTTTTTATTCCATTTTCAAATAATATGGAATGTCACGAGAAGCATTTCTAAATAAAGTAATACTTTTATTGTTTATGCCATAATTAACTTTCATATCACTTTTCTAATTGAGATTATTATAAACAATTAAGAATTGGTTTATTATATTAACACCCTACAAATTGTTGAATAAACCCCACATACTTAATACACCCCACATTTACTTTTTCACTTAAAAATTATCTTAATACACCCCACACCCCACATTCTCAATATATATCTTATATTTTGTACATACACTCCACATCTTCTATCAGAGAAAAACAAAGCCCAAAAATCAACAAAACCCTAGCAGCAAAGAAACTGATGAACAATTGCAAAAATCAGGTGTTGTACCAGCTACTAAGCCTCTTGTTTTAGTTTCTTGGCCTGTACCGCGCAAGATTAATCGCGACAAGAACCATGGAAAAACTAATCCCGGGATTTACTAAGATTATTCGAGACCAAGAACACGTCCTCCATCCCATAACTGAGCTTAAATTCTTTATGTAGTAACATCTTTTTTCCTTCTTCATGTATAAATATGAATATATCTTATAACTTTTATAAGAATATACATAAAGAAAGCGCTTAAAGTATCCTTGGAGTATACGATCTATATATCTCCAAGAACTACTTTGTATTACTGTGCATCTAAATAGTACTCGGATCCAATTGAGCATATTAATTTTTCCTTGTGATCCCTAAAAGAATGAAAAATATGAAGTCTTACCTCATGTGAAGCTTCCGAAACATCGATTTTGTGTTCCATTCGTCAAAATCATTTTTTCTCAATCAACATGTTTGTAGTTTCATTGGTTAGAGTTTTGTTCAACAATGGAGGGTGTGAGGGTTTTGACAGTTGAGAAGATAAATAATACCTAATAAGGTCAAAATTGTCATTGCATAGTGGGGTAAATAAGTAATTTAATATTAAATTTTAATATGAGGTGCATTCAACATTTTGTGGGATGCTAATAAAAAAAGCCTTAAGAATTTTATTGTTGCTGTGATCTCACAAATACAACAAAGTTTAGCACGTACATATGTTCTACGTTGATTAATTAATTAATTAAAAATAAATAAAATATAAGCACGATTGTCTTAGTCGGGTTTATGCCCCCAGAGCATTCCATTATGAAACATGTGAATGAGAACACTCAAATCCTTAAATGCATCAACCTCCAACTTTTTGGCAAGCCCTAAGATGAGTACGTAATATACGTTAATTTATCACCCTCAAATCGATGATAAAATAGAGCTTAAGATAATTTGCCTTGGGGTTTAAGGGCTGATAAAATAGAGCTTAAGATCCTTTACCTTCGGGTTTGAGGGTGAGTCTGTGTCCGACATCGTCCTATCCGATAAATTAACATCGCCTAACCCTCTATTTACGTGTAAAATTAATCAGAATGAATTAATCCATCATCATCATCAACCGAATAGAAATTGCATGCAAATATCCTCAGGTTTTCAAAATCAAGTAAAAAGGTTAAAAAAAAGGGGTTACAAAATACCTGAGAAGAATTGGACAGCACCGAACAAATTAATAAAAAGAAATTAGTCACTTCAATTTGATAAAGAAATGCTAGCTAATAGGTTTCAAAGGTATCAAGACAAATTATTGCTTATCTGTTTTAACTTGTTTTTTTCCTACTTTTCTTCAGTATATTACGATACCGATAAACATCAGGTCACGCTCATTGGACAAACTTATTGAACTTCAGTATTTCGATTCATGCCTTTCAGCGTATTAATTACAAGTGGTGGACATTTCATGTATGGGTGGTAAAACAAATTAACCCATTACTACCTGATATATCAGTAAGATTTATGAAAAATCAAATCAAGATTACGATGGATCTGTGTATATAATACAAAATCAAAGCACATGCAACCAAAACTAAGTGGGAAAATAATTGAGGGAAACCCTAATTCCTGGAAATATTTTTTATTTTTTATTTTTTAATAAGCTAAAGGAAACCCCAGAAATTGATCATGGAATGTAGCAGGGAAGTGCACAAATTATACATTCTTATGGAGGGCAAGAGACAAGGGTTGGGAGCAGGGTATGTGTATGGAGAGTATTGTTTGGTTGTAATGATTAATGGGCACACATGTGAATAGAGTTGGTACGTGATTTGTCTCTGTGGCGAATGGAGACAATGCTCGAACCAACAAGGACTAGCCAGCTCGGGAAAACTCTTGCTCTTAAGCCTCCTATACATGTACATTTACATTATACATACATACACGTAGTGACTAAGTTTGATACATAATATAAAGGTCTCGTGATACATAAAAAGTACATATATATATTGACTGCAGATGGAAATTGGAATTATACTTGCATGCTTATTGGTATTTGGTACAATGTTCTTTTTCCTCATCTACGTACCTGTCCATGGAAGTAAATATATTTTTGGAAATATTTGACTAATCCTTTATAAGTTCATGTACATGCATTGTCCAAAAGATTAATGAATTCCTAATTCAATTATATATAACTTAGTCTGATCAGCAAGTTGCAGTGAAAATTCATATATCCTGCAATGGATATAAATTATAAGTAGACTTGGATTAATGATTGATAAATATAAAGAACAAGTAGCTAGTGAGAACAGGATGAAATCTACTGTCCTCATGCATAAATATTTAATATTATGAATCTATGATTGTATGTTTATATGAGTTTCAAAAAATTAAATTAAATTAAATTAAAAGGGGTATGATGAGCAGATATGAGCTTAACCAATTTGGCCAGGTTGTATATATGTTTCTTTCCATGCAATCAAGTTTGAATCATCCTATTTAATGTAGATTATTTCATCATTTGTCAAAAAAGGTATAATTAATGAAATTGAGCTTGAAGGCTAGAGACGATGAGAAGGTAAAAATGGCACGTGTAGAGAGAGGAAGAGAAAGAAGGAGCGGACAAAAAGGGCAAACGGAGAGGAGGGGAAGAGGCTAAGCTAAAAAACCCCCCCGTGAGGAGTGTTTGGAGGCATTCCAGAACTCACAAACTAAACATATATCGATCATATTTTGTTGCTTCTCTTCTCATGCACTTGTTTCGATGGCTCGATGGTTGGCCTATTCCACAAATCCACAGTTGCCACTCCCACCTGATCCCTCTATCTCCATCACGAGATTATGATTCCCCCATTCCTTCCCGCCCTTCACTTCTTTTTTTTCCCTTTCTACCCCTTTCTCTGTATCATTTTCCCATCTATATTCACTAATAATTCATAATTTTGGTGGATGCATATATATGCAAATATACATACATACATATATATATATATATATATAATGAATATTCAGAATATGAAAGACAGAAACTCTGTTTTGTTTTCAAGCTTATATCCGACCCTAAATGTTTTCTAGCTTATGATCAAGTGGCCTTAGCTTTGTGCATATCAACTTGCAGACTACTCCAAAAACAAGCATGTGAAACTGATCACTCTTAATATCACTATTACTGTTTTTATCACCAGATACATAATATACAGAATACTTGGCCTTATAATTTAAGACATGTATATACAGGTAAGAAAGAAAACTTGGGTTTATAATTTGATTAGTAACTCGAAGAATATATACTATTCTTAAATTATTAATCATTAGCAACTTTGCAGATATGATCTATGATTTTATGCTGAACAGCTTGAATATTATGTTGGAAAGTGCCCATAAATTATTAGTTTAGGACACCTGGCTTGGTATGCATTTCTTTAATCAAGGACATTAACGTGATCTTATATTATAAGGTGGTTAACTTAACTTTTATATCTGAAAATTATTCAGCAATAATTGATGAATTCCACTTTATCATGTATATACATGATATGATGAATATGTGTGTTTCATGTTAAATTAAGTTGTGTAGTGAATAAATCATGTTGAATTCTACTTTTTCTAGGACCATTTGGTCTAGTGCATTGTTCTACCCAACAAATTAAGTAAACTTTAGGTTTAAGAAGCCTATTAGTATTAATATAATAAGAAGACAAATGATTTGTTATGTGCAATTAATCATCCCAAGGATTAACGAGGAATGTTATCCCTTGCCATGCGATATGGGCAAAAAAAGGAAACAATTTTGTACTATGAAATAGAAGGGCATGTCAGTAATTGCAGCCAGAATCTATTATCTATAGTACATTAATAATTTGTTGTGAAAAAAATAAACTGAGGCAGTCATGTGCAGGGAAGAAAACAGGTGATCATATAGATTTGAGAGCTCATCGCCCTCTTATAAAAAGCTTTCAGAGCTTTTCAGAGACTTGTGTAAGGAAGAGAGAGAAGAGGGGCAAGAGAGAAAGCTGGTAAATCTGAAATATATATCGAATCCGATATCCTACTTTTTCCAGTTTCCATGGTTTCTAGGGAGCACAAGAGGGCAGCACTCTATGAGAAGCTGCAACTTCTTCGTTCTATTACTAACTCTCATGCTGTAATTCCTCCTGCTGCATTCATTTCTCAGGCTTTCCCTTTATCGTATTGGCCTAAATTTCTCCAAGTTTTATATATACTAAACCACACTTGTTCTTTCCATTAACACAAAATACAATTGGTTTCATTTTTGTGTTGGCTACCCCCTGAAAATATCTTATTTCTGCACCACTCTCTTGATTTTCAAACCGATGAAGAATTCATATTATGAGTCGACCAAGATTCATGGTCACCTAGCGACCAAGAATTCATGGTCACCTGGCGACCAAGAATTCATGGTCATTCACCTTTAGATTTGATATCAAATGTTGAGATTAGAACAACAAAAGCACATCATTTATTCTTCACCTTTGATATCAAATCCAAGAGTGAGTGTGATTATACTGTTTCCTTGTTGCTTGATACCATGAGATATTATATACGAAAACAATTTATTTCTGTGGTTTTTTAAGCTTATCAAGAGAAACTGAAACAATATTATAAGTAGTATGCTGTGAGTCGTCAAAAGCTAAAAGTTCTAACAGTTAGTGTGTATGTTTGTCTCTCTGATGGCTGCCATTCCATAGATATTCATTTTCTGAAAGATCTCAGTATCCCATATGTTATCTTGATTACGGTCGAACATTAGAATTAGATTAGTTTCTATTTGTGTAATTTACTTAAATCTATATATCTAAAGAGAGAGATCAATTAATTTGGAATTTCATTATAAGTAGCAAGCCGTCAGTTGTACCCATGGCAAGATGTTCTTACATGACAGTACTTCTTTAATTATCTAAATCTATGAGAGAGTGTGTGTGTATATATGTATACATATTAATTGATTATATATATATATATGCGTGTGCCTCTGTGTGTGTGTGTATGTGTGTATGTTCATTATTGATATCATCAAATGTATATGACAGTATAGTTTTTGTTTGTGCATGTGTCGCAGCTAAACAAAACCTCAATCATAGTAGATGCCTCCAAGTACATTGAAGAGCTAAAACAAAAGGTGGAAAGACTGAATCAAGATATTGCAAATGCACAAACTACTTCTTCATCAAGTAACCAAAATCCATTGCCTGGGGTACTTATACAGACAGAATTCACCCTTTTCCATATCTAGTACTATGATCAATTTAATCAGTATCCTTTTTAGTTGTATGGGTAGTAATATATAATGGAGTTTTAATTTGTTATAACTTGTACATGTCCTTATTATTCAGCAGGTTACAGTGGAAACCCTAGAAAAAGGATTTCTGATAAATGTGTTTTCTGAGAAGAGTTGCCCAGGTTTGCTTGTGTCTGTACTGGAAGCTTTCGAAGACTTGGGTCTCAATGTCCTTGAAGCTAGGGTTTCCTGTGAAGACAGTTTCAGGTTACAGGCAGTTGGAGGAGAAGTAAGACATTTCAATTCCTCTATATAAATAATTACTGCAAGAGAATTATATACATGTTAATGACAGCACCTATAAGGTTATTTCACTTTGATGTATAGAATGAAGAGGAAGGTGAGAGCATTGACGCGCATGCAGTAAAGCAAGCAGTGGCAGTGGCTATAAAAAACTGGAGCGAAAATACCGAAAATTCGTAATCAAGATTCGGTTGCTATATATAACTACCTATTTATGTTCGTGATGACGATGGTGATCATTTTTCGCTTTCTTGGATAAATATCCTCGTTTGGCTTCTCTCTTGTTGTAGCTAGCTAGGTTGGCATGATGTTGATTATCAAAGAATTAATCAAGCTTCAAACAACTTAATTAGACCAGTTTCGTTGTAGTTGTAGCTATAGCTGGTTAGGATGGCTGACTGTGTTGATTATCAAGGAATTAATAAAGCTTTAAACAAAAAGAATAATTATTCAACTTCGGGTTTATCAATATCAATAATTCTGATTCTCTAGTTGATTAATATATTAGATGTTGGATTTTTGGATTAGCGGGCCCGTGGAGCCCCACTCTAACAACATCGATATTGTCTTCAACTTTATCACCTTCTCAATCCGTAAAGTGTGGGGTTTATCACAAAATACCTCGATATTAGTTAGAGTGGGGTAATTATATTTAAACCCCTTTGTTTTCTTTTCACCCACCGATGTGGGATTCCAACACTCCCCCTCACATGTAACCCCATTTAGTGGTTCACATGTGGAGATCCACACATCGGCAATGTTAGGATTTTGGCTTGTCAAATATGTCCTAATTGGTTTAGGATTGTTTTAGGAAAATTAGAGGTATACCGATTCTTGTCCTAGAGGGATTAGGAAAGAATTTCAGTTTTCCTTATTCAATTTAGGTTTGGATTTGTAGAAGTCTATTTGGATTTAGATAAGTGTAATTTTCTAGTCCACTTAGAAATAGGAATTCAATCAGCCTTGGGACATGTAAGCCGACCCTATGCCTATCAATAGGGTGCGGCAAGGCTGAATTTTTAGAGAGAAAACAGCCAGAGACAACCGAGAGTTTTGAGATTAGTTCTAGGGTTTGCAAAAGTTTTGTAATCTCTATTATTAATCAAAGGAGCGGTGATTTCTCTACCTAGAGAAATCACTACTGGACGTAGGCAAAATTTCTACCAAACCAGTCTAATTCTTGTGTGTTTCTAAGTTTTTTTATATTTGCTAGTTTAGTCTATTGCCATTGGTTACATTAAAGAACAATGTCTAGTGGGCGTGGTTTTCAACAATTGGTATCAGAGCTAGGATCAAGGTGTTCTACGATGTTAAAAGGGAAGATGAATGTGGATCTAGGACCTGCGTTAAAGCCCTTTGACGGCAAAGATGACTTCACGAACTGGCAAAAGATGATGAAGAACGTACTGATACAGCAGGATTTGGACGATGCACTCGATGGTGAGAAGCCGAAAAACATGACAGAAGCAGCATAGACTAAGGTTCCAAAAAAGGCCAAGAGTTCCATCGAGATCCATTTCACAAGATCAGTTCGGTCACACATCACGGAAAAAATGACTGCCCATGAAGCATGGGAAAAGTTGGATAATGTTTATATGGGCAAAACATTGTCCAATAAACGTTTTCTAAAGGATGAAATATTCGAGCTTCGACTAGAAGAATAAGGTGATATTGAAGATCACGTATGCAGATTCCATAATTGCATAGCTAATCTTCAGAAGGTCGAAGAAACTTATAAAGATGATGATATGGCTATCATCTTGCTGAGGTCTCTACCTTCGTCTTTCAAGCATTTTTGAACATCTCTAATGTTTGGAAAAAAATACCTAAATCTTAAAGACGTAATTCAAGCTTTTCAGTCATATGCTAAACTTGATGATATAACTGAAAGCTCTCAAGGCCTTTATGCCAAAGGCAAGGAGAGGGGGCGGGAAAAGACAAAGGAAGAGAAAACCGGCAACAGAGGTAGGTCAAAATCCAAGAAGAAAAAGGAAAAGAAGGAAGGTTGCTTCGAATATGGTTCAGCCGATCATTGGAAGATGAACTGCAAGATTTGGAAAGAGAAGAAAGCCAAGATGGAAAGAAGTTCAGGTTCAGTTAGTGCAGTCACCGAGCATGAGAGTGACGGGGAGCTTCTTTCAGTAACATCGGGCTCAAAGGCTTTCACAAATTGGATTTTGGATACCGGATGCACGTTTCATATGTGTGCAATAAGAGAATGGTTCGATACTTACAAGGAAGTCAGCAGTGAGGAAGTCTAGGGGATGATTCTTCATGTCCTGTAAGAGGAATCGGCACTGTTCGAATCAGAATGTTCGATGAGATGATACGAGCTTTGGAGAACGTCAGGTATATCCCTAGACTAAGAAAGAATTTGATTTCCTTAGGTACTTTAGATGAGGCCGGTTATGGGTATAAGTCTAAAAAAGGAAGACTCAGGGTAACCAAATGATCGCTAGTGGTAATGCGGGGTGACCTACAACCCAATAAGTTGTATAAGTTAATTGGGACCACTATAGTCGGGGGAGCAGCTATTTTTGTAAATCAGAGTGTAGAAGACAAGACTGAACTCTGGCATCATAGGCTCGGGCATATAAGCCAGAAAGGGTTGCAAGAATTACACAAGCAAGGCATGTTGGAAGGTGTGTCATCTTGCAAACTGGACTTTTGTGAATATTGTGTTCTCGAAAATCAAAGAAAGGTATCATTCGCAAGTAGCAGTACAGATAACCGAATTAATGAGCAACTCAGCTATATTCACTTAGATGTTTGGGGCCCTATACCAACTAAATCAAATGGTGGAGCCAGGTATTTTGTTACTTTCATGGATGATTTTTCTAAGAAGGTTTGAGTTTATTTCATGAAGCAAAAATCTGAGGTTTTTACCAAGTTCAAGGAATGGAAAACAGAAACCGATAATCAAACTGGAAGAAAGATCAAGTACCTGAGAAGTGACAATGGAGGTGAATATACAAGTAATGAGTTCATCGATTACTGCAAGCAGGAAGGCATCATAAGACACTTCACAGTAAAGAAAAATCCCCAACAAAATGGAGTTGCTGAGAAGATGAACCGAACTCTCATGGAGAGAGAGAGAGAGAGAGAGAGAGAGAGAGAGAGAAGAACATGTGATTTCATGCATGATTGCCTAATAATTTTTTGGCAAAGGCTGTTAATCATGCAAGTTATTTGATTAATAGGTCACCATCTACAGTTCTTGGTTTTAAGAGTGCAGAAGAGGTATGGTCTGAGAAGCCAGTGGACTATTCCAAGCTCAGGGTGTTCGGCTGTAATGCTTGTGCACATATTCCAAGTGATGAAACGTCCAAACTCAAACCAAAGTCTACACATTGCATATTCTTAGGTTTTAAGAAAGGAGTTAAGGGTTTCAAGCTTTGAGATTTCAACAACAGGAAAAAGGTTGTTAGTCGAGATGTTGTCTTTGATGAGACAACCATGCCTCTGAATAAAGTCGATAGTAGTAGGGAGAAGACGGACGATGCTGAAATTGAAGCAACAAAGATTCCATTAATTAGTTCAGATGAAAAAGCTCAGGTGGAGCAAAATCGAGCAAAAGGCCGAATCTGATGGTTTTGAGGAAGAAGAAGAGCATCAACATCGTTCACCACTTAGGAATTAGGTGGAGAAAGAAACATGACATATTGAAGGCACTCCAATCCGCCAAACATCCCAAATGGTTTAAACTCCAACCAACAATCCACCTGCATTCCAAAGATGCATAACACTGGACAAACCTAATCGGAACAAGAAGAAACCTGACATATTTGGGTTTGACCAAGACGAAGTTAGTTATGCTCTTAACATTAGTCAAGGAGATCTGACTACTTATCGAGAAGCTATAGCAAATGATGAGCGAGATAGTTGGATAAGTGCTATGACAGAAGAAATCGAGTCTTTTTACAAGAACTATGTTTGGGAGTTGGTTCCTAAGCCCAAAGACAAAAAGCTAGTTGGATACAAGAAGGTATTTAGGAAAAATGAAGGACTACATGAACAAGATGTCGTGAGATTCAAAGCGAGGCTCGTGGCTAAGGGGTACTCACAAAAGGAAGGGGTGGATTATGATAAGATCTTTTCACCTGTAGTCAAGCATACTTCTATTAGATTGCTTTTAGCAATGGCAGTTCAGCATGACATGGAGATTGAGCAGATGAATGTTAAGACATCATTTCTTCATGGGGATCTAGAGGAGATAATTTTCATGGCTCAACAAAAAAGGTTTGTTGAATATGGGAAAGAGAACCTAGTATGTCAGCTAAGGAAGTCCCTGTATGGCCTGAAACAGTATCCAAGACAATGGTACAAGAGGTTTGATTCATTCACGCTAAAAATCAATTTTAGAAGATGTTTATATGACTGTTGCGTGTACTATCATGTGTTCCAAGATGGGATGGTCATATTGCTATTGCTATATGTGGATGACATGCTAATTGCTTGTCAAGACCAGTCTAGAATTCAAGACTTGAAAAATATGTTAAGCGAGGAGTTCAATATGAATGATCTAGGTGCTGCATAGAAGATCATTAGCATGGAAATTCAGAGAGATAGGACCGCTAAAATGATATGGATATCATAAGCCAAATATATTCAAAAGGTTCTTGAGAAGTTCAACATGCAAGAAGTAAAGGTAATTTCGACTCCTTTGGCAGCTCACTTCAGGTTAAGCGGGCAACATTGTCTTAAGTCCAAGGAAGAGCAACAAGTAATGAAAAATGTGCCTTATGTTAATGTCGTGGGCTGCCTCATGTATGCAATGGTATGCTCATGTCCTGACATAGCGCAAGCAATCAATGTCGTTTCTAGATACATGGCAAATCCAAGAAAGCAACATTGAAATGCAGTCAAATGGATTATGCGTTATTTGAAGGGTTCTTGGTGATAAAGGATTATGTTTGAGAGGCAAAAGGAAAGTGCAGGGGTGTTATGATATGTGGATGCCGATTATGCAGGGAACTTGGATAAGAGAATGTCAACTTTTGGTTATGTCTTTACATGCGCAGGAGGACCAATCAGTTAGAGGGCACTATTGCAACCAATTACAGCTTTGTCGACCACAGAGGCAGAGTATATTGCATTGGCTGAAGCTGGAAATGAAGCAATTTGGCTTAGATGCTTGGTAAGTCAAATGGGAATCACTCAAGATTGTGTGAAGCTTAAGTGTGATAGTCAAAGTGCCATTCACATGGGAAAGAATCAGGTTTTTTCTGGAAGATCAAAGCACATTGAAGCAAGGTATCATAGAATCAGAGATTGGGTGGAGTCTAAGGAAATTTGGATTGAAAAGATTCTTACGGATGACAATGCCGCAAATTTCCTTACAAAGATAATGATGGCCAAGAAGTTCAAGCATTGCTTGTACTTGATCAATCTCGTTGATTGATTAAAGTGGAGCACCTCTTCACTTAAGGTGCAATGAGGCAAGATGAAGATTGCCAAGGTGAAGACTTTTGAAGATTTCCAAAGCTGCTTCAAGAAGGTTCAAAGATACTCTGGGGTGCAACGATCAAGACTTGGTTTGACTCACCAAGGTGGAGATTGTTAGGATTTTGGCTCGTCAAATATGTCCTAATTGGTTTAGGATTGTTTTAGGAAAATTAGAGGTATATCGATTCTTGTCCTAGAGGGATTAGGAAAGAATTTCAGTTTTCCTTATTCAATTTAGGTTTGGATTTCAGGAAGTCTATTTGGATTTAGATAAGTGTAATTTCCTAGTCCACTTAGAAATAGGAATTCAATTAGCCTTGGGACATGTAAGTCGACTTTATGCCTATAAATAGGGTGCAACAAGGCTTAATTTTTAGAGAGAAAACAACCAAAGACAGTCAAGAGTTTTGAGATTAGTTCTAGGGTTTGCAAAAATTCTGTAATCTTTATTATTAATTAAGTGAGCGGTGATTTCTCTACCTAGAGAAATCACAACTGGACGTAGGCAAAAGTTCTGCCGAATATTATTCTTGTGTTTTTCTAAGTTTTTCTATGGAACTTAGAGGCTGACTCTCTGTTAAAAGTCATGTTCCTGCTTGTTTCCTTCTTGGTGACAAGCTCGTTGGCTTGCACGGGCCCAAACCTTGGCTCTGATACTATGTTGGACTTTTGGATCGGCGGGCCTGCGAGGCCCCACTCTAACAACAACGATATTGTCCCCAACTTTATCACCTGCCAAATCCGTCAGTTGTGAGGTTTTATCACAAAATGCCTCGATATTAGTTGGAGTGGGGTAATCATATTTAAACCCCATTGTTTTCTTTTCACCCACGGATGTGGGATTCCAACATTAAAGTGCTTGTAAGCGGTAGAGTGACCACAATCCACTGAAATTCAGTCATGCTTTGCTTCAGTTCCACTAAGATAAAATATTTAGAAAATCAAGAGAGTACTAAGAGCAGGGGTCCAAGAAGTAGAATTTCAATCGTGCCTTTGATAGAATGAAGGCCCTATAGTGTAAGGGTATGTAGTGGTCAAGGACATTTCGTTTCATAGTGGTTGGAGTACTGTTGGTTTGTGTAACCGAAGGCCCCAAAATGATTGGAGCTATATCATGATTCATGACCAAACAAAAAGTGAAAATGACTGGAGAACAAGGCTTATCTTGCAAGTAACCAATAGGCAATAACAATCCCACACCCACCTTGGTGGTTCTGAATAAGCAATCTGTATTAATTATATGAACGTTATATATAATTTACTAGACCAATAGTTTCCGAGACTTTATAAAAAATAGATCAAAATAACGTCTAGCTAAATGAAAATCTACATGTTAGCTACAAACATTCTTATATATATGGTTCACCTTCACAATACATATAACAACGTTAAATCGGTAAAATCCATAAATTAACAACATAAAATACTAACCTGAAAAGAAGCCATGTCCAATAGACGCAGCAGTAATTAAGTGTTCTTGCACAGCTACAATGCACGTCCCGTGAGGAATTTAATCTTCTGACATTTAATCAACTTCAAGAATTTTGCTTCATCAAATTCAAGCATGTTTGTCCATCTCAAAAACGTCCTGGATTCCGCAAGTCATAATTTCTTTTCAAGCATATGTAAATGAACATTTTCTGATAATTAAGAAGTATTGACTAACGCAGTTGGATAGTTAGGGCATAACTATTAGTTTATGGGGTTCGATCGAGGTCGCGCTTATGGCGGTGGCTGATGACTAGGTGGAGGTTGCATTGCCGGAGAGCAAATGCAGCAGCAGTACGCTATTATTATGGCTTATTTAATTTTCCAACAAATCTCTTGAGCAAGCAGCGCTGCAGACCAGAAGCAGAATCAATAATACTGTAGTGTGTGCGCCCTTGTGTTGGCTTGAAGGAGTGGAAGTAGATTATTTACTAGGTTTACTTTTCGAGTAATGTTATTCATACCATGTTTTTGTATCATATTTTCATACCATCTTAGGTGGCATTTGATGTGGACAGCCACATCATTTGAATTAATCAGATTTTTCAATTTAGTTCATTATTTAATAAACTAATAATTAAGAAAAACTAGTTAATTAAATGATGATTGTGGTTAGGGATGGGCAATGGTTATGCGGGCGGGTAACCGCGGTTAATTTACCCATAACCGTTTATGCTCATACCCGCATAACCGTTTACCCGTTGGGTAATTGCCTAAACGGTTATACTCATACCCATAACCATTTATAAACGGTTAACCATACCCATAACCGCATACCCATTTAACCGTAACCGTTTAATACCCGTTTACCCATTTACCCTTTTTAACCCATTTATCCTTCTTTTTTTTACCATAACCCCTTTTTCACCCGTCTACATGTTTTTTAACAACTTGAAAATTAAAAAAAAAATTGTCATAATATTAATCCCTGCAAGGATTTTCTAGCTTCTGCTTGTTGTTTGCCTTTTGTTGGCTTTCTGTTTGGTTGTGTGTGTATATATATATATATATATACATATATATATTCCCATTCCCTGTCAAACAGCCCCGTATGTGTGTCTATATATATATATATATATATATATATATATATATATATATATATATATATTATTTTTTAAATATTCAACATTACATATATAAAATAAACGGGTAAACGGTTACCCGTTTATAACCGCGGTTAATACCCATAACCACCCATTTAAATTTCACGGGTAAACGGTTATACCCATAACCGTTTAATTATCTAAACGGTTACCCATAACCGTAACCGTGAAGTTTAAACGGGCGGGTAACCACGGTTATCCATAACCATGGGTATTTTGCCCATCCCTAATTGTGGTATACAAAGAGTCTTTCTCCTTCCTTTCCTTGAGTTTTGCAAATTTTTCAAATAATGTGGCTGTCTACATCAGATGTCACCTAAGGTGGTATAGAAATAGGATATGAAAACATGGTATAAATAGCATTACTCTTTCTTTTCTTTGGAGGACTCGTTTTCAAACTCTTTGTAGGACTCTTTGACTTTTGCAAAAGAATCAGGAAATTATGTTTTCCTTAATCGGTTGTTTTTTTCATTATTTTTTGGGCCAGAAAGGAAAATCTTTGGCATGAAAACAGTCCAAAATCTATGTATAAAAAATATGCCCGTGTACATATTACCACCACAATTCAACCTCCAACGTTGGTTATATTCTTCCAGAATTGATAAAATGCTTCTAACAACCAGGGCCTAAAACTAACCCTGGGCCATCGACAAAATTGATCCCACATCCCAATCCCAAACCCAAAACTCGGTATCAAAATAAATAACCCTACGTACGCCATTATGATTTTGTGTGTGGCCTTGTGATGAAGGAATGGAAGCCTATATCCTTGTCATAGTAGGATAAATTTCATGAATAACGAATTCGTTATCATATTATTATGATAGTCACATTATGTGGCTAGCCTATAATTCCTCACCTCTTAGTATAAGTATATCATTATATTTAGAATGAAAAATATATGTACCCTCAAATGTTGGCTATTTCACTTCATTTCACAATTGATATAAAGTTCGTATCAACGGCCTAAACTACACCTGTTAATATATTATCCTATTATACTCCATATCTGTTCTTATCCTATTGAGCCTAACCCGTTTAAATATAATAATGTCATTTAAATATTTTGGGTTATTTCTTGAATATTTAGGTCTCTCTCTTCAAATTTACGTCTCTTTCTTCTCATTTGAATATATAGGTCTCTTTTTTCTCCCCTTTTCTCACCACCAACACCACTTATGAGACCTGAGGTTCGGCCCAGTTCCACTTTCAAAATTAAAATCGGAATCAAGAAATATCAACAGTTTGGTTCGTTCCGTTCTATTTAAATTTATTACTAAAATCATACCGTTCGGTTCATGCTGGTTCCGGTTTAATTCATGTCGGGTTACGGTTCTGAATACTAAATCATTTCAATCTTGCAAAACTAACCTAAACTCATGTGTCATGCTTCATTGACCTATGCATAATTATTATAAATATTTCATTGATCATGCCCAAAAATAAAATTGACCATTGATATCATTATTAGTAAAGATTTTATTGACCTTTAGCCAAATAAACTTTAATTTTAACCATCCTCCGAACTCACTGCAGACCATCCAATCCAGACTTGAACAATGAATCCTTTAAAATCTGCAAGCATAAATGTGGATGCTTCATTGCAAATGTATCAAACTTGTTAGAGGAAACTACTTCACTCTTGTGTTCGGCAATGTATTCCAAGGCATTCATCTTCAATCTTTTGCTGGCACGAGAATCCGCAAGCTCTAAAACATCAAGAACATTGGATAAGTTCAAGTGACGACCACACAACTCCTCCAAGTATGCGATTTTATATTTTGGGCTGCTAGCATCAAGGAGTAGATATGCTTGCTAAACCTTTCTTCCGGCAACTGCCCGTGGTAGAGAAATTCCAAGAGAGACTCAAGCTCCACATGGTTGGTCATCTCAGGCAGTGTTATACTTTGAGACGAGTCTGGAGTAATAGTGTCAAGGATTTTTTATCTAGTCGCCTAGGGTAATAAATTATGCTGATTAATAATTGATATATACTGTCAAAGAATAATCATATCAATAAAACATTTGAAAGCGATTGTTTCAACAATTTGGTTTTGTAAATTGATTAATTCAGCCTATTTATTAAGAGATCTAGAGATAAAGGGAGAAGGGGTTACCAATATGATTTTATGTGCACGAATTGGAGGTCCAATATTATCACCAGGATGGACAAGTAAGTCATGCAAGCAAGAACATCTCCATATGCAGGCCAGGCTAGGAATTTCAACTTCTCCGTTTGTGCTTTAACTTCTTTGTCTGATTCTAACACCCATCCTAACACGTCCTTGAGAGTCTGGAGGTAAGAAAAAGAAAAAAAGGAATTAGCCAAAATTAATCATCGATACCAATTTAATAAAAGCATATCGCCATTCTTAGGGCAATCAATTAAAGAAAGCTTTTAGTTCGGACGACTGAGCAGGGTTGCCTAGTCCTGCTCCCTAACCCAACAATGTCATGTGCTGATTTTCAGAATTGTAGGTCTTGATTAAAAATATTCAATAGTTTACATCCATTTTTCTTCAAGTAAGATTATGAAACAGTGAAAGCCAAAGACAAGAGTGGAAAAAAAAAACCAATTACTAAATCAAGCCAAACGAATCATAATTATGAACGTAGCGAAAGGGGGCGAGAGAGCGAGAGAGAGAGAGAGAGAGAGCTTGCCTTGCACAGTTTCGCGTGAGGAGGTATAATCTTATTTATGGTATTCCTAACGCTCATGAAATCTTGAAGGCATTTCAGGCATATGTAGTTATCTGCAGAATTATTATTATTATTATGATAAATTTTTTGAGTTAATAATCCTGATGGATTAACTGATGTCAAATGCGCAGGCTGTCGCGTCATAACCGTAGATGGATATTGCATGGTAACACTGTCTGACCGAGATTGTTGAAAGTGTTGGTCATGACAAACGCTGCAAAACCTGTACGCCATTATGCCTTGAATATTTTCAAAATCTCTTGAACAATAAGACTAGAGAGAATTTCAGAGTTGGAGTATGTCAACTTAGAAGAATGGTACGTGTGCTCTCGTTGACATGAAGAGGATATTTATATAGAAGATTGGAAGCCGGCTAGGGTTACGGTTTCTATCCTTTTCCAATCTTTTAGGTCAATGGGCTAGGGTTTTCAGTTTTTTATTTTTTATTTTTGTCAAAATGGGTTTTGTAGTGGTTAGGTTTTCTTTCCCTTTTGTCAACGTTTTTCTTGCAGGATGATCTGTGGGCTTATGTTTGTTTGTTTGTATTTTTTTTTTTTTAAATAAATGTGGGCTTATGTTTGTTGTTTGTGCTAATTAGGGCTGATGTATATATGTTTGGAATACCAAAAAACGACAAATATAATTTTGGATTACTGCAAAGAGGCCATCTATAATTAAGCCCTTCATCCTCACCTAGTCTATGAAAAAACCCACATGCCCAAGTTTATAAAAAATAAAAAAATAAAAACCATTTTGACTTTTCAACATAGCCCAAACCAATTTAATTTATATAAATTTACAATAGTGCCATTGTCCAAATGAAAACGGAACGCCTAACATTTTTAAAATAACGTATATACCAACGTCATTCTCTTCTCGCATATCAGAGAATTTTTAGTAGCCCGGAACGCATGATGATACATCACATGTCATTAAACAAGTAGTGATATATTTTTGTTAAAAAAAAATTACTAGCTTATCAAATAAAACATTATTTCACTTCTATAATAATACATGGTGTACTACCTGTGTGTCAGACATAATGTGTACTGTCTCAAATTTACTAATTAAGTTTTTGGTCTCAATTTCAGGTTGGATTTTCAAGGTCTTGTTGGATCACTTCTGACAAAATCCATGAGAAATCACAACAGACACCTACAAATTCGAAGAGACGGTCGACGATCAACAAGAAAATGGTGATTAGACTAGAATTCGAATTGAAACGGGAAAGAACATGAATAAATCAGTAACATCCAAGCCATACATGGAGGCAAACCGATCCGTCCAGCATTTCACATATATTTGGATCAATATTTCTTTAATCAGACCTCAAAAACAACACAATAATCAAACGATCATACCAAGAATGCTCTACATGGAAAGTAATTTGATTCTCTGGTTGTGGACACAAAGAATTTGAGGACTCTGAAGCTTTTCAAGTCCGCTGACGATCGGGATAATCTTCAGCAGTTGACAGATGGAGCAAATGACATCTATGTTAAGATCCATTTCGAAAAGCTTCCGGTCAGCTATGTAGGCCTCGCCGCCATATCCAATTTTGCTCGAATCGGCGTGAATCCAACAAAAGTGAGAGAATGTACAAGTTATCATGTAGATACGTGTAGGTCCATATATATGTAACATCCATGGCTTATCCCATGGTTCTATGGTTAAGCTAAAATTTAACAATATATTTCATATATTGATTATGTGAATTTTACAGAGTAATGTTTAAATTTTAAATGTGGAGTTCACATGAGAATGAGTTCCGCAATTTTTTTTCTATCTTGAACACAATATTACTTGTACGTAGCAATATTTCAAGATAAAAAATAGTAAACAAAATTTACACACGTACGTTCTTACTTAGGTCAATTTAGCGATGGTCATATGCTGTCGGAAAAGGTAATTTGCCGTCGCAAATACTTATTTCCGACAGGAAAAAGCCCTCGCTGGGCGTCGGAAATTGCTCCATTGGAAATACTTTTTTCTCGACCAGCCGTTGAAAATGCTTCATTTCCAAGGCATGAGGCTCGTCGTTACTAGTTATCTTTCCGTCGGAAATGAATTTTCAAAATGGCAAAATTATTTTATTTTCGACATGTCAATGTGGTCGCAAATACTTATATGCCCGTGGAATATACTTTCTGAACGACGACATCTCTTTTTTCCGATGATTTTTTTATGACCAAAACATTGTGTCAAAAAATGTTTTTCCAATAGTAAAATGTTATTTACAAGAGTATATAATCGTTGCAATTACGATTACTAACAATTAAGAATTGACAAAAATATGCATAAAAACATATTTATAAGGGTCAAGAGGCGTTGGAATTATATATGGGCGATTATCCTATTTTGTCGGTAAAAAACAAAAGGATACAAATACAATTTTTTTTTTTATAAGTTCAATAATATTTTCAATGGGAATTTTTATTGAATGAATTGTTTTATATTAATGAAACCATATATTCAACTACATATACCAAAAATCAATGTAAAAAATTTAAAGTACTTGTTACAATCCTATGATACGTCTTGTAACGCTAGTTTTCCATGTCCGCTTTAACCAACCATTGAGGAGTTCGAATGTAGAAGCACTTCAACAATGAAAATCCCACCTTCATGACTTTGGCCGTGCTTGATATGTTTTTTTACCTGCAATGACAGAGTAAATGTTTAGCAGCAACCAAATCCATGTGATGCATTGGAACCGAATGACCAAAAGCCTTGAGCATTGAAAGAAATTAGATTTGAGACTATTAAGGATCGAATAGCAAAAAGCCTTGAACATTATATACTACATTCGCGTCTGAATGGTATCCTTCAAACGTAATTATTTTTTTCAACACAATAGAACTCATCCAATATGCATTACACAAGACAGGGAACTTGAATACTAATATGACCATTAGAAGAGCTTCCAAGCATTAAAGATACTTTTAATAAATAAGCATACTGTCTACAGACTATCAACCACATTACACTGGCCAATTCCAATTGCTCAATGGTAGTCGTGAGAAAAAAGCATAAGCCCAAAAACATGATCGAACATTTTTGTTGAGATAATCATAGAGATCATCTACAATCTCAACCGGATTGGAGTGACCACAACAGAATGGATTTGTAAGAAGTTCTCTCATGAAGAAAGATGTTATAATATTGAATGAAACTGTATATAAAGTTGCTTAAAGAATTGCAAGACAAAATTAGTTAAACGAGAACAATATACCAAATTACAAATAATAGGGCGGGACTAATACCAAATTGTTGCCTTCCACGATGGCGTGCTTCTGAGAGTGATGACTCGCTTGATGACACTCACCCTTGTCTTTGCCTCTTGTTATCATTACCTGCAAATGAGATTAGAAAACTATTAATTAATAAATAACAGATTCGAAAACTATTAACACCCACCCTCGCTTGATGACAACCACCCTTGTCTTTCTAACCCATTTCAAATTAAAACAGATATCCCCTGCAGAGCCAACAACAAACAACATTACAACCAAAATTTGTGGTATTTCAATGGCTGATTAACATCACACTCACATCAAATCTTATAGCATAAGAAACAGCCCCATTTCCTAAAATAAGCAAGTGGTCTCATCGAATTTCCTGATAAATACAATTTTCAAGGAAAAACTTGGATTTACAAGTAAAGTAGCAAATAACCCAGTTTCCAAATGCGTTCCAAAATGTCATAACCCCTTTGAGACATTTCATCAAACACTTGGTGGTCATCCTACGCTTAACGAAAAATTACAAGAAAAAACAGGTGCTCACTGTTACAGAAGAAGCCGCGGACTTGGGTGCGCAGTCGACCGAAACTCGGCGTAACTGTGGTGTGTAGCAAAGGAACCCATGGTTTTCCCTTCTGGAGTTAAGTTCAGATCAACGAATTTTGAGGGGTTTGTTGTTGCAGAGTAGAAGGGAGGACGAGTTCGCGAGGAACTCACCGGGTTTGCAATCAGAGAGGGTTTTGCTTTTGATTTCGAAAAGGTGGAACTGGGCTCGGGTTTGCAGAGGTGGGAGCGTGTGGAAATTTTTGGATGAAGGCAGAGATAGAGAGCAACGGAGAAGATGGTGTTGATTTTGATGAACGAAATGAAGGCTGGAGGCTAGGGTTTTGTTTAGGAAAAGGAAAGGCAGAGAAGTTGCTTGAGAGAAGTGAAAAGGACGAGAGAGCTAAAGGGCGCTGAGTGCTCTCTTTGGAAATTGAGAGTTGAGTTTTTAGGTGTCCATGCCAAAATTTTGGTAGCCCACCAAAATTTTAGTCTCCCGCCTCCGCCAAATTTTTTTAATTGTATTCTATATATGATTCTTGTTTTTTTGGGTCAAATGTATGATTATATTTGAATTGATTGTTTTAGGCGATATGTGTTCTACAAAACTAACTTCAACGATCCAATCGTCAAAATTGTTTGTGTATACTCCAATATCACATACGTCAAAAATCGCAAGAAATAAATATTCAGAGATTATGTAATAGGACAAAACTTTTCGACTGTTATAAACGAAAAATCACAATTTAATGATTATTTTAGTTCTGATTTTGATGATTTTTTACAATTACACTCCTTGATCCTATAAGAAGACAATGAACGAATTTGATCTATAATTTAAAATATTTACACAAGTGGATACTATAAAATCTTATGTTATACTTAATGGAAGTATAAAATAAATTCTCAATGTTTGTTGAATCTATCGTTTTGATGAGATACGCATTCTATGAAACTAGTTTCAACTATCCATCCGTCAAACTTGTTTGTATATACTTTAAGATTGCATACGTCAAGAATTGCAAACAAAGAACATTAAAAGATTAGGTAACGGGACAAACGATTATAAATGAAAAATCACGATTTAACGGTTATTTTAGCTCCTATTATGATAACGTTTTGTAGCTACACTCCTCGACCCTATAAGAATACAATGAATGAATTTGATCTTCCATTTAAAATATTTACACTAGTGGATACCAAAAAATCTTATGTTATACTTAATAGAAGTATAAAATAAACTCAGTGTTTGTTGAATCTATAATTTTGGCAGGATACGCATTATATGAAACTAGTTTCAGCGATCTAATCCTCAAACTTGTTTGTATATACTCTGAGGTAGCATACGTCAAAAATCGCAAACAATAAACATTTAGAGATTAGGTAACGGAAATAAATTTTCAACGGTGATTAATGAAAAATCATGATTTAACGGTTATTTTAGCTCCGATTTTGATATTTTTTTTACAACTACACTCTTCGACCTTATAAGGATACAATGAACTAATTCGATATTCAATTAAAAATATTTACACTAGTGGATACCACAAAAACTTATGTTATACTTAATGGAAGTATAAAATAAACTCTAAGTGTATGTTGAATCTATCGTTTTGATGGGACACTCATTCTACAAAACTAGTTTCAACGATCCAACTGTCAAACTTATTTGTATATACTCCGAGATAGCATACATAAAAAATCGCAAAAAACAAACATTCATAGATTAGGTAAAGGGAAAAAAAAAATTGACGGTTATAAACGGAAAATCACGATTTTACGGTTATTTTAGCTTCGATTTTGATTTTTTTTTTACAACTACACTCCTCGCCCTATAAGAATACAATGAACTAATTTGATCTTCAATTTAAAATATTTACACTAGTGGATACCACACAATCTAATTATTTTTCTAGTCAATGATCTTTTTCAACGACAACTATAAGCCCACATAAATAAATATCTATTTTCGAGAGCCATTGGTTGCCCTCGAACATAGATGGTTATTTTTTAAGGCCTCTACTTCCTCTCGCAAATACACAATCACTTCCGAGAATAAATAATCATCATCGAAGATAGGGAAATTACTACCGACGACCACTTGTTGCCCTCGGAAATAAACAATTACTTCCGACAACTAAAACATGCCCTTTGGAAAAAAATAATACTTTACCGACGAAAATAAGTTTCTTCGTAAATAAATGTGGCGCCAAATTTTCCCTCCAAAAAATAGCTATTTCCGACGGCGAATGAACCCTTTTCCAAGGGCATTTTGGGTGTTGAAAATAGTAAACCTCTTGTCGACATATTTCTGACGGAGCATAATTTTTGGTCGGAAATAGCAATTTTTACAAGGGTATTTATAGGTCCTCGGAAAATGTTGGTAGCAAATGACCATTTTTTTTGTAGTGGATCGGGATAATCTTCAGCAGTTGACAGATGGAGCAAATGACATCTATGTTAAGATCCATTTCGAAAAGCTTCTGGTCAGCTATGTAGGCCTCGCCGCCATATCCAATTTTGCTCGAATCGGCGTGAATCCAACAAAAGTGAGAGAATGTACAAGTTATCATGTAGATACGTGTAGGTCCATATATATGTAACATCCATGGCTTATCCCATGGTTCTATGGTTAAGCTAAAATTTAACAATATATTTCATATATTGATTATGTGAATTTTACAGAGTAATGTTTAAATTTTAAATGTGGAGTTCACATGAGAATGAGTTCCGCAATTTTTTTCTATCTTGAACACAATATTACTTGTACGTAGCAATATTTCAAGATAAAAAATAGTAAACAAAATTTACACACGTACGTTCTTACTTAGGTCAATTTAGATTTACATACTCACAAAATTGTAAGAACTCCACACAATTGATTGTGTGTGCTGGCTTTGTCTAACTGATCTTTGACTAATATATTAGGAAACTGAATTTCTTTTGGCGTCCATTAATGATGCCCTTGAAATCTGTACACATAGATGCGGATTCTTAAGTGCAAAACTATCATATTTTGCAGAAAAAACTATATCATGCATGTTTTTAACAATGTAGTCCAACGCATTCTCCTTCAGTTTTAGGCTGGAACAAACATCCGCAACCTCTAAGACATCAAGAGCATTGGCTGGGCTCATAGACTTGAGCATATGACACTCACATAGCTTCTGCAAGTACGAGATTCCGTACTTATCAGCTGCAAGGGACAAGGAGTAGATGTGTTTGTTCATCTTATCTTCAGGCAAGTCTCCGTTGTACAGAAATTCCAATAGAGATTCCAGCTCTTCATGGTTCAGCTCAGGCAGTTTCACGGTGTCGGTTGCTGGAGCTTTGCACCCATCTGAGTCTAGAATGTTGTTAAATACTTCTGATCTTATTGCCTACAGTATATCAATAACAAAAATTTAAAAATTAGGAATTGTTCCTCATTGAACAGTAATCACATGTACATACTCTTATATATTGCCATTAACTGCACAACAGACAAAAATATCATGACATATCAACAACCTTATAGACCACATATTGACAACTGTAAGTTCAACGATATCATGCTTATCGACTACATATCAACCACGTATCAGCATTTAAAAAATGATAACCACAACATATAAAAACTTTCATATGTAATTGATAAAACATTGCTACACAAAGAGATAAGAGTCACCAGTAAGGCTTTATGGGCAGGAATTGGAGGGCCGCTTTCACCAGGTTGCAATAATATGTCAGTGTGAATTTGAGCTCTAAATGCAACAGAAAATCCACTTAGAAATCTAATCTTCTCACCGAGTTCTTCTGATTCTGCTTTCATGTCACGCACCCATTTCGACACATTTTCAAGAGTCTGTAAAAGAAAATAAATTAGCAGCACTTAAAAGACACTATAACTTGAGTTTGTTCTTCAACTATGTGTGATTACCTTTGCTTTTCAACTATTGTATTTTGTTTTGTATGATGGGTTTCTGTATATGCGTATGTAACTATAGTAACTACGAAATGGAGAGGATGAAAAGTTGAAACTCAGAATGTGGCTAATAGAAAGGATCAAGCATGTATATAAAGGAGAGAAAAGTTTGGAACCAGATAGCTTGCCTTACACAAATTTGGTTTTTGATCAGCTGGTCCTTGAGCAGTTTGAAGCTGTTTATTTATGAAGAAGATAACGCTCCTAGCTCCCTCATAGCATGTTGAGCAAATTATATTCCTCGGAGGCCTTAGCATAACTGGCATAGAAGTACAAATGGTGCAGTCCATATCTGCCTACAAAAACCTTGAGGAAACCTGGATGGTAGGGGAAGAAGAAGAAGCTTTATCTTGTTTTGGTGAGAAAATCTTGACGAGGGGAGTTTTCTTGTAGTAATAGAAGAAGAAGAAGAAGAAGAAGCTGATTCTTCTTTTCAACGTTCTCAGAATTTAGGCAAAGGCTTTTCTGTTTCCCTTGATTATGCTTGCTAGCTAAAGTTTGTTGGACTTCACCTTATCCTTCAGTTAATTAATTTGAACAACTATGATTGGCTTGAGTAGAATATTGCACTATTTTGTATTTGAGTGAAATGACTAAAACCATTCTTGAAAGTTCAGAGGAAAGTCACTTGAAAATGCCAAGTTGGAGGGCGTAATAGTCAGTTAGGGAAGATTGGGAAGTTGGTAGGCCAATTCTTTTGAGTGCGTTTTAATTTAAGATATATAAGGAATAAAACAATGGGAATTGGTAACTGATGGAATCGGAATGTTAGGAAGAAGAAAAGGACTTTCCAACCTTACAACAGCAAATATGTGCTAAGCAAAGCACGTCCTACTAACTACTTTAACACTAATAAACTTCCACAATTAGTCTACAATATTTCATTGACTTAAAAAATAAGCCAGCCTAGCTTGTCTGTACACCACCCTCCAATATGATTGGACTAGTCATGATTCATGATCACCTTCATGCCGGGTAGTCCTTCGACGGGATTAAAGATTGCAGTAGGTCGTGGATGTAATTCTATCAGGAGTTGTTATCAACACTAAAAAGAAGTCGTTCGGCAACTCTTCATGTACAATTTCCCCATTCGTTTTTGTATAGTAACATATTTTTAGTGTTGATAACAATTTTCTTTTATTACCACGTTTTGTATATACAACGCATGTGAACCAATTCACTTTCCCTTAACTACACCAGATTTTTCTCTTTTTCGGGAAAGGTTTTAACATGACCATTCTTTTTCACCAAGAACCCGCAATCATCCTTCGAACTAGTTAGGATGAATTTCATTATTTTTTAGTTCACACACTTATTTTGACCTCTTACACACCCTTATTAAATTTTGATGATTGATCTTCTTTAATTCATTCGATTTGACAGTCAGAAATTGAAAGGAGTGTGTGGAAGATAATTAGTGTGCGGATAGTACTACCCATTTTTATCCTAATAAGGAAGGGGATTAGAACCTACTGGAATTGATATACGTAGATAAACCAAGCCTCCTTATATATATGGTGTACAGTACATAATATTGATTAAGAGACAGCGTACACATTAATGTTCAGATTAACTCTTAAGTAATTAAGATCAACCTAATAGTAGAAATGGTCGAATTATGCAATGGAGCACTGACTTAGGCAGGTGCTTATTGGAGAAGCATTAGTCTTCTCCATGGTGGCGGGTAGCTGCTTCATGCTCCTCATAGTAATGGTAGACTGCTGCACCAGATAGGACAGCCAGGGTCAAGGCCTGTGCGTGCATCCTAGCATGTATAAGCCTCAGGCTTGGCTTGAGGGGTGTTCTTGTTTTTGAGTAGGCTAGAGATGCTCCAACTGCTGACGCCCATATTCCTCCTGTTGATTACACAGAAACAAAGAGATTAATTAACATTGTTATTATTCCCTTCTAATCTATTTTAACCATTGGAGGGGGGTTTCAAAGTTGGTTGCAGTCTTGCAGAGAAGTACATTGTTCTAACAAACAGAGCCGGTCCTGAGGGTGTGCAACAGGTGCCACTGCACATTCGGAAGGGCCTCTAAATTTTCATTACATGTATACAGATGCATATAAAATATATTAGATGCAAAAGACAATCTTGTATGTGGTTCTAACGCTAGCGGTCTAGCTCTTCTTCCTTATAACCCATGTACTAGGTTCAAATCCCTGTGATATTCTTAGGACCTTTGAAGGTAAGGAAAAACACCTAACCGATCAAACAATTTATTTTTGTTGCAATAACTTGTAATATTTTACTTTTATAGATGAAACAATTGAAAAAAATAATAAAAAATAAATATAACATTAAAAAAAATGAATTGCCTCCATCTAAGTTTTGCACAGGCCCCTAAATACTTAGGGTCGGCCCTGCTAACAAACTTAACTATACGTGTTAGGGCTTATTTGAAAGTTCTTTTAAAATAAGAAAAACTAATGAAAATAATTTGAAAACTTGTGAGTTTTAACGACAAAATAAAGGGTAAAATGAATAGTACTAGAATTGACGTTTTAATGTAAAAATGTGGTTTTTCGTTAAAGTGAACAGTCCCGAGAATTTTTCGTTAAAGTTCCCTTTAAAATAATTAAAAATACTTCAAGATCGCTCCTAACAATATTGTTTAAAGCGCTTATGAAATTAAAAAAAAAGTATATTTGAAGTGTTTTATACATAAAGATAAAAGTACATGTTCAAGAAACACTTTAGTGTTTTTTTTTTTATCAGAAAGGGATTACATTTTTGTTCAAATAGTAATGTGCTTCTAATACAAATGTTTTTACTAGAAGCGTTGGTGGACAAAGTACTTTTTGAAAAAGCATTTTTAAACGGGTTTGATATTAAAAGAGAAGGAGATTAAAGTAGTGCTGGGTGTACTCACCAATGCTTGTAAGCTTGTGTTCCGAAACCCAGGACTGAATTGCCTCCATTTGAATTTCGATTTGCTTCTTCTCCTTCTGTTGCCAACCAAGTTCTCAGAAAACTGATAAAGCGAAACCTATGAGTAAGTTTATAAGGTGGAATGGAATGAAGTGGAACGCAAGGGAGGGTTGGTATTTATATAGATGAAGACGATAAGCAGAAGCAGCAGGGTTTGTGTTGAGAAGTGTGCTTTTGATTTTTTTGATTTGGTGTGGCCCCTGGTTTACGTGGTTTTTTCTCTTTGCTTGGAACACTGGAAACTGTAAACCAAATGCCACACGCACCCCGGTTTTTCAAAATCTTCAGTGGTGTGGTTCATGTCTGCTGTTTTTTTATCCACTTTCAGAGTCTCAGACGATGGTTTGCTAACACGTGGTTCACACTCACTATCAAATCATCGGATCACTAAAGCCGATAAATTTTTTAATATGCGGATAACACTGTTACAAAATATTGTTATTATACATGTTATAATATAAATGTTCTTCTGAATAAAGAGGAATTCAAGTTTCCGATTAACGACGTAGTGATATTTTGCGGACCAATGTATAGTATGTTAACTTAATTGATAATTATATTGTGATTATATAGATTCGACATAAAAAAAAAATGTTTGTTGTCGATAGTTGATGCACTTTCTTTCTTCTTTTATTCGAACTTGAGACTAGCAGTGTAAGATATACCGTGATCAATGGGAGAAAAAGATATTTTATGAATATAATGCATACTAACCTAGGAAACTACCTTAGGATTTGGGAAATCATAATTTTTTTTTTGTTTTTTTTGAGTCTCTTACTGCCCATGTTAGAGACAAAAGTATGGAATCTGCAGACAATAAGCACGTGTGCGATTATTGATTAACCAAAGAAAATGTGGATTTGCCGACGAAACCATCAAGGCCATTGGATTTCTTGGAGAAAAGTGCAAATCTTTGGTACACGTTAGAATTGTTCATTTTTGAGAAATATTTTCAGAGGTTAATTACACCAATACTTTAAAGATTTTAATTAATCAATAATGATTTTGAATCACTTTTGAGAAATATTTTGAGAAAATGTTGGCATCATTATTCGTGATGATAAGGGTTCGTTTGTGGCTGCCAGTGCCATTCGGTTTCGTTTTGTGTTCTCTCCCCTTCAAGCGGAAGCTTTGGCTGCCTGGGAAGGCTTGTCGTTGGTTATAGAAAGAGGTTTTAATGATTTCATTTTTGAGTGTGATTCTCTCTGGATCGTGAAAGCCCTGCTTGAGAGCTCTCTGAATATGTCCAACTTGGGGCATATTATCGAAGACTCTAAGGCTTCTATTTTCAGGATTTGCCCATATCCGTCGCCAAGGCAATGGTACTGCTCACCGCCTTGCCCGCTCTGCTCTCCATATGGATGGAACCTCCTGCTCTTGGTTTGAAGAACCCTCCGATTTTATTGTTAATTTGCTTGCTGCTGATTGTCTTTGAGGCGGCTTCCTCTACCAGCCTTACTTTGTAACTGTTTCTTCTTTACAATGAAATCTATCCTACAATTGCTTTAAAAAAAATCATTTAATCACGTGGTGCTATTTAATTGGATGTGTGAATTCACATATGTATCACATATATGTATCACATCAACACATTGACATGCTATTGTACAACACTCAGAAGAACCGCAATAAACCTCGCTATTCAAATTTAAGAACGATATTGATCAATTCTGAATTCAAGTCAATTCCAAAGACCATTAAAACAAAAACCCCCAAAAAACAAATTTTTTCCAAACCGTTCAGTTCGGTTCGGTACTGGGCTATTCCCGGTTTTTTTATTCAATATACCCAAAGACACCAACCTCTACTCAGCCCATAGGTTTTTCTAAAATAAAAAAAACTTAGGCTCAGTTTTATAATAGGCCGACCCAACCTAGATTAGGCCCATAAGACGGAGCACCCGCTACTCGTAACTCGGTAAAGAAATACGACGAACCATCCGGATTCCAGATTCCAGATTTCTCCCGCCACACTCTTTTGCGCTCACAACTCACTCACTCATTCATTCATATATAAAGAAGAAAACAAATTATGAAGTAGCAAAAAAAAAAAGAAATGGAAGCTGAGGCAAACAACATTATTCTATCAGAGTTAGAATTTCTATATATCCACAAGCATGTCAAACAACATTGTTCTGTATTGACACCCAAAGAGCATGTCTATGGCAAGATTCGTTCTTCACTGTGAGGTTGAGTTTTTTTGGGCCACAGTTTGATAGATAACATCTCTTTCAGAGTTTTGATTCTGGCAGCAGATTTTTGGAGCTGACTTTTCTTTATCGTCTATTAGTTTTTATTTCTATGCTAGTGAAAGACAAAAAGGGAGGGGATATAGTCCACTTAATATTGTATGGTCCGTTTATCGTTTCACTTGTTTAAACAATCCTCAAACTTAGTAAGGGACCTTTAGTTTGTTCTAGCAGGTTTTATGTTTGTTGAAACGAGTTCTTGTTATTTTCCTATCTGTACAGCCTGTGGTGAAATATGTTACGTTCCATTTTACAATAAGGTCTGGGTTTATAGTTATTCACTTTTAATTTGTGTGTGATATTTCTACAGAAGCAGCGTGCAGTACCAGCTTCGGAGAAGCAGAGAGCTTACTTTGAAGAGATTGAGGAGAAGAGAAAATACTTCGCAGAGATCGATGCATTTGAACTGTCAGAAGAGGAAGTTGATTCAGTTGATTAGAGTAAATGGAAGAGCTATATTGGTATAGAAAAAGCAAGGGAGCCGAAACCCGTTGTGTTCTCTGTGTAGTCACAATAGTGTGCAATCGACTAATTCTGATGTAACTACCACCTCTCGCCAATTTACATCGATGTAAGACCTTGATAGTTACAACACTTTTATCTCTATGTACAGTCAACTCGAGAAGTAGAGATGAAAGTTAAGCAAGTAAATGAAAGAAAGTATGGGAAAGTGTAAAAGTTTCCTAAAGTAATGGAACAATCACTCGGGGTCCCTGTTTACCCTCTTTATGTAGCGTCTCTTTAACCTACTAAATTTTGTATCGGATTTGATTTGATTTGATTGTGTAAGTGGATGTGTAGTGACATATTTGGGGCATTATAGCTCAAGTAGTTTTGGACTCGAGTTTGAAATTCTCTCCCAATATCATTTGTATAAAAATAGATAAGTGTGGCAAAATTAAATAAAATTTAAACATGTTAACAAAAACCACAAATTTAAATGGAAAGTTCGATTTAGAATAACATCAATAATAAGTTTAACTGCCAACATTATGATTTAGTCGCATTTCTCCCACTTATTTATTTTTATTTTTTTCTTGTCCAAACACATGAGTACTTTTATACAAATGAAAAGATTTTCGCACTCTATTTATCTTTCTACGAGCTCATAAAATTTTAGTTCACTTTTCTGCAATTAGTTCTGATTTCGCCCTGACTTCCCGTAAGAGGATGGATGTTTCCCATTTTGACCATGGCCACGGCAAAGTGCTTGAAGAATGTCAATGTGTTATTTGCATAAATTTGAACCAGTTTATTTGTAGAAGTTGTTCCGTTGAAGAGCTCCTGGTCTGAATGAAGAAGTCCCTTTTCTTTCAACAAATTCTTGTAGTACTTGTTATCAAAATGTGTTGGGGTCTGGAGGTCAAGGCTTGCAAGGTTGTCGTCATTTCCGCTTCTTGGGCAAATTCCCTGCAATGACTGGGCAAAGGTGGCGTCGATGGCGGATTCGTTGTAGATGCGTGAGCGGAATGATTTGCATCTTGCAAGGCCAATTGTGTGAGAACCCGAAAGAGCGACCAAGTCCCTTACGGAGAGGCCTTGTGCAGAGAAGGTTGAAATTAAAGCACTTATATTGAAAGTTGGTGAAGGAAGGGAGGTGTTGGCAGCACTTCTGCTAGCAGTGGTTGAATCTCTTCTTCCCAAACCAACTTTCCATGAAGGACCTCCCAACTGCAAATCCAAAAGTATTAATTTCCATGTAAAAATAGATGCCAATGGAGAAGATTTATGACAAATGTTAATTGAAATTTTAGATTTTGGAGGAAGAGATCAGGGAATATATGCACAAATGAACGAGTTAAAGACTTGAGAGACACTAAACAGACAATAAAGGATACTAAACCATATTGTTTATATATGGTTTCTTGTCTGTGTAGTGACGTTCAGTTCCATTTTTTATGAAATTTTTTGTAGCAAGTTCATTTTGTACATATTTCACAAGAAATTAAGATAGGTTACTTACATAAACTGTTGAGTCACGCGCAGCAAGAGCTAGAAGATCAGCACATGAGACTACTCCAGGGCATGCTTTCTCAAGCTTGGCTTTAATTTGATCAATAACTTCAAATCCTCTAATGGAGTTGTTGCTAAGAGCTGGTGTTTTCTCACCAACAAAGCTTGATGTATCGTCCAACAGCACCGACGCATCACAACCCTGAGATTAAACAAAGAAAGTAAGCCAACCCCTTAGTTAAGAATGGCTGAACACGAGCACAGTAAGTGAAGGTATATATACTTACATTTACGAAGCAATCGTGGAAATGCTGATGGAGAAAGGAAGCTCCGACGCGCGTTTCGTTTTTTATGGCTGCTATAACTCCTTCTTGCACAATGGACAAAGCTTTTGGACATTTGGATTTGTAGAAATTTTGAGTGAGCTTGCAGTTGGATTCAAGAAATGCACCAGCAAAGACAAAGCTAAGTAGGAATAAGTGGTAATTGGAAGCCATGTTACACTTCTCTAGAGGCTTGTAGAAGATCACACACACATTCATATATAGGGGACGGATCCGTGACATCATTGTTTACACAACTTTTGGCACACGTTTTTGTGAGATCCACTTTGTAATGTACTTCCACAATCCGAACCGTCTATACTTTAAGTCTTCTCTTAAAGATTATGCATACAAAAAATCATCCAAATCTGAAACCATATGAATGGAAGATTAAGAGTTTAGGATTTTTTTTTTAGAACCGTATTGGTCTATTGTATTCACTATAAATAAATGTCTTAATGGTTTTGATTTTTCTAATTTTTTGCAATGAACATCTATAAATGATGGTCTAAAAGATAAACGATTTGGATCTTTAAAATAAATTACAGAATGAGCCCCACAAAAACATGTCTAAAAAATATATAAAACAATGGTGTAACATATATATATATATATATATATATATATTTGTCTGCCTTTATCAAGCTTGTTGGTTTCTCTTGAGTTGTGACTTGTGTGGTTATTAGGCTTGAAGATATATATCTATATATAGGAAGCCTTTAAGGGAAGGGATCCCTATTTTTTAAAATAAAATTAGGACACTCTCTTAACCGTTAGATTTAACTTTAATGAAATTTTGTAGTTGAGATTTTGTGGCTTGTGATTTAATCTCAACCACAAAATTTCATTAAAACCAGATCTAACGGTCAAGATGTGTACCCATTTTTTTTGAAAAATAGGAATCCTTATCCTTAAAGGGCCTATATATATATATATATATATATATATATATATATATATATATATATATATATATATATCTTCATGCCATGTATCTTCATGCCTAATAACCACACAAGTCACAACTCAAGAGAAACCAACAAGCTTGATAAAGGCACTTGAGAAATCAACAAGCTTGATAAAGGCACTTGAGAAACCAACAAAGCTTGATGTATCGTCCAACCGCACCGACGCATCACAACCCTGAGATTAAACAAAGAAAGTAAGCCAACCCCTTCAGTTAAGAATGGCTGAACACGAGCACATTAAGTGAAGGTATATATACTTACATTTACGAAGCAATCCTGGAAATGCAGACGGAGCAAGGAAGCTCCGACGCGCCTCGTTTTTTATGGCTGCTATAACTCCTTGCACAATAGACAATGCTTTTGGACATTTGGATTTGTAGAAATTTTGAGTGAGCTTGCAGTTGGATTCAAGAAATGCACCAGCAAAGACAAAGATAAGTAGGAATAAGTGGTAATTGGAAGCCATGTTACACTTCTTTATAGGCTAGTAGAAGATCACACACACATTCATATACAGGGGATAGATCCGTGACACCATTTTTTACACAACTTTTGGCACACGTTTTTGTGAGATCCACTTTGTAATGTACTTCCACAATCCCAACCGTCTATACTTTAAGTCTTCTCTTAAAAATTATGCATACAAAAAATCATCCAAATCTGAAACCATATGAATGGAAGATTAAGAGTTTAGGATTTTTTTTTAGAACCGTATTGGTCTATTGTATTCACTACAAATGAATGTCTTAATGGTTTTGATTTGTTTAATTTTTTGCAATGAACATCTATAAATGATGGTCTAAAAGATAAACGATTTGGATCTTTAAAATAAATTACAGAATGAGCCCCACAAAAACGTGTCTAAAAAATATATAAAACAATGGTGTAATATATAGATTTGTCTGCCTTTATCAAGCTTGTTGGTTTCTCTTGACTCTTGAGTTGTGACTTGTGTGGTTATTAGGCATGAAGATATATATATATATATATTTCTAATTTTTCTATATATATATATATATTTCTAATTTTTCTATACAAATCCAAATTATTGGACCACCTTTAGGCTTTGTTATTGTCCACACTTTGTTAGTCCAATTTATGACTTTCTAATTTTTCTATACAAATTATTGGACCACCTTTTGGCTTTGTTATTGTCCACACTTTGTTAGTCCAATTTGTGACTTTCTAATTTTTCTATACAAATCCAAATTATTGGACCACCTTTAGGCTTTGTTATTTCCTTTCAAATAGCACCCAACCAGGCTTCACCAAACCCATTTTGCATCAGCCAATCAAAAAAAAAAAAAAAAAAAAAAGAAGAAAAGGGGGGAAAACAGGGTGACCCGTGCACCCATACACCCATTCCGTTCGGCCGGGGTAATTTTCGGCCTCCTCCACCATTTTTCAGGCCAAATACACCCATCCATCACCTGAAATCTCTTCCTTAACCTCTCCTCTACCATTTCCACCCAAGATTGAGGGGTTTTAGGCCAAAATTCACGAAGAACTTCACTGGGTTCGCATGTGAGTTCGACGGCTATCCCGCCGTTCCGGCGAGTTCTACCACCCACCATCACCCTTAATCAACTTCCCTTGGACCCAGGAACAAGACCCAACCAATTATGGGGGCGTTGGAACACCGGAGAAGTTGAATCGAAGCACACCCTTTATAGGGTTCCGACGGGTTTGAGTGAAATTGGAGCCTTTCCTGGCTAAATTGGAATTGGTCACAGGTATAAATCGATTCCTCATGTTGTGTAGATGAATTTTCATGTTTGGATCGTGTGATTTGGTGGAGAAATGAGAAAGTTATAACGATTTAAAGTTTGCCCAGTTTCGGCGACCTCCGCCATTTTCGAGGCGTTTTCTGGACAAAGCTGTAGACATCGAAATTTCGGTAAATAAATGTTGACCGATAAATCAAAGTTTCAACGCTCATGTATTACATAAATTTTACACGTAGCGTGTGACTCGACGAAAAATTGAAATGAGTCGGAAAAGTCATCAAATAGGACACGTGTCAACACTTGGCAGAAACAACTTATTTCATATGGAATATTATATTCAAAATTAGGCCTTGAAAATTTCTATAAATACAAGCCCATTTCCTTCATTTGGAAGGGAATTGATATTACACCAAAACCTTGAAGCTCTGAAACTCCGAAGCTCTCAAGCATCCAGGTTCCCGAAGAATCAAGAAAGCCCTATTCGTTCTTCGTTCATCGTTCTTCCAAGATCAAGCCCTGACGGCCCTTGGATCAACAATCATCCACCTTCAAGATCAAGCCCCAACGGCCCTTTGAAGAACTTCCACCAATTCAAGATCAAGCCCCCGACGGCCCTTGAAGAAAGTGTTCATCGTTCATCATCCGTTCATCCTAAGATCAAGCCCCAACGACCCTTTGGATCAACAAGGTCGACAAATCCATACATCCAATCACTGTTCTTCAAAATCAAGCCCAAAAGCCCTTGAAGATCCGTTCATCACTGTTCTTCAAGATCAAGCCCAAAAGCCCTTGAAGATCCGTGTGGAGCCAAAAATATTATCTTGTATAACTTATGTGGAGCAAAAAATAATCACAAGGCGACACGTGGATCTTTGGATAAAAAAGGACAAAAATACCCTTGAGGCATATCAGGATTCCTACGAGCAGTGGACAATCATCCCTCAACTAAGTAAAAAATGCTCAAATGGTAACAATTCAAAACTTATTTCATCCATCCTCATCCAATCTCTCCACAAGGTAACTCCCAAATCTTCCCTTTTTTATTATATTGATTAGGTAATTATTTCATAACTCACAATTAAACACAAATAAAAAACCTAGCCCACAAAGGGAGCTAGGTGGCCAGTCCTCTCTCACCCAAGGAGGCCGGCCACTATCATATTTAAACCCCATCATTCTCCTCAAAGTTCACTTCCAATTCTCTTGCTAGAATTCTCTAAATTCTCCAAACATTTTTCCCTCAAAATTCTAACTTTGGCATCAGAGGTTATTCGGCCAAAGCCCGCCCCCCCCCCCCCCCCAATTCATCATGGGCGCGTGAGACTCTTGGCCTTAACCTAAGGTGTTATTTGTTTTGTAGGTGCAATTTTGTCCAAAAGCAAGGAAGAAGAAATTTGCATCCACAACTTATACTATTTTGTATAACTTGCTAACTTAGGCTTGAGAGCCTTTCTTTTATAAAAGGGAGAATGAGGCAAGAATGATTGCACAATTGGCAATAGGAGCACGAGCTGGATGATTGTTGATTTATGCATGAATAGTGGTATGTCTGAATGATTAATATTTTGACTGTTGTAGAGTAATTATAGGTACGACGACACTGTGGATAAATAGTACCTTGTCGGCTTATTGTTGAACTTGTAAGTGGAATGATTAATGGCACAACAACTGCACCGTAGATGAATAGTACATTGTCGAATTATTGTTTGATTTTTTGACCTGGATGAATAGTGGTTCCCAAAATCAATTTTAAATTGTGGTTAGTTTACTCATAAGGGTCTTAACTGTCTTGACAATCTTCCCATCTAAACTTTTGCTCTTCTTTTATTAGTTCAGTTTTAACTGTAGTGGCCAGCTTCTGGGAGGAACAATGTGTCCTACTGTTGGCGTAGTATTTTTGCAGCTAGGCATATTATCAAATCGGGGTCCCGTTGGCTGATTAGTTCTGCAGTTTCTCCAGTAGTGAGGTGGATCAACCTCCATCTGGTTATTTGAAAATCCATGTCGTTGGCGCATGGTGTGAAGATAGCAGGATGGGGGGTGTTGGCATCATTATTCGTGATGATAAGGGTTCGTTTGTGGCTGCCAGTGCCATTCGGTTTCGTTTTGTGTTCTCTCCCCTTCAAGCGGAAGCTTTGGCTGCCTGGGAAGGCTTATCGTTGGCGATGGAAAGAGGTTTTAATTATTTCCTTTTTGAGTGTGATTCTCTATAGATCGTGAAAGCCCTGCTTGAGAGCTCTCCGAATATGTCCAACTTGGGGCATATTATCGAAGACTCATAAGGCTTCTCTTTTCAGGATTACTGGAGCTTTGGTTGCCCATATCCATCACCAAGGCAATGGTACTGCTCACCGCCTTGCCTGCTCTGCTCTCCGTATGGATGGAACCTCATGCTCTTGGTTTGAAGAACCTCCCGCCTCGATTTTATTATTAATTTACTTGCTGTTGAATGTCTTGGAGGCGGCTTCTTCTGCCGGCCTTACTTGTAACTGTTTCTTCTTTATCAATGAAATCTATCCTACAGTTGCTTTAAAAAAAAAACAATCATTTAATCACGTGGTGCTATTTAATTGGACGTGTGAGTTCACATGTATCACATCAACACATTGACACGTTATTGTACAACATTCAGACAAAAGAACCGCAATAAACCGCGTTATTCAAATTTAAAAACGATATTGATCAATTTCAGAGACCATTCAAACAAAAACCCCAAAAAAACAAATTATTTCCAAACCGTTTGGCTCGGTTTGGTATTCGGCTATGCTCGGTTTTTTTTATTCAATAGACCCAAAGACACCTACCTCTACTCAGTTTCTCAAAGAAAAAAACTTAGGCCCGTGTAAAGAAAAACGACGAACCATCCAGATTCCAGATTCCAGATTCCACTTCACGCTTCTCTCTCTCTCTCAATTAATTCTCCCGCCACTCTTTTGCGCTCACAACTCACTCACTCATTCATTCGTATATAAAGAAGTAAGCAAATTATGAAGTAGCAAAAAAATAAAGAAATGGAAGCTGAGCCATCGAGAAGAAGACTGAGGTCCCGAAACCCTCTCTCGGATTGCACCAACACCATTTCCTCCACCACAACCACCGCCGCCTCTTCTCAGTCCTCGTCCGCCTCCACCCCCGCGCTCAAACGCCAGAATCCCAAGCTCGCCTCCGTCACTAGGAACCTCCTCTCCGCTTTAACCCCTAAACCCTCTGCAGTCCCGCCGCCGATTCCGTCCACTCCTCCTCGTCCTCCTCCCGTCTCGTCCTCCGCTTCTGGTAATTTCTCTGCTCCGGATTTGGGTTTCTTCGTTTCTTTGTTGGTTTGGGCTGCGATTTCTGTTTGTTCTGGTTTTGATTTCAATTTGGGAATCTAGGGTTTTCTATGCGCTTTGGAAATTTTCTGCTGTAAATTAGTGGAAACTCTAGGAAGAACAACAGTTCGCTTGGAATCTGTTTGTTTCGAATGATAATTGTAGCCTGAATCTGTTGGTATTAGTTGAATTTGTTTCTCTGTGTTCGCAATTGAGTGCATATTTTGAATTGAACTTGATGCTATTCTTACACTCAGCTGTGCATTTTCTTTGAGAATCTAAGTGGTTTGAGACCTTATTGGTATATTCTGGTTTTCGAGTTTAGGTACCAGCGATCGTGAGGCTCTTGAACCTTGTTCAGTGTATACTCGAAGACAGACTGCAGTAAAAAGGAAGGGTAAAGGGAAGGAAAATGCTGGATCCTGGAGTTGTCCTCCTGCACCAAAGACCCGGAATGCTAGGTAAGTGTCTAATTCCCGTGTAGTGCTATGGATTGTAAAAGTAATGGGAGGAAACGACGTCATTGCTTGGAGTTTTCAAAAGTTAGATGCCTTGCCTGTAAGAGGTTATTCATCAAAACATTGTAGGTTGGTTAGTACAAGAATATGATAAGATATTCATTTTGAGAGCAATACAACACCAACCAAGCCTTTTCCCACTAAGTGGGTCGGCTATATGAATATCCGTTATCCCACTTGAGTGATCTGCTGAGACTACTGTAACGCCGTGCTGTTTCTTGAACGAGAATGCTCTAAATACGCTTTTTCCTTTGTCACGCTTCTATTTGATATTCTATTTGTATGGGTATTGTTAAAGCTAATGCTTCTGTGTGTCTTCCTCCCATTCAAAATAGGAAACAGACAAAGGAAAGCGGACACAACAGTGCATCCAAGGAATCAATGGCTCCTCACAAAAAGGTTTGTTAACGTTTATGGTAACCTTCCCGTTGTTTTGTGTAGAAACTGCTAGTTTTTTTCTGACTTGGGGTCTGGTTCCTACAATAAATTGATCAGTTCTGTTGTGCTTTCATATCAGTCCAAAACAAAATTATTCTATCACGGTTAGAATTTCTATATATCCACAACATGATTCTGTATTGACACCCAAAGAGCATGTCTATGGCAAGATTCGTTCTTCACCGTCCACTTAATACTATATGGTCTGTTTATCGTTTCACTTGTTTAAACAATCCTCAAACTTATAAGGGACCTTTAGTTTGTTCTAGCAGGTTTTATGTTTGTTGAAACGAGTTCTTGTTATTTTCCTATCTGTACAGCCTGTGGTGAAATAAGTTACGTTCCATTTTACAATAAGGTCTGGGTTTATAGTTATTCACTTTTAATTTGTGTGTGATATTTCTACAGAAGCAGCGTGCAGTACCAGCTTCGGAGAAGCAGAGAGCTTACTTTGAAGAGATTGAGGAGAAGAGAAAATACTTCGCAGAGATCGATGCATTTGAACTGTCAGAAGAGGAAGTTGATTCAGCTGATTAGAGTAAATGGAAGAGCTATATAGTGCATCGTATAGAAAAAGCAAGGGAGCCAAAACCTGTTGCGTTCTCTGTGTAGTCACAATAGTGTGCAATCGACTAATTCTGATGTAACTACCACCGCTCGCCAATTGACATCGATGTAAGTCCTTGATGGTTAGAACACTTTTATCTCTGTGTACAGTCAACTCGAGAAGTAGAGATGAAGGTTAAGCAACTAAATGAAAGAAAGTATGAGAAAGTGTAAAGTTTCCTGAAGTAATGGAATAGTCACTCGGGGTCCCTGTTTACCCTCTTTTTGTAGCGTCTCTTAACCTACTATATTTTGTATCGGATTTGATTTGATTTGATTGTGTAACTGGAAGCATAGCTGTTAAACGTGTAGTGACATATTTGGGGCATTATAGCTCAAGTAGTTTTTGGACTCGAGTTTGAAATTCTCTTCCAATATCATTTGTATAAAAATAGATAAGTGTGGCAAAATTAAATAAAATTTAAACAGATCAACAAAAACCACAAATTTAAATGGAAAGTTCGATTTAGAATAACATCGATAATAAGTTTAACTGCCCACATTATGGTTTAGTCACATATCTCCCACCTTTTTTATTTTTTTGGTCCAAACACATGAGTACTTTGTTACAAATGAAAAGATTTTCGCACTCTATTCTCTTTCTATGATTTCATAAAATTTTAGTTCACTTTTCTACAATTAGTTCTGATTTCGCCCTGGCTTCCTGTAAGAGGGTCGATGTTTCCCATTTTGACCATGGCCACGGCAAAGTGCTTGAAGAACGTCAATGTGTTATTTGTATAAATTTGAACCAGATTATCTGTAGAAGTTGTTCCGTTGAAGAGCTCCTGGTCTGAATGAAGAAGTCCCTTTTCTTTCAACAAATTCTTGTAGTACTCGTTATCAAAATGTGTTGGGGTCTGGAGGTCAAGGCTTGCAAGGTTGTCGTCATTTCCGCTTCTTGGGCAAATTCCCTGCAATGACTGGGCAAAGGTGGCGTCGATGGCGGAGTCGTTGTAGATGCGTGAGCGGAATGTTGTGCATCTTGCAAGGCCAATTGTGTGAGAACCAGAAAGAGCGACCAAGTCCCTTAAGGAGAGGCCTTGTGCAGAGAAGCTTGAAATTAAAGCACTTAAATTGGAAGTTGGTGAAGGAAGGAAGGTGTTGGCAGCACTTCTGCTAGCAGTGGTTGAATCTCTTCTTCCCAAACCAACTTTCCATGAAGGACCTCCCAACTGCAAATCCAAAAGTATTAATTTCCATGTAAAAATAGATGCCAATGGAGAAGATTTATGACAAATGTTAATTGAAATTTTAGATTTTGGAGGAAGAGATTAAGTAAATATACGCAGAAATGAACAAGTTATAAACTTGAGAGACACTAAACAGACAATAAAGGATACTAAACCATATTGTTTATATATGGTTTCTTGTCTGTGGAGTGACCGTCAGTTCCATTTTTTATGAAATTTTTTGCCGCAAGTTCATTTTGTATATATTTCACAAGAAATTAAGATAGGTTACTTACATAAACTGTTGAGTCACGCGCAGCAAGAGCTAGAAGATCAGCACATGAGACTACTCCGGGGCATGCTTTCTCAAGCTTGGCTTTAATTTGATCAACAACTTCAAATCCTCTAATGGAGTTGTTGTTAGGAGCTGCTGTTTTCTCACCAACAAAGCTTGATGTATCGTCCAACAGCACCGACGCATCACAACCCTGAGATTAAACAAAGAAAGTAAGCCAACCCCTTAGTTAAGAATGGCTGAACACGAGCACAGTAAGTGAAGGTATATATACTTACATTTACGAAGCAATCGTGAAAATGCAGACGGAGCAAGGAAGCTCCGACGCGCGTTTCGTTTTTTATGGCTGCTATAACTCCTTCTTGCACAATGGACAAAGCTTTTGGACATTTGGATTTGTAGAAATTTTGAGTGAGCTCGCAGTTGGATTCAAGAAATGCACCAGCAAAGACAAAGCTAAGTAGGAATAAGTGGTAACTGGAAGCCATGTTACACTTCTCTAGAGGCTTGTCGAAGATCACACACACATTCATATATAGGGGACGGATCCGTGACATCATTGTTTACACAACTTTTGGCACACGTTTTTGTGAGATCCACTTTGTAATGTACTTCCACAATCCGAACCGTCTATACTTTAAGTCTTCCCTCAAAGATTATGCATACAAAAAATCACCCAAATCTGAAACCATATGAATGGAAGATTAAGAGTTTAGGAATTTTTTTGTAGAACCGTATTGCTCTATTGTATTCACTATAAATAAATGTCTTAATGGTTTTGATTTGTCTAATCTTTTGCAATGAACATCTATAAATGATGGTCTAAAAGATAAATGATTTGGATCTTTAAAATAAATTACAGAATGAGCCCCACAAAAACGTGTCTAAAAATATACAAAACAATGGTGTAACATATATATATATATATATATATTTGTCTGCCTTTATCAAGCTTGTTCGTTTCTCTTGAGTTGTGACTTGTGTGGTTATTAGGCTTGAATCTATATATAGGAAGCTTTTAAGGGAAGAGATCCCTATTTTTTAAAATTAAATTGGGACACTCTCTTAACCGTTAGATTTGGCTTTAATGAAATTCTGTAGTTGAGATTATGTGGCTTGTGATTTAATCTCAACCACAGAATTTCATTAAAGCCAGATCTAACGGTCAAGAGGATGTGCTTATTTTTTTTGAAAAATAGGAATTCTTATCCTTAAAGGGCCTGTCTATATATATATATATATATATATCTTCATGCCATATATCTTCATGCCTAATAACCACACAAATATATATATATATATATATATATATATATATCTTCATGCCTAATAACCACACAATAAGTCACAACTCAAGAGAAACCAACAAGCTTGATAAAGGCACTTGAGAAACCAACAAAGCTTGATGTATCGTCCAACCGCACCGACGCATCACAACCCTGAGATTAAACAAAGAAAGTAAGCCAACCCCTTCAGTTAAGAATGGCTGAACACGAGCACAGTAAGTGAAGGTGTATATACTTACATTTACGAAGCAATCCTGGAAATGCAGACGGAGCAAGGAAGCTCCGACGCGGGTCTCGTTTTTTATGGCTGCTATAACTCCTTGCACAATAGACAATGCATTTGGACATTTGGATTTGTAGAAAATTTGAGTGAGCTTGCAGTTGGATTCAAGAAATGCACCAGCAAAGACAAAGATAAGTAGGAATAAGTGGTAATTGGAAGCAAGGAAGAAAATATCGGTAATATCGGAAATATCGGTAGTCCGAAAACACGGAAATATCGGGATAATATCGATATCGAAAAAAACTACATGGAAACCACGGAAATTGTAAGAAAAACTTGGAAATTTTTATTGAAACTTTGCAGAATGTTTATTTAGTCAATTATCTATCAGTTTATCACAAAAAATTGGAAGGAAATGCATTGCATGATGGATTTAACATTATCAAGTTGATTATATAGCGAGCTGACAAACAGTATGAGTGTAGAAAATATGTAGTAATTAATGAAAGAAGTCTAAACACACCATAATCATTTATATATAATGAATTAGTACAATATTTTACACAAAAGCCAAAAAAATTAAAATCCTAAAATTTTACTTTCCCACCCCCAAACTTATTGCACACTTTGTCCTCAAGGTGTGTAAAAATAAACAAAGATTGAAGAACAAAAATAAAAACTGTAAAAGATAAAACAAAAGCCTAAAATAAATAAACTAGAAGAAAAGGAAAATAGAAAAGAAAACAAAGAATTTAAAATAAACAAATAATAAAACAAAAAGAAAAGAAGAAAAAGGACAAGGATCACCTGGATTCAAACTGAAGACCTGGTGCTATTGAAGAGAAACACAACCCAACACGTCCAAGTCCACACTTGTGTCAAAGTGCAGCGACAACTACAATATATGCTGATGCAGCAGCTTCCTGTTTGAATTGAAAAACCCTAGCCTACATCTTTTGCCCTTGCCTCGAGCCCAGAGCCTCAAAAGGCTCTCTATCTCTCCGTAGCAGACCATCCCTTTCAACAGACAAGGCTGGCCACATGCCATGCATCCATGTAGTGAATTTCTTAGGATTCTAAATCAAAGGCTAAAATAAACCCCAATTTGCCCATCTCTCTCTAGAAAATCTGAAAAGGCTTTTAATCTCTCCATTGTTTCTCAGTTTCGCACCCCTTTTCAACCAAGAGCCAAGCAACATACATACCCCGTGGCTCTACCTCAAATCGGTCATCCCCATCGGCGCCCTCTACTTCCTTTCCCTCTGCTCCTCCCTCGCCTTCCTCCTCGTCGAGCCCGTCACCATGTCCCGCGACCTCTACCTCTCCTCCGTCGTCCCCATCGGCGCTCTCTACTCCCTCTCCCTCTAGCTCTCCAACTCCGCCTACATCTTCCTCTCCGTCTCCTTCATCCAGATGCTCAAGGCCCTCATGCCCGTCGCCGTCTACTCCATCGGCGTCGCCTTCAAGCAATGTCGCGATAATATCCCTAATATCGTGATATTATCGCTAATATCGCGATATTATCGATATTATCTTGATATTTTGACGAAAACCTATCGGATATGTGTAGAAATATCGAAATCCCCAAAAAACGATAATATCGGCGAAATATCGCCGATATTATCGATTTTTTATACCTTGATTGGAAGCCATGTTACACTTCTTTATAGGCTAGTAGAAGATCACACACAAATTCATATATAGGGGATAGATCCGTGACACCATTTTTTACACAATTTTTGGCACACGTTTTTGTGAGATCCACTTTGTAATGTATTTCCACAATTCGAACCGTCTATATTTTAAGTCTTCCCTCAAATATTATACATACAAAAAATCACCCAATTCTGAAACCATGTGATTGGTAGATTACGAGTTTAGGATTTTTTTTGTAGAACCGTATTGGTCTATTGTATTCACTACAAATGAATGTCTTAATGATTTTGATTTGTTTAATTTTTTGCAATGAACATCTAACAATGATGGTCTAAAAGATAAACGATTTGGATCTTTAAAATAAATTACAGAATGAGTGACACACCCCGATCCAGAGGATCAAGGCGTGCTGGCCGTCACGTGAGCGTGACGTAACCAACAATGCGACACGGAAGCATGATAATAGAATACGAAGGAATTTAAACCAATCTCTAGATGAACAACCTACTAGAGTAATAGGAGAGTTAAGATAATACACAAATTCAGAGCATAGGTTTTAGTGCAGTCAAGTAGGACTAAAATAAAGGTACTTCACCCTCGGGTGAGTCCTACATGTCAAGAGTCTGTCAGAATGCCGGAAAATACCTCGAGAGCCACCAACCGCTAACTAGAACCTGGAGGGGCGCAAAACAAAATGAGTGGGTCAGTAAAATCAAGATTTTTCCAAAAACATTTCATTAAAATCATTTCTATCCCCTCACTGTAAAACCTGTATACTTTCCCAGAAAATAGTATATAAACATATATATATATCATCAAAACTCAAATCACAATCCTTCAACGCTTTAAGAAAGAATATGCCATGCCAAGATATGCCAAAGTATAATATGAATGCATCAATATAAATCAGGTGAAAATAAGTCAACCGGAGACCCTAAAGTGGTCCTGTACGGTTGATTCTAAAGCTCAACATCCTCGCCAACCGGAGTCACCTCGGTGACCTGTACGGTCTAACTCTGCACGTCACTCGGAACTACATAAGGTAGTCTGTACGATGACAGGTGTATAATTACGCTCTAGTGCTTCTCATATCAATCAACTGTGCACATAATCTAAAGTCACCCACCAGTCGGAACCCCTCTAATGGTCTGTACGACTGGCATGTCGGAACCCTCACAGGGTCTGTACGACATCCACCTACTTGGATCCAAGACGAGCGTGCGGTGTGGTGAATAAATATAAGCACTAACACCTAGGGTGCAGGTTATGAGCTTAAACGTTTCAACATCAAATAATTCAATGAATAATGACTCACCTGACTTACCTGCGCCTCCACAGCACCATGCAACATGTATGCATCATATATCCATTATCAATCAAATATTCAATGTTTTCATGCATGGCAATTTAAATTCATTTTCTCATATAAAAGCGTTTTCTGGGAAAACAATAGTATATAGGTAATACGAAAACAAAACTGCCCACTCACTGGTATGTCGATGGGTCGTAACCCCCGCGACGTCCCTGGATACGCTCGTCCTCGGGATACTCGTCACCTATATGAGAAATAACTAAAATAACATTATTTTTAAGCACATCACCAACATTTCGAAATAATTTCTCATACGATGCTCAATTTGGGTATATGAATATACCACATCGACCTACTCGACGTCACGGACGTCTCATAATTTTTAGAATAATTTTTCGAGGTCTCACGCGCCCCCACGCGCCGAATTAGGCACGGGTCTACGCGCCCCCTACGCGCAGCCACGTGCAAGGCCTGCTGACGGCGTCAGTTGACGCCGTTAGGAATATTCCAGAATATTCCGTCAGGACTAACGGTTACCGTTACTGCCGTTAGAAATATTCCGTTAAAACTAACGGAATATTCCTCCTTCTTCTCCGACCTACCCTCGCCGGACTCCGGTCACCGGAAAACTGGGAAAAACTTCTACTTCGCTATTCTCACTCGATTTTCATCCAAATTTCTCGAATTTTATACCAAAATGAAGCCCTAGATGAGTACTATCACGTTGGACTAATTTTAAACACTAAAAACCACGGGATCATACCTTCCAAAAATCCAAGAAATCGGCCAAACTCGAACCAGGTGATCCCGACGTCCAATTCTTCCAAATGAAGCACTCCGAGCTTCCTTAGGACTTCACCAAGCTTCCTACAAGCTTCAAATTCTCAAAAACATAAGAATTTACGTGTGCATGAACAGTGCACCATCACGGGGACTTTAGAAACTAGGGTTTTCGAAGGAGATGTTACCTGAAAATGGTACCAACGTACTCGTGGTGTCCTCAGGAGTCCAAAGGTGGTCCTAAGTTCGTCGATCCGTGAAGTTTTGGGGTGGTGTTGGGTTTGCCGTACGATGGGTGTCTAGAGAGAGAGACTGTCGAGAGGGAGGAGAGAGAGAGAGAGAGACGGGGAAGGGAGAGATCAGAGAGTGTTTTGGGTGCACACTCAATCCACACCATCCAATTTCTATCCCTAAACCAAAATAATCCAATTCACATAATTAATTCATTTTATTATTTATTTTCCAACTTACATATATATTTCTCCAATTTGATTAATATGTGAACCAATAACGTCACATTCATACGTACCTTAGTACCCGTCAAGGGTAGAATAGTCATTTCACGTTCCCGTCAAAGGTACTTCCGGGACGGGCTGTGACAATGAGCCCCACAAAAATGTGTCTAAAAAATATATAAAACAATGGTGTAATATAGAGATATGTGTGCCTTTATCAAGCTTGTTGGTTTCTCTTGACTCTTGAGTTGTGACTTGTGTGGTTATTAGGCATGAAGATATATAGGGTTTGTTATTGTCCACACTTTGTTAGTCCAATTTATTCTAATTTTTCTATACAAATCCAAATTATTGGACCACCTTTAGGCTTTGTTATTGTCCACACATTCCCCATTAGTCCAATTTATGACTTTTCTAATTTTTCTATACAAATCCAAATTATTGGACCACCTTTAGGCTTTGTTATTGTCCCCGTTAGTCCAATTTATGTCTTTTAGCTCAAGGAAGGGCCCCTGCAGATTGTAATGTCCCTCTTTTGAGAAACCTGTAGTTGCAGAGTCATATAGAGGTTCCATCACGCATGCATGCATCAAGAAAGAGAGGCTTTATCGCAGCGCTATGCCAAAGTTCGGCACTACGTACTAGAGAAATAGTTCTCTTAATTCAATCCTTCTCCAACTAGTCTCCAAAAAAATGTGCAGTTTCCCATGAAAAGCCGGCTAAAGTTCTTGTTAGGACCCAATATATATCGTAGAAGATTTGTAGCATATTTTGGGATTGTTACAATCTTTTGGGCATCGATTTTCTATACAAATTAACCGGTTATACAAGTACTATATCCCTATCTTGTAAAACCGACTTGTAGTGTTGAAAGTGTTAATCTAACATTCTAATACGACATCAGAACAAAGTCTCTCCCTCAAAAGATATGCTTATTACCAACACACTTACTTTATGACTTTATTCCAATAATATTTTGGGATGCCCAACCCAATTTAAGAGTACCTCATTGACGAGCCCAAATGAACTCTTCCATCGCTGTGTCGTTGTTGAATTTTAACTAAAGCCCATATGCCAAGTGGAATAGTCACAGATGAATCTGATGGCCTGTTCATTGTGCCATTTGAGATATATTCTCCTGTTTTTCTTTGTTTGCCATAATTTGAAAGGCAAAAGGAGCAGCTTTTTCCCCTTTCTTTTCTCCTTTGTTTTATCTCTTATGATAGTGCAGCTGCACGATACAATATTGCTCGAAGTTGACCAAATCATTCATTCGTGTATATATATGTTCACTTCATTAGAGTCCATCTAGCTAAAGCTAGTAAAGCTAGCCAATTATATCTTTGCACCATTTTGGCATTTTCCTCAGCGATCGAATACGAGATATAAAGATTCCAAATTCATATGGGACTGACTGTATGCTTAGTTGGGTGCGATTTCTCAAGTCAAATTGTCTCCAACTGCATGCATGCGTGAATGTTTATCTAAACCCTAACCCTAAGAGTCTATCATTTCGTTTCGACACCTCTCGATTAAATTGAATGCTTATGTGTTCTTGTTTCACATAAACATCTGTTGTTTTTGGTTTGTTCGTGCGTTCTTGTAATTACATGAATATAACGCAAGATGGATACAAAAATGGGTGGACGTGCAGCTATTGCAGTATTGACCTTGTCGTTGTTGTTGTTGCGGGTTCGAACAGCGATGTTGGACCAATTTCAATAGGTTGCCCTATTATTGCGACGAATCTGCGCAATTTGCAAATGTTCCATGCAGCGCCCGACTTGGCAATAGATCATCATTTTCACCCATAAAACTTGATATATATACTTCAAATAAAATAAAAAATTAAACGTTTTCAAAAAAAAAAAAAAAAATTAAACAGGAATATTATATTGTATAACTTATGTGGAGCAAAAAATAATCACAAGGCGACACGTGGATCTTTGGATAAAAAAGGACAAAAATACCCTTGAGGCATATCGGGATTCCTACGAGCAGCGGACAATCATCCCTCAACTAAGTAAAAAATGCTCAAATGGTAACAATTCAAAACTTATTTCATCCATCCTCATCCAATCTCTCCACAAGGTAACTCCCAAATCTTTCATTTTTTATTATATTGATTAGGTAATTATTCTATTAATTAGCTAATTGATTAGGTAATTATTCCATAACTCACAATTAAACACAAATAAAAAACCTAGCCCACAAAGGGAGCTAGGTGGCCGGTCCTCTCTCACCCAAGGAGGCCGGCCACTCTCATATTTAAACCCCATCATTCTCCTCAAAGTTCACTTCCAATTCCCTTGCTAGAATTCTCTAAATTCTCCAAACATTTTTCCCTCAAAATTCTAACTTTGGCATCGGAGGTTCTTCGGCCAAAGCCCGCCCCCCCCCAACCCAATTCATCATGGGCGAGTGAGGCTCTTGGCCTTAACCTAAGGTATTATTTGTTTTGAAGGTGCAATTTTGTCCAAAAGTAAGGAGGAAGAAATTTGCATCCACAACTTATACTATTTTGTATAACTTGCTAACTTAGGCTTGAGAGCCTTTCTTTTATAAAAGGGAGAATGAGGCAAGAATGATTGCACAATTGGCAATAGGAGCACGAGCTGGATGACTGTTGATTTATGCATGAATAGTGGTCTGTCTGAATGATTAATATTTTGACTGTTGTAGAGTAATTATAGGTACGACGGCACTGTGGATAAATAGTACCTTGTCGGCTTATTGTTGAACTTGTAAGTGGAATGATTATTGGCACAACAACTGCACCGTAGATGAATAGTACTTTGTCGAATTATTGTTTGATTTTTTGACCTGGATGAATAGTGGTTCCCAAAATCAATTTTAAATTGTGGTTAGTTTACTCATAAGGGTCTTAACTGTCTTGACAATCTTCCCATCTAAACTTTTGCTCTTCTTTTATTAGTTCAGTTTTAACTGTAGTGGCCAGCTTCTGGGAGGAACAATGTGTCCTACTGTTGGCTTAGTATTTTTGCAGCTAGGCATATTATCAAATCGGGGTCCCGTTGGTTGATTAGTTATGCAGTTTCTCCAGTAGTGAGGTGGATCAAACCTCCATCTGGTTATTTGAAAATCCATGTCGTTGGCGCATGGTGTGAAGATAGCAGGATGGGGGGTGTTGGCATCATTATTCGTGATGATAAGGGTTCGTTTGTGGCTGCCAGTGCCATTCGGTTTCGTTTTGTGTTCTCTCCCCTTCAAGCGGAAGCTTTGGCTGCCTGGGAAGGCTTATCGTTGGCGATGGAAAGAGGTTTTAATGATTTCCTTTTTGAGTGTGATTCTCTATAGATCGTGAAAGCCCTGCTTGAGAGCTCTCCGAATATGTCCAACTTGGGGCATATTATCGAAGACTCATAAGGCTTCTCTTTTCAGGATTACTGGAGCTTTGGTTGCCCATATCCATCGCCAAGGCAATGGTACTGCTCACCGCCTTGCCTGCTCTGCTCTCCGTATGGATGGAACCTCATGCTCTTGGTTTGAAGAACCTCCCGCCTCGATTTTATTATTAATTTACTTGCTGTTGATTGTCTTGGAGGCGGCTTCTTCTGCCGGCCTTACTTGTAACTGTTTCTTCTTTATCAATGAAATCTATCCTACAGTTGCTTTAAAAAAAAACAATCATTTAATCACGTGGTGCTATTTAATTGGATGTGTGAGTTCACATGTATCACATCAACACATTGACACGTTATTGTACAACATTCAGACAAAAGAACCGCAATAAACCGCGTTATTCAAATTTAAAAACGATATTGATCAATTTCAGAGACCATTAAAACAACAACCCCAAAAAAACAAATTATTTCCAAACCGTTCGGCTCGGTTTGGTATTCGGCTATGCTCGGTTTTTTTTATTCAATAGACCCAAAGACACCTACCTCTAGACCTGGCATTTTGGACCCGACCCGTTAATATTAGCATTTGGGTGGATGCTTAAGGGGTCGGGTCGCTAACGGGTCAACCCGTTAACAACACGTTAAATAACGGGTCACTTTGGGTCAACCCGTTAGACCCGTTAACACCCTTTAGTTGAGGATGTTTTAGTAATTTCAATAAAGTCTTAACAACAAAATATAAACTCTATGCAAAAAAAAAAATAATAATAATTGTTAACGGGTGTTAACGGGTGAAACGGATGACCCGTTAGCTTAACGGGTCGGGTTCGGGTGACCCGTTAACTTAACGAGTCGGGTTGAACCCGATCCAAACCCAATAAACCCGACCCGTTTACAGGTCTACCTACCTCTACTCAGTTTCTCAAAGAAAAAAACTTAGGCCCAGTTTTATAGTAGGCCGACCCAACCTAGATTAGGCCCGTGTAAAGAAAAACGACGAACCATCCAGATTCCAGATTCCAGATTCCAGATTTCACTTCACGCTTCTCTCTCTCTCTCTCAATTAATTCTCCCGCCACTCTTTTGCGCTCACAACTCACTCACTCACTCATTCATTCGTATATAAAGAAGTAAGCAAATTATGAAGTAGCAAAAAAATAAAGAAATGGAAGCTGAGCCATCGAGAAGAAGACTGAGGTCCCGAAACCCTCTCTCGGATTGCACCAACACCATTTCCTCCACCACAACCACCGCCGCCTCTTCTCAGTCCTCGTCCGCCTCCACCCCCGCGCTCAAACGCCAGAATCCCAAGCTCGCCTCCGTCACTAGTAACCTCCTCTCCGCTTTAACCCCTAAACCCTCTGCAGTCCCGCCGCCGATTCCGTCCACTCCTCCTCGTCCTCCTCCCGTCGCGTCCTCCGCTTCTGGTAATTTCTCTGCTCCGGATTTGGGTTTCTTCGTTTCTTTGTTGGTTTGGGCTGCGATTTCTGTTTGTTCTGGTTTTGATTTCAATTTGGGAATCTAGGGTTTTCTATGCGCTTTGGAAATTTTCAGCTGTAAATTAGTGGAAACTCTAGAAGAACAACAGTTCGCTTGGAATCTGTTTGTTTCGAATGTTAATTGTAGCCTGAATCTGTTGGTATTAGTTGAATTTGTTTCTCTGTGTTCGCAATTGAGTGCATATTTTGAATTGAACTTGATGCTATTCTTACACTCAGCTGTGCATTTTCTTTGAGAATCTAAGTGGTTTGAGACCTTATTGGTATATTCTGGTTTTCGAGTTTAGGTACCAGCGATCGTGAGGCTCTTGAACCTTGTTCAGTGTATACTCGAAGACAGACTGCAGTAAAAAGGAAGGGTAAAGGGAAGGAAAATGCTGGATCCTGGAGTTGTCCTCCTGCACCAAAGACCCGGAATGCTAGGTAAAGTGTCTAACTCCCGTGTAGTGCTATGGATTGTAAAAGTAATGGGAGGAAACGACGTCATTGCTTGGAGTTTTCAAAAGTTAGATGCCTTGCTGCTGTAAGAGGTTATTCATCAAAACATTGTAGGTTGTTAGTACAAGAATATGATAAGATACTCATTTTGAGAGCAATACAACACCAACCAAGCCTTTTCCCACTAAGTGGGTCGGCTATATGAATATCCGTTATCCCACTTGAGTGATCTGCTGAGACTACTGTAACGCCGTGCTGTTTCTTGAACGAGAATGCTCTAAATACGCTTTTTCCTTTGTCACGCTTCTATTTGATATTCTATTTGTATGGGTATTGTTAAAGCTAATGCTTCTGTGTGTCTTCCTCCCATTCAAAATAGGAAACAGACAAAGGAAAGCGGACACAACAGTGCATCCAAGGAATCAATGGCTCCTCACAAAAAGGTTTGTTAACGTTTATGGTAACCTTCCCGTTGTTTTGTGTAGAAACTGCTAGTTTTTTTCTGACTTGGGGTCTGGTTCCTACAATAAATTGATCAGTTCTGTTGTGCTTTCATATCAGTCCAAAACAAAATTATTCTATCACGGTTAGAATTTCTATATATCCACAACATGATTCTGTATTGACACCCAAAGAGCATGTCTATGGCAAGATTCGTTCTTCACCGTCCACTTAATACTATATGGTCTGTTTATCGTTTCACTTGTTTAAACAATCCTCAAACTTATAAGGGACCTTTAGTTTGTTCTAGCAGGTTTTATGTTTGTTGAAACGAGTTCTTGTTATTTTCCTATCTGTACAGCCTGTGGTGAAATAAGTTACGTTCCATTTTACAATAAGGTCTGGGTTTATAGTTATTCACTTTTAATTTGTGTGTGATATTTCTACAGAAGCAGCGTGCAGTACCAGCTTCGGAGAAGCAGAGAGCTTACTTTGAAGAGATTGAGGAGAAGAGAAAATACTTCGCAGAGATCGATGCATTTGAACTGTCAGAAGAGGAAGTTGATTCAGCTGATTAGAGTAAATGGAAGAGCTATATAGTGCATCGTATAGAAAAAGCAAGGGAGCCAAAACCTGTTGCGTTCTCTGTGTAGTCACAATAGTGTGCAATCGACTAATTCTGATGTAACTACCACCGCTCGCCAATTGACATCGATGTAAGTCCTTGATGGTTAGAACACTTTTATCTCTGTGTACAGTCAACTCGAGAAGTAGAGATGAAGGTTAAGCAACTAAATGAAAGAAAGTATGAGAAAGTGTAAAGTTTCCTGAAGTAATGGAATAGTCACTCGGGGTCCCTGTTTACCCTCTTTTTGTAGCGTCTCTTAACCTACTATATTTTGTATCGGATTTGATTTGATTTGATTGTGTAACTGGAAGCATAGCTGTTAAACGTGTAGTGACATATTTGGGGCATTATAGCTCAAGTAGTTTTTGGACTCGAGTTTGAAATTCTCTTCCAATAGCATTTGTATAAAAATAGATAAGTGTGGCAAAATTAAATAAAATTTAAACAGATCAACAAAAACCACAAATTTAAATGGAAAGTTCGATTTAGAATAACATCGATAATAAGTTTAACTGCCCACATTATGGTTTAGTCACATATCTCCCACCTTTTTTATTTTTTTGGTCCAAACACATGAGTACTTTGTTACAAATGAAAAGATTTTCGCACTCTATTCTCTTTCTATGATTTCATAAAATTTTAGTTCACTTTTCTACAATTAGTTCTGATTTCGCCCTGGCTTCCTGTAAGAGGATCGATGTTTCCCATTTTGACCATGGCCACGGCAAAGTGCTTGAAGAATGTCAATGTGTTATTTGCATAAATTTGAACCAGTTTATCAGTAGAAGTTGTTCCGTTGAAGAGCTCCTGGTCTGAATGAAGAAGTCCCTTTTCTTTCAACAAATTCTTGTAGTACTTGTTATCAAAATGTGTTGGGGTCTGGAGGTCAAGGCTTGCAAGGTTGTTGTCATTTCCGCTTCTTGGGCAAATTCCCTGCAATGAACTGGCAAAGGTGGCGTCGATGGCGGAGTCGTTGTAGATGCGTGAGCGGAATGATGTGCATCTTGCAAGGCCAATTGTGTGAGAACCCGAAAGAGCGACCAAGTCCCTTATGGAGAGGCCTTGTGCAGAGAAGCTTGAAATTAAAGCACTTATATTGGAAGTTGGTGGAGGAATGGAGGTGTTGGCAGCACTTCTGCTAGCAGTGGTTGAATCTCTTCTTCCCAAACCAACTTTCCATGAAGGACCTCCCAACTGCAAATCCAAAAGTATTAATTTCCATGTAAAAATAGATGCCAATGGAGAAGATTTATGACAACGTTAATTGAAATTTGAGATTTTGGAGGAAGAGATTAAGTAAATATACGCAGAAATGAACAAGTTATAAACTTGAGAGACACTAAACTGACAATAAAGGATACTAAACCATATTGTTTATATATGGTTTCTTGTCTGTGTAGTGACGGTCAGTTCCATTTTTTATGAAATTTTTTGTAGCAAGTTCATTTTGTACATATTTCACAAGGAATTAAGATAGATTACTTACATAAACTGTTGAGTCACGCGCAGCAAGAGCTAGAAGATCAGCACATGAGACTACTCCGGGGCATGCTTTCTCAAGCTTGGCTTTAATTTGATCAACAACTTCAAATCCTCTAATGGAGTTGTTGTTAGGAGCTGCTGTTTTCTCACCAACAAAGCTTGATGTATCGTCCAACAGCACCGACGCATCACAACCCTGAGATTAAACAAAGAAAGTAAGCCAACCCCTTCAGTTAAGAATGGCTGAACACGAGCACAGTAAGTGAAGGTATATATACTTACATTTACGAAGCAATCGTGGAAATGCAGACGGAGCAAGGAAGCTCCGATGCGCGTTTCGTTTTTTATGGCTGCTATAACTCCTTCTTGCACAATGGACAATGCTTTTGGACATTTGGATTTGTAGAAATTTTGAGTGAGCTTGCAGTTGGATTCAAAAAATGCACCAGCAAAGACAAAGATAAGTAGGGATAAGCGGTAATTGGAAGCCATGTTACACTTCTCTCTAGGCTAGTAGAAGATCACACACACATTCATATATAGGGGACGGATCCGTGACATCATTTTTTACACAACTTTTGGCACACGTTTTTGTGAGATTCACTTTATAATGTATTTTCATAATCTGAACAGTCTATATTTTAAGTCTTCCCTCAAAGATTATGCATACAAAAAAATCACAAAAATCTGAAACCATATGATTGGTAGATTAAGAGCTCGTTTGGATATGCTTTTAAAATGATTGAAAGCACTTTTGGTGAAAATGTGTTTCTTGCAGAAAGCACTTTAAGTGCTTTTGGAATCAAAAAACATTTTCTCTAAAAGCGCTTTTAGTCATTTAAAAAACACACCCAAACGAGCCCTAAGAGTTTAAGATTTTTTTTGTAGAACCGTATTAGTCTATTTTATTTACTACAAATTAATGTCTTAATAATTTTGGATTTGTCTAATTTTTTACAATGAACATTTATCAATGATCGTTTAAAAGATAAACGATTTGGTCTAAACATAATTTTGGATTTGTCTAATTTTTTACAATGAACATTTATGAATGATGGTCTAAAAGATAAACGATTTGGTCTAAAAGAGAAACCACAAGCTTGATAAAGGCACTTGAGCAACCAACAAGCTTAATAAAGGCAGACAAATCTAGTTGTAAATTATTTTCCATTATTGGGAAAGCGACTAAAGTAAAGCTGGATTATACATTTATTTTGCATTGGCTAATTTCATTGTCAAGGAAATAATTTTAGGGGTGTGTTATCCACACACCCTTTTTACTTCTCACACACCTCTTGTTAATTTATGTCTATTGATCTTCTTCATTTCATCCGATCCGACGGCCGAAAATTAAAAGGGTGTGTGAGAAGTAAAAAGGGGTGTGTGGATATCACACCCCTAATTTTAAGATCACTTGCGTGTCAATATTCGCTTTCTGTATTTGTCATTTTTTAATTTCTTGTCCTAGCTTGATAATGCACAACATAAGAGACTTGTGGCATGTTTACTTGACATGATCATGAAAATTAAAGAATTGGGAAACTTAAACGTAGAGAAGTAAGGAAAGAAAGTCGAATTAATTAGTCTGATTTCGTATGTGTTAGTAAACATAGAAGAAGTTAATTTAAATGATTCAAACGTCATATATATTGTGTAGCCATGACATATTACTTGTTATCACTTATGGTTTGTAAAAGTACTGAACATTAGTAATTACTAATATTCAACAAGGGAAAAATTGAAAATTAGTCTTAATTCACAATTGCTTGCTAAGAGTTACAATCTCTCACTGTCTTGCTAAACAAAACCCAATAAATCCTATACTGTGTAAAAATGAATATAAAAAGATATATGAGATGGGTAAACAATTAAATAATTTAATTAAACATTTCTAATTTTTCTATACAAATCCAAATTATTGGACCACCTTTTGACTTTGTCATTGTCCACACTTTCCACGTTAGTCTAATTAATGTCTTTTAGCTCAAGGAAGGGACCCTGCAGATTGTAATGTCCCTCTTTTTAGAAACCTCTAGTTGGAGAGTCATATAGAGGTTCCATCACGCATGCATGCATCAAGAAATAGAGCCTTTATCGCAGCACCGTGCCAAAGTTCGGCACTACGTACTAGAGAAATAGTTGTCTTAATTCAATCCTTCTCCTACTAGTCTCCAAAAAAATGTGCAGTTTCCCATAAAAAGCCGGCTAAAGTTCCTGTTAGGACCCAATATACATCGTTGAAGATTTGTAGCATATTTTGGGATTGTTACAAACTTTTGGGCATCGTTCTTCTACACAAACCGGTTATACAAGTACTACATCCCTATCTTGCAAAACCGGCTTGTAATGTTGAGAGTGTTAATCTAACATTCTAAGACGACATCAGAACAAGAGTCTCTCCCTCAATGATATGTTTATTACCACCACTTTTACTTTAGAGTAAATTGTAGCAATGGTCCCTTAACTTTAATCAAATTGGAGCAATAGTCCCTCAACTAAAAATCCATTTCCATTGGTCCCTCAACTTATCAAAAATGTGTAGCTATAGTCATTTTCATCAATTTCATCAAAATAAGTTATGTTGGAATAACCATTTATATAATTAGTGTCCCTCAACTCATCGAAGTGTGTAATTATGGTCTTTTTCGTCAACTACGTCAAAATTTTTGTCAAAACGAGTTATATTGGAATGACCATTGCTACAATTGGGTTAAAGTTAAGGAACCATTTCTCCAGTTGAATTAAAGTTGAGGGACCAATGGTAATGAATTTTTAGTTGAGGAATCATAGCTGCACGTTTTGATAAGTTGAGGGGCCAATGATAATGAATTTTTAGTTGATAGACCATTACTCCAATTGAGTTAAAATTAATGGATCATAACTACAATTTACTCTTTTCTTTATGACTTTATTCCAATAATATTTTGGGAATGCCCAACCCAATTTAAGAGTACCTCATTGACGAGCCCAAATGAACTCTCCCATCGCTGTGTCGTTGAATTTTAACTAAAGCCCATATGCCAAGTGGAATAGTCACAGATGAATCTGATGGCCTGTTCATTGTGCCATTTGAGATATATTCTCCTGTTTTTCTTTGTTTGCCAGAATTTGAAAGGCAAAAGGAGCAGCTTTTTCCCCTTTCTTTTCTCGTTTGTTTTATCTCTTATGATAGTGCAGCTGCACGATACAATATTGCTCGAAGTTGACCAAATCATTCATTCGTGTATATATATGTTCACTTCATTAGAGTCCATCTAGCTAAAGCTAGTAAAGCTAGCCAATTATATCTTTGCACCATTTTGGCATTTTCCTCAGCGATCGAATACGAGATATAAAGATTCCAAATTCATATGGGACTGACTGTATGCTTAGTTGGGTGCGATTTCTCAAGTCAAATTGTCTCCAACTGCATGCATGTGTGAATGTTTATCTAAACCCTAACCCTAAGAGTCTATCATTTCGTTTCGACAACTCTCGATTAAATTGAATGCTTATGTGCTCTTGTTTCACAAAAACTTCTGTTTATTTTTGGTTTGTTCGTACGTTCTTGTAATTACATGAATATAACGAAAGATGGATACAAAAATGGTTGGACGTGCAGCTATTGCAGTATTGACCTTGTCGTTGTTGTTGTTGTGGGTTCGAACAGCGATGTTGGACCAATTTCAATAGGTTGCCCTATTATTGCGACGACTCTGTGCAATTTGCAAATGTTCCATGCAGCGCTCGACTTGGCCATAGATCATCATTTTCACCCATAAAATTTGGTATATATACTTCAAATAAAATAAAAAATTAAACAGGAATACTATCTTGTATAACTTATAGGGTAAAGTACAAAAAACTACTTCAATTATTGGTGTCACGACACTTTCATACCTCATATTTTAAAATTGACAATGTCATACCTCATCTTTAGAATTTGGTCCAATGTTATACCTTCCGTTACTTGGCCGTTTATTTTTCAGTTAAATGCTGATGTGGCTTGATCCAGATCTCACTTTCTATTAAAATTTTTTATTTATTAAAAACTAAAAAAAATCATTTAATAATTTCTAAATATTAAAATAATTAAAAAAAGTTTAAAAAAAAAAAACTTATGTTCGTTCCCTTCCCCCCCCTCTTCTCTCTCTTCTCCCCATCTTCATCTTCTTCTCCCTTCCAGTTCCCTTCCTGCAACCCAGAAAAAAAATGAGGAAGAAGAAGAAAAAAAAACAAAAAAAACCGAAACCGAATCTGCAACGAAGAAAGAAGAAGAAGAAGAAGAAGAAGAAGAAGATCCCCCATCTTCATCTTCTTCTCCCTTCCAGTCCCCTTCTTGCAACCCATAAAAAAAGGAGGAAGAAGAAGAAGAAGGAAAAAAAAAAAAAAACCGAAACCGAATCTGCAACGAAAAAAGAAGAAGAAGCCCTTCCTGCAACCCAGAAAAAAAGGAGGAAGAAGAAGAAGAAGAAGAAGAAAAAAAAAAAAAAAAAAATCCTAAACCGAATTTGCAACGAAGAAAGAAGAAGAAGAAGAGGTCTTCTTCTTCCTTCTAGTCCCCTTCCTGCAACCCAAAAAAAAAGGAGGAAGAAGAAGAAGAAAAAAAAAATCCAAATCTGCAAAAGAAGGAGGAAGAAGAAGAAGAGAAAAAAAAACTTTTTTTATTTTATTTTAATATTTAGAAATTATTAAATGATTTTTTTTGTTTTTAATAATATTTATTAATTTTTTAATAGAAAATGGGATCTGGATCAAGCCACGTCAGCATTTAACTGAAAAATAAACGACCAAGTAACAGAAGGTATAATATTGGACCAAATTCTAAAAATGAAGTATGACATTGTCAATTTTAAAAGATGAGGTATGAAAATGTCGTGACACCAATAGTTAAGGTAGTTTTTTGTACTTTACCCTAACTTATACTATTTTGTATAACTTGCTAACTTAGGCTTCGGAGCCCTTCTTTTATAGAAGGGAGAATGAGGCATGAATGATTGCACAATTGGCAATAGGAGCATGGGCTAGATGACTGTTGATTTATGCATGAATAGCGGTCTGTCTGAATGATTAATATTTTGACTGTTGTAGAGTAATTATTGGTACGACGACATTGTGGATGAATAGTATCTTGTCGGTTTACTGTTGAACTTCTAAGTGGAATGATTATTTGCACAACAACTGCACCGTAGATGGATAGTACTTTGTTGGATTATTGTTTGATTTTCTATCCTAGATGAATAGTGGTCCCCAAAATCAATTTTTAACTTCTGGTTAGTTTACTCATAAGGGTCTTGACTGTCTTGACAATCTGCCCATATAAACTTCTGCTCTTCTGTTATTGGTTCAGTTTTAATTGTAGTAGCCAACTTATGTGAGGAAGCATCTGAAGATTCTGAAGACAAATCATATTCATTTTCAGAAGCTAACCGGCTGATTGGGCAAGTAGTTGATGAACTAAAACTGTAAATCCTATGGTTGACTTTTCTTTTGAGGAAGATGATTTTGACATTGCTTGGAGGGAAGAGGAAGGGGAAATCTCTGAGAGTACTGTGTTAGAGGAGCCCGAGATTGCTCAATTGGAAACTTTTCGAGGACCTGGTCGATGGTTTGTTGTTGGTTGAATTTGTCTAGTACTTGACTGAAATGACTCTGAAAACTTTTTTATAGTTGACATCTTATTCTTACTTTAAGATCCATGTCACCTTTGTCTTTCTTGTAATGGTACTGGAAATGCCTAAATTTTTTGCATGAGAGTTTCTAAAATGACAGTGATTGTTGGCCCATGAGATATTCACCACCTGGAAAACCAAACTGAGAAGTTTGGCCTAAATTTACCTTCAAAATTGATAAAACATGAATGACTGAAACCCTCTGTTTGATAAAGAAAAATGTTAGTCCATCCGTCAATATAACCATAGCAATTATATTGAATATTTGGTAGCTGGGAATGGAAAGGTTTGTAGTGATGAATGAGAATACCCCATTCTTGACTTTTCCTATGTGGATGGAATGGTAAAGAATTTTGGTTTGGTCATTGGTACTCCTAATTGGTTAATAGATATTGACTCTGTTTCAAATAAGATGCTTTTGTAAAACTTGAGTAGATCTCCCGAAGAGTAATGGAAACCTAGGGGAAATAGGCTTTGGCTAACTTTTGTAGTGTCTTGATGTGACTGAACCTGGTGGGGGTACTAAACAGGTGTTCACTGGGAGGTTTTTCGATGTAATAGGATGTTTTACTGTAATTTATTGCAGGCTATGATGAATTTATGATTGGTGATTGGAGTGGATCATACGAACTTACTAAGGTTAACTGATAGTTTAGTCTGATATTCTCTAAAGTAGAACCCAATGGAGTAAGGGCTGGTTTGGTATTGTTGTGTTTTGAAAAAAAACTGATGTGAGAATAAGCGGCTGTGCTGTGAGAATAAGCGGTTGTGAAATAAATCAGCAGAGTATTTGGTAAACTTTTTTGTAAAAGTGCTTTTGGAAAAAAAAGCAGTCTGATAGTGGGTCTTTTCATTAAAGGAGCACTGTAGCTCCATGTGCTTTGAAAAAAAAAGCCAGTTTTCCAAAGCTGCAAATAACAGCTTCAGCTTTTTCCTTTGATTTCATATTCTCAACTGCAGCTTCCAAAATAAGCCATTTTTTTTCAGTTTACCAAACACCTAAAACCCTCACAGCTTTTTTTCATGGGTGCTTTTTTTTTTTAAGCACCTCACTCCCAAACCACCCCTAAATCTGTTGACTGAACCACTGCATGAGTAAGGGATAAGGGTTAATTAACTCTTGTTTTACTGATTTGAGTTAGGCTGGAAGCCTTCTAGTTGACTGATTAGTATTAGGTTTCTTTCCTAACATATCTTCCTGCAAGAATTCTCTGTTTGAAAACCGGGGAAGCAATTTTGGCTGCCTTTTAAATATTCAATGTCAAAATAAAAAAAGCTTCGTATGGCTTGCCATCTTGCAAAAATTTGCTTTGATGCAATAGTTTGAACGCTTTTTCTAAAACATGCTTATATAATAGTTTGAACGCTTTTTCTAAAACATGCTTATATAGTGTTCTTGCAATCTACTCCTAGTAAAAAAAAAATTTGATTTAATAAATCATCTTAAAATTTTGATATATATAGTACTATAGATAATATTTTCTTTTTAATAAATCATCTAGAATGCTTAAGATTAATTAGGAGTGTTGGATGTATTATGATATATAGGAGTGTTGGATCATGCATATCTGAAACTTAATTAATTGGTTTGGCCATACCAACAAGTTGGTAATTTCAATATTATGTGGCTAACTAGTAGTACAAGAAAAAAGGAAAATACTTCCATGCACTTTAATTATGAGCTAGTGTGCTATTTTGTTCATCCACAAGTGATTAACGTATTCTTCGCGTACACATGTTCACAATCACAGTGCTTTAAATAGTATTTTTCAAAGATACATAAAATTAGAGATAGTCTAGTCATCTATATATTGAACAAATTAACAGTTTTAATTAGTAATAATTAACATCCTCATGATGAATTAATCATTCATTTGACACAAATATCTAACCATATATCCCTAATTTAATTGATTTGTTGCACATATAATCTTTTAATAATAATTAGAAAAATAAATGATTCCGATTATAAAATTTATACAATACAAATACAATAACGTAAATGAAGAAACAAAGCGGCGCGCATCCATGAGGTTAATGCAAGTATACAAAAAGTTAAAGGGACCAAGTTAGCTATATGATTTAGCATTTGTACTGCATGAATTGATAAAGGCTCCTAAACATCAATTCACCGTCTTATATGGTGGGGTTACCTTTGGGGACTCCAAAACTTGTCTCGCATTAAGGTGTGAGATAATAGGCTAGGACATCCAATTGCAGAGATAGGTTCTGTGGCCACAAATTAAACAAGAAAAGACTTCCAATTACAAGATAGGGTTCTTGAGAGCTAATAGAATGTAGGGTCAGGTGTGACTAGGTTTGATTGTATATGTCTAGTTATGCTGTTGCTATATATTGTTGTTGCTGTTGCTGTTGCTGTTGCTGTTTACCCTTGATGCAGGGACGAAGCCAGAACTTTGTGTGAATGGGGGCATCCTCAAACAACAAAGTCATAATTAAAAAGCTCAAGAATTTACTAAACACAATACTTATATACTAATCCAAAAAGTTTTTCATACAACAGTCCCTTACAATATCCCTCGACGCGTTTTCATGTTCTGAAAGCGTTGCATGACAACATCATTACCAATACCATCAAATATCTCTCTCTCTATAAAAATAACCATGTTATCATTCATCCATTGATCTCCCATTCGATTTCTCAATCGATTCTTCAGAATTTTCATGGCCGAAAATGCTCTTTCAACGGTTGCAGTAGCAACTGGAAGAGTTAGTGCTAATGTCACAAGCAAGTAAACCAGCGAATACACCTTGTGTTTTTTGCATTGAACCATTTTTTTTGCAAGATCTCCAATCTCTTTTAAACCTGAAAACTCAATGCTAGACCGCATATCCATAATGTAAGTCTCAAGTTGAATCTTAAGTATCACCAGCTCATTCATAGAGAAGTCTTTAGGATAAAACTGGGCAAGACGCAATAGCTTTTGGCTATCAAAAGCAGATAAGGAGTCGACTGGACATAAACATGCCAAACAAAGAAGTAACTCAGTGTTGGTCTCATTGAAACGATTATTTAGTTCTTGAAGCTGCCAATCCAAAACAACATAAAATATCCCAACACAATAATGATGCATATTTGTGACTGCTTGTGCTTTTCGTTGCCCTCGCCTTCGAGAAAGAAACATATCATCCATATTAGGCACATCAATATCATGTTTAAGACAAAATTCTGAGACTTCACTAAGTAAAGAATCCCAACCACTTTTCCTCATTATCTCCAACCTTTGCTTACAAACTCCAACCAACTTCATTGCATTTACAATATCCTGATCCTTCCTTTGCAATGCTTGTGACAATTCATTGGTTATTCATAGTATATCTTTCATCAAGTGTAGATTAAACACAAAATTAAATGATTGCATGGAATCCAATAAATTATTCGCTTCACATCTTTGTTGAGAGCTTACTCCATCATCTGCTATTACTTCAAGTACATCAAGTATGGATGAAAACATAGTCATGATACTTACTAAAGTACCAAAGTGTGAACCCCAACGTGTTTCTCCAATTACCATATGATTCTATATTTCTATACCAATTAAACAAAAATTCGTCTTAAATAATTAATTAGGGTTAGGGATTATAGATTTAGGAATTAAGAATTTTACCATAAATATATATATGTCGGCTAGAGAGTAGCTGGCTGGAGTGGCTGGCTGTTGGCGTGGCTGGGAACAGCACCTTGCTCCTGTTCCGTTTAGTTTCAAGATGTTGGGAATTTGGGGAAAGAGAGCAGCACCACGCTGCTCTCTGTTTGGCAAGGGAAATAAAAAGGAACAGAGAGATGGGAAGGAATCAGGGAATGGGGTTAGGGATTAAAGGGGGGACCGCTTGTCCCCACAGTCCACCTTTAACATACTTTTTTTTTTGTTAACATATACGAAACGACGCCGTTTCGTTTATATTTTTTTTTTGTACTAGGACCAAAACGACGTCGTTTTGGCCTGGATTTAAAAAAAAAAAATATAAGACCCAGCTCTGCTTCTGCAGAACCAGGTCGGAGAGCAGAACCAGAAATCTTCAGTGGGGGCTCTGCTGCTGCAAACCCAGCTCAATTTGAGCAGCATCCCAGCGTCAGAAAAATCTCAATGGGGGCATCCGCCCCCCCTAGGCCCATGGTAGCTACATCAAGGCTTGATGTCATGCTATTCTTGTCGAAAGTTCCCTGTTCATAAATAATGATAAATGATAGGTCCGAATGGCATTGTTAAGGTAAAGTGAACGGAAGAGTAAATGTGTATGATATCAACTGGAGTTGAGAAGAGAAAAGAAGATTAAAGCGATGGTATGTCGCCTCTGAAGGGGTATTTAATAAACTTCTACCATTTGAACGTCAGTTTCACATATTTATAGGGATGGAGCCATGAATGGACCAGAACCTACCATGATATTTTCTTTTTCACACAGAAAAAAAAACTAGAGTTTTCCCACTAATTTTCTAAAAACAATTCAAGGTATAGGTGCCCCAACTAAAATCTTTTCCTTATTTCCTTCACTAGGTTTCATTTGAGGCTGCTAATTCTTATCTAGTTAACCGGCGTCCAGTCGCGGAGCCAAAAATCGAAGTTAGGAGGAGCCTCTAAGCCATATGAAAGAAAAATAATATAACTAATTGAAAAAAAAGGTTCATTTTTTGTAGTCGAATGAAAAAATAATAATTAAAAGAGAGTAATGAAGTCACGTAATAGTACATCATAAGCACCGAACTTCTTTATAAGTTCTTACAATGAAGTTGAACAAAATTTAATAATCATGACTCAAAACTACAACTATGAAAATTGTCTTTCAAGATAAATTATTCCTCTATTCCATATATGCGTGGTTTCACTGTAAAACAACATTATATCATACAAAATAGTGAACTACCTAAGGAAGGCTAGTTGATATAAGGCTTTGTTTCATAATAATACTACTGTAAAACACTTTTTTTTTTCAATTAGAGAAACACAATAAAGCTAGCTGGGAGCAAAAGCACATAAGTCGAAGAATGCAAAGTATCCAACCATAAGCACACAAACATAAGCTACAAAATAAAAAATTTCAGGGTAGGACCTGACCTCCCTTAGTCCACAAGTGGCTCCGCCACTGCTGGCGTCACTGTGAGTTTTAAAGGACTCAGGTGATTAGAAGAGGGAGAGAGAGGAAGTAGGCGAGACAGCGGTTTTTATTTTTATTTTTACTTTATTCTTTTATTTTATTCCTCGAAATTTTTTAATACTATTACTTTTGCTTTTGTTTTTTCTTTTTTTTTCTTATTTTTTTATTCCCCTCCTCCTTCCTTTCTTCTTTCACTTAAAGAACTTTTATTTTGAATCTAAGTAATGATATTGGACATGGGGGTTGAGTTGAAGAAGATGATGACAAAAACGACGTCATACCAAACCTAAATGATGGTGGTCAATAGCTTAGGACACAACATATCCTTATTTTTTATTTTTTGTAAGTAGAGTGTTTTAGGGTGAGACTTTTAGTTCCTCCTGAGCCAAAAAGCATTTTCGTTTGTAAGAAGATATGGACTTAATCAAGTTAGTTAGAGCAGTGTGATTTTTCTCCACTCAAGTTTGAATATGTATAGTTAAGATAAATTTTGTGTAGAATATCGTTCGTATAAACAAAAAAGAAAAATATGGGTAATGACATATATGTAGTTAACATTTCAATCTTATATATAACCTCAGACATAGGTAATATTTTTTTTATTTTTTTTAATTAAAAGGATGATAATGAATTAGGCGAAGACAGGGGTAATACACTATTCAATCAAAGTACTATGATGGACCACGACATATATGGTGATGTTCTAAATGATGAAGCATATGTAAAACTTAGGAACTCATGTTTTTCACTTAAGTTGCATACCCAAACAATTGTGGGTTGCATGTATTTATAATAACTTCAAGATTACATCATGGGTTTGAAAACCCAAATTACATGGAACTTTGAATTTGAAAATTACAAACAGAAAGATGAAAAGATCACAAACAGATCACAAACATTTTGACTACAAAAGACATTTAAAAATAAGTCCTACAAATATGGAAGACCAACGGGATAAGATTTCCAAGCACAATTAAACTCCTCAAGTTACATGAATATCAACTGATTGTTGACTTCATCTAACAGCCCCCCGCAAGCTAACAGGCTGTGGAACGACTAGAAGCTTGGACACTAGCAACTTAAAACGAGATGATGACAACCCTTTGGTAAACACATCAGCAAGCTGATCCTGGGAACAAATATAATTAACCAACAATTGTCCACGGACCACCTTCTCTCTTACACAGTGATAGTCAACTTCTAAATGTTTAGTGCGTGAATGAAAAACTTGATTCGAAGCTAGGGCTATGGAGGAAATATTATCACACCAAATAGTGAGCTGTGCAAGATGCAAGTGCAGATCCTTGAAGAGAGACCTGAGCCAAGATAATTCAGCTGTAGTATAAGCCAATTGCCTATACTCAGCTTCCGCACTTGTTCGTGAAACTGTTTTCTGCTTCTTCGAACTCCAAGACACAACGGGATAAGATTTCCAAGCACACCAAAACTCCTCAAGTTACGTGAATGTTAACTGATTGTTGACTTCGTCTAACAACATATGCAATAGAGTGTAGTAGGACAGGCAAAACAAAAATTTGGATTTGGGTTGGACAGTGCTTGAGTTAAAACCTCACTTGTCCGGGGTGCTATTTGGACAGGTAAATTGGCAATACCAATTTGCAAATGGTCATTGCTGTTTGATAATCATTTTAATTTTTGTTTTTTGAGTTTTGAGTGTTTATTTTTTTTAATTGAAAATTTGTTTAATAAATGTTTTCAAATGAAAATTAAAAACTAAAATCAAGCCAAATTTTGAAAACTAAAAAAACGGCTTCTAGTTTTTAATTTTTTAATTTTAAGAATAGAAACAAATTAATTATCAAACCACCTCATAATTATTTTATTATTATTAATTAAAGCGTGCATATATAGTACATAGTGCTCCATTATCATTTTGCATTGACCTCAAAGGCGATGCTAGAATATTTTTCTCTCATTTCTTATCATCAAGATTCCAAAAAGATCGGTATCGACATCTAAATTCTAACTTAGAAATATGAGTCGTTGAAGTTAGGGCGTTTGGGTATAATTAAATTGATTAGGATAATCTGTTTTCAACTCAGCACTCAATGTCGGATTTTTTTTTACAATTTGAGTTGATTAAAAAATTGCTCATATAAAATAAAAATAAAACAAAAGAAAACATACAAGTCGTAGTTCAACCTAAAATCATCGCACAAATACATGACATAACATGCTAGATAAAATCATCATACACATATACATTGTCAAGAATTTACATCACCAAAAGGATTGTCTAGCTAGGATTCTCGGAATTGAAGTCATGATCTCAATCATTCGTCGAAAGCAACAATATTTGTTCCATGAGAAGAAATGCATTCGATATGCGTATGATGATTAAGATCTTGATTAATTAATATTTCCATTTTTCATTAGTGAATATGCACAATTCCTGAATAAGGATTAAGGATACATATTAGGACCACATCAAAAAAATATCAAAGAGATGGTGGGCAGAGTTTAATTGAAAATTAGACTTAAACTAAGGATAAGGCACCAACTTATTAATTTTGTTGGTGAGTACTTAAGAAAGTTGAGATTTCACCATAAAACCAATTGGCAATCATTCTTAACACGCTCTCTCTTGTGTGGTGAATTTTCAAGCCTTACACGTGAACAACACAATAGAGTTATTACCACATGTGGACAACATAATGGGGTGACCAAATGTGAACAACACAATGGGGTGGCATTGAGCACACGTGGTCTTTTGGCCTCACACTTGAGACAACTTGCTCTGGTACCATGAAGAAAGTTGATGTTTCACTATAAAACCAATTGACAATATATAGGGAGTAGCCCAACTTACTTATAAGCTCATGCAAGGTCCATCCTCTCATCAATGTATGATTCATTCTCAACAAGTACAATGTGCTTCCCATTTTCTCCAACATTTTTCTTTTATGTAGAAGCTATAGTGAGGGAAGGAGAACCGAACTTAAGGTCTTGAGTGCAAAGGTAAATACTCTTTTAGTTACAAGTCTCTCTTGGAAAACAAGCCATATTGATTTCGATCGGTACTCCATAACTACATACTTTACTATATTGGAAATTTATAGACTACTTCAAGCACGAGCTACTAGAATGATGACGTGGCATTACAATTACATTACTCCTTTTAGGGCTATAAATAAGATTTACCACTTCCCCTTCTTCTTGTATAATATAGTTTTTCCAGCTATTTTTGGGCTATCTAAGCTAAGCTCTTATATCATATGGTTCTTCCTTCAATCATCACTCTCATCAAACTGTGTGATGGAAGCCAAAGCTGCTGGTTACACCCGAGACGGCACGGTCGATCTCTGGGGCCGCCCTGTGCTGGCCTCCGAGACTGGAAAATGGAAAGCTTGTTCCTTTCTTATTGGTAATTTATCATAACAATTTCATGCTTAATTTATACAAGAATATAATTATTAATTTTTTCCTTTCCACCTTAAATAAATTTGTTAAGTATAATCTTTCAGGATACGAAGCATTTGAGAGGATGGCCTTCTATGGAATAGCTTCCAATTTGGTGAATTACTTGACCACCCAACTTCATGAAGACACAGTTTCTTCGGTCAGGAATGTCAATAATTGGTCTGGAGCAGTATGGATGACACCGGTTCTAGGGGCTTACATAGCTGACTCTTACTTGGGTCGTTTCTGGACTTTCACTGCCTCCTCCCTCATTTACGTCATGGTAAATTACTTTAAGAAAGTTTATTCTGCACTGTGGTCGGTTAATCCCAGTAGTTAGAGTCTTAAGCTAGTTCCAAATTCGAGCCTCCTCATCCCTTTAGTAATTTATAAATTAGAGTTGTGGCTTGTAATTAAATAAAAAAGTTTCTTTTGATCTAAAATATTTCAAGATTTTATATTCTGCTTCAATAATTTTATTTCTTGGCCATGGTAATTAAGGTAAGATGGTGACTGTTCCACATGCTTTAGGGTTTGTTAAGAAGACTGCACCGTCTTTCTTGACCATATTTTATTAAGGCCAATCAGATTCCTTCGTTTCCATTGTGGAACTAATGCATGGCTCATTTGATTGCTAATCTCGTTTCTCAACTTGCTAATGATTTGCATTGGCCCCATGTATGCATGGGCGGAGCCACTAAGGGACCAAAATGGTCTGTGGCCCATCCTCTGTTTTTTTTTTTTCTAGCTATTCTAACAAGGGGTGTGATATCCACACACCCCATTTTACTTCTCACACACCTTTTTAATTTTCGGCCGTCGGATCGGATGAATTGAAGAAGATCAACGGATAGAAATTATCAAAGTGTGTGTGAGAAGTAAAATGAGGTGTGTGGATAGCACACCCCTTCTAACAAATGTTGATGCTGCATATCAGTCTGTTGCCATTAAAATTCAAGTATATTCTCAATTCAAACTCTTTTCCGGTCTAGGCTAGGCCTCATTTTTCTCTTCATCCCTCTTATTGCGGTCAGACTTCACTTCCCCTCTATATTCTATCAACTTTTCGTCAGCTTTAACTTATATTTAAAAAAAAAATCTTGCTTACTCTTTACCTCGTATTCGGGTTTCTGGGGGTTTGTACAATGTTTTTTGTTCAATTTCATAGGTTCATTGAGGGTGAAACCGCTTTTTCTTTGTTTTTTTAAGAAAGAATAAGTAAAGAAAAAAGAAAAAAAGAACTCTATTGAATTTAGGGTCTTTCAATGTTTATGCAAGTTACTCCAAACTCTCATATTTTGATTTCAAAATACCTATGTTGTGAAAGGCCCCCACACATGAAATCCTAGTTTCACCACTGCATATATGTTAAAGTACCATATATAGATGATAAAAATACAAATAATATATATGGGGATAATATTCTGTTTTATTAATGCTTCCAACGTTGATGGAAAATGAACTACAACTGACAGAAAAAGGACATGAAATTATTTGTATTCATCAATGGAAACACCAAACTTGGTCCCTACTGATCTACTGCTTAAAGAAAGACAAACCAACATGTCAACTGCTAATCCCAATTTAATAAAAACAATATTAATTTGTAGAGTTATTTGAATACAGGGAATGATGTTTCTGACAATGGCTGTTTCACTCAAAAGCTTCAAACCAAGCTGCATCAATGGCGTTTGCAACAAGGCCTCTACTTCACAGATTGCATTCTTCTACATTTCTCTCTACACCATAGCCATAGGTTCTGGAGGGACAAAACCTAACATATCCACCTTTGGGGCAGACCAGTTTGACGATTTTGACCCCCATGAGAAACAGCTCAAGGCCTCATTTTTCAACTGGTGGATGTTCAGCTCTTTCTTGGGTGCCCTAGTTGCAACTCTTGGCCTTGTTTATATTCAGGAAAACTTGGGTTGGGGGTTAGGCTATGCTATCCCCACAGTTGGTCTCGTGTTATCCTTGTTCATCTTTTATTTTGGAACCCCAATATATAGGCGCAAAGTTAGTAAGACCAAAAGCCCTGCAATATATTTCATTCAAATTCCCCTTGCTGCCTACAAAAACCGAAAATTTCAGCTCCCGACTGATCCATCACAGCTTCATGAGTTTGAGCCGCAACATTACACTAATAGCGGTAAACGCCAGATGTACCACACCCCGATTTTCAGGTAAGTTTTTTTTAATAATAATAGAAAACTTCATTCTAATCCTTGGTAAAGATGACTTTTAGAATAAAATCATGAGTAAGATCAAAATATAATTTTAGTCCCTTGATACATTAATAACCTCATTTATTAATTACATTTGCATTTTTTAATTATTTCTCTTTTTCTTCCTAATTTTAATGTAGTAATTTTATGTCATTATAATTATAATTTTCATTTCATTTATCGTAATATATTTTGTTGTAAACATTTAGATAAACTAATTTTTGTTATACAATATATTTCGATGTACTTTGTCTTCTTCATATAGGTACATTAAATTCATTATAATACACTTCGGTGCATACATTTAAGTACACACATTTCGGTACATATATTTCGATACAAACATTTAGGTAGATTAATTCAATATAATACATTTCGGTACATACATTTAGGTGCATACATTTCGGTACACACATTTAGGTACATTAATTTAATATAATGCATTTCGGTGCATATATTTCAGTACATACATTTTGGTATTAACATTTAAAATCAATATAATACATTTCGGTACATACATTTAAGTACATTAATTGAGTCTTTCAAGTTTGTAGAATCTTAAATAAAATTAATAAATTAAAAAAAATATTGTAAAAAAATTAATTTAAATTTGTATATTAATAAATTTAAATATTTAATGTGAGACATTAAATAAAATGCACATTAATTATTTTGAATTAAGGACACATAAAGGGACTATAATCAATATGTAATCTAACATCAGGTTTATTTTAAATTTCAATCTTCTTGAAGCATTAAAGTTAAAAAAAAAAACCCCTTATTATTATTATTAGTTCATAACTAACTTTAAAATTGCAGCTTTAATTACATGTGAAAGGTAGTAGTAGCTTGGGGAAAAAGTTACCCTTTCCATCTGGAGCGGAATATTCTAAGGACATATCAATTAGATTCAGACCCTCATATGGATTCTGTAGTCCCTTACTCCTTTAAAGTTTAAAGCTCTGCCTTGGTGGAATGAACAAATGTGAAGGGGGGACCTCCCATTTTATGTACATAACTAGGAAATTTACTGTGGAAAATGCGACGGTGGGCTTTCTGTGACATTTGTAACCATTCCTTCTAATAAATTGTTTCCATGTGCCCTGTTCATAACACTGCTTTTGTAGTATCTTTCTTTGAATGGTCACAATCTCTCCCTGTCAAGTTGTTTCTGATATGGATTGCATCATTCACTTGGATATACCCACCACTAATTGTCTCAAACCCAGACAAAGTGTATATGAATACAACCTCAATACTCCTCTCATTAGCATTTAAAAAGGATATATCTAGAAAAATAATAATAATTTTGTGTTAGTCTAATATGATATGTTATCAATCGAAAGAATTCTTGTTTGGATAGGTTTTTGGACAAAGCTGCTATAAAATATGGCGGCAACACAGACGCCTCAACGAGGCCACCATGCACAGTGACTCAGGTTGAAGGAACAAAGCTTGTTGTAGGAATGGCCATAATATGGCTTGTCACACTAATTCCTAGTACTATTTGGGCACAAATCAACACTCTTTTTGTCAAACAAGGTACCACCCTCGACCGAAGTTTAGGTGGACACTTCCAAATCCCCGCAGCCTCCTTGGGGAGCTTTGTGACCCTCTCAATGCTTCTATCCGTGCCTCTGTACGACCGTTACTTTGTGCCACTCGTACGTGCTAGAACTAAAAACCCAAGGGGAATCACACTTCTCCAAAGGCTTGGCATTGGATTTGTGATACAAGTTATAGCCATTGCAGTTGCTTATGCTGTGGAAGTTAAGAGAATGCATGTGATTAGAGTGCACCATGTCAACGGGCCTAAAGAAATAGTACCCATGAGCATTTTTTGGTTGCTGCCCCAGTATGTGCTACTAGGGATAGCTGATGTGTTCAATGCAATTGGGTTGTTAGAGTTTTTCTATGACCAGTCACCGGAGGACATGCAGAGTCTTGGGACAACTTTTTTCACAAGCGGGATTGGGGTTGGTAACTTCTTGAATAGCTTTTTGGTAACTATGGTGGATAAAGTTACCGGGAGAAATGGGGGTAAAAGTTGGATTGCGGATAACTTGAATGACTGTCACTTGGATTATCACTACGGATTTCTTATGGTCATATCTACTCTCAATTTAGGGGCATTTTTGTGGGCATCTTGCAAATATATTTACAAAAAGGAGTCTGTGGAAGTGGAGGAGGGCTGTGTACTTAATATGGTGGAGGGTCAAGCAATCCCCACTCCTCCACTTGGACTACAAGTCTAAAGAAAGTTGGAATGTTTGGTGTATATTGACTGTTGTTGTAATATGGATTATGATAAATCCACTTTTATGTGTGAACTTTTTTACTTTCAATCCAGCTTATATCACAACTCTAAGAGATGTCCTGGCCCTTTTTCTTTTTCACTTTTAGCTAGAAGAGGAATCAAAACACGACAGTCTCTTTAGATTGAAATTAGTACACAATGTTATCATTTACGGTACTTTAAACACAATCACATAATGTTATTGATCTCCTCAAATCACAACACATGAATTTGTTTTTACGAAATTGCTAAAAATTGCTTTGTTTTTTTTTCTAATAGAACAACTTTTTTAGTGTACTTTTAACATAGTCACGTAATGTTATTATTCTCCTCAAAGTACAAAATGTTTGTTTTTCTCTCTAAAAATGAGGCATACGCATATGAACATGTTGACTCTTATAATAATTTTGAAACGGTATATATTCATAATACCCATAAAAATTCTGAAATAATATGAACATACTTTTGTCAAATTACAATAAGCTAGTGGACAAACAACTCTCTTTCGTTTGGTCAATAATTCCCCGAGCCTTGATAGAAGTAAGATTCAGTGATCTCTATGGTAACACAAAGAACAAATATCACTTCAAGAAATTACTTAAACTACTACCACTCTCCAATCAAATTAATATGCTTGCAGTACTAATTTCTACGACCAGAAAGTACAATGCAGAAAAGTCAAGGATCATTAGAGTAATTAACTAATTAAGTTATGACCTTGATGAAGCGCGATTAGATTAGTGTGTGTGATCAAGAAAGAAAATCGTTTATTCTTGCATCAAAAGTCCGATTCACATATAGTCGGTGTACATAGAGTAGAAGTTAGCAACCACTACTGAAAGCTACCAACACCAATTCCTCCGCGTAGAGTTAGAATCCTTTGAGTACGTATCTATCCAAGATGCCATGTGTTCAATTTCAAACTTTTGCAATCCATGGTTCGTGGCACATGTCATGGGTTCTAGATTGATAAATTAACTTTTCATTATTAAATTATCTATAATCGACATTAATTAAAGTAAAACATATTTCAGTGTGGACACTAATTAACATAGTCCAGCTTGACAACGTAGTTGTATGGCAGTATGCATAGGTAGCAGTATATATATTGAGAAAGAGACACATATTAAACACTAATGATCGACTAATTAGATTTAGATATCAGATTGTAGATTGATGAAAGTGAAGTATACTAGACATACCAATCATTTATAAATAAAAATAAATAAATAAAAGAGTAATGCTGCCTACACACATCAAATTTTATTCATCAAGTTTTGTTCACCAAATAATTGTCAATGTCATTTATTCAAATTCCGATTCGTTCGAACATTATTACACGGTTGAGTACTCAATTTTAGGAATGACAATGGTGCAATATGTGCAATTAGTAGTCAAATTAGTAAAATTAATTCATTATATGATCGCAATGACTAATCAAATATATATATATATGTGTGTGTGTGTGTGTGTATGTATGTATGTGTGTGTATATATATATATAATGTGTGTGTGTATGTATGTATGTATATATATATATATATGTGTGTGTGTGTGTGTGTATGTCTAGAACATTTGTCCTCTCCTTTATATATATATATATATATATATATGTATATCTAAGTTCTGATTTATTTTACTACAATCTTAATTAATTAACCTAAACTAGAAATATAGTACCATTTGTACAAAAGGGAAGTAAAAACATACGTTTCTGTCGCGTACAAAGTATAAACACACGAAAAAGATCGAGTGAAAAGGATCAATTCATGCTCAAAATTTCAGTAGTAGCTTACCTGCCAAAAGATGTTTTGGGGTCCATATATTTATAAAATTTTGACTCTGTTTGGAAGCGAGCCGTTGAAGGCAATTAAAAAATTCTAGACAAAAGTAGTCTAGCTTTACACTTTTGACCAGTACGATTCTGATGAGTTACTGGAAGAGAGATTAAAAACGAAATGAAAAGGAAGTTGACAAATCAGTACATGCGCTTCGACAACAATAGAAGTAAAGCTTCTGTCTAGCCGGCCAGTGGCGAAGCCAGAAATTGACGGGGGGAGGGGCGAAGTTAAAAGAGTGTAAGGTTCAAAAGAATAGCAACAACCAAATCATTTTATATAGTAATGTCTTCCATAATTTATCAACATAAACAAATTACAATTGTTGCCGACGACGTTTCATACCATGAAAACGTCGCATAATACGCTCATTATCAATAAAAGCAAATACATCTCTCTCTATGTAAACAAGCATGCTATCACTCAACCATTGATCTCCCATTTTGTTACGCAATGGTGTTTTCACAATCTTCATAGCAGAAAAAGCTCTCTCCACTGAAGCGGTTGCAACCGGTAACACCAAAGCCAATGTAAGAAGCTTATACACTAATATGTAGCTTGCACACCTCCCAGTCTTCACCAACTCCTTTGCAAGATCACCAATTCCTCTCAATGATGAAAACTCACTATGCATCTTCATATCGTGAATGTAATTGTCAAGTTGAATTGGAAGATTCATGAGGTCCATATGATCAAAATCTTGAGGATAAAGTTGAGCTAGACGAACAATTTTTGGTTTGTCAAAAGATGCAAAATTATTCACCGGACTCAAACATGCCATACAAAGAAGCAACTCGGTGTTTACCTCATTGAAACGATCATTCAATTCCTTTAATTGTGTATCAAGGACTTGAAAATAGAGGTCCACACGATAATAATGGAAGTTTGTGAGTCTTGGAGCTTTACGCCTTGATTTTCCAGGTACAAAATGCAAATCCTCCATGCTAGGAACGACAATATCATGCTCTTGACAAAACTTTTGTACATCATCAAGCAAGTCCCCAAAGTTATCATCTCTCAAGGATTGTAGTCTTTGCTTGCATACTTCCACTAACGCCATTGCATTCACAATATCTTGATCTTTCTTTTGTAATGCTTGTGATAACTCATTTGTAACTCCCAATATGAGTCTCATCAAAAAAAGGTGAAACACAAAATCAAAAGTTTGTATGTTATGGAATAAATGACTTGTTTCACCAAAATTGTCTTGGTTGGTATCATCTTTAATCCATTCAAGCACCTCCACCACGGCTTCAAACATGACAATAATACTAACTATAGTACCATAATGTGAGTTCCAACGTGTATCACAAGGACGCATGAGACTACTATCTTGATTTAACCCTCTACCCGTTTCAAGATCACCAATATCAAGAGCTTTCTTAATTTGTTCTTGTTGTTTCTCTCTAAATGCATCACGACGCTTACACGATGATCCAATTGTATTGACCAAAATACTAGCATTGTTGAAGAAAATGGCGACACCCTCAATTCCCTTTGTAACGGCTACAAGAGCTAGTTGAAGTTGGTGTGCAAAACAATGAACATAAAATGCTTGAGGATATTTGTTCAAAATCTTTGTTTTAAGGCCATTTAGCTCACCTTTCATATTACTAGCTCCATCATAGCCCTGTCCTCGTAACTTGGACATACTCAAATTTGTTGTAGCAAAGAATCTCTCAATAGCCTATTCAAGCGAGCTACTAGTTGTAGAGAAGACATGTTGCACACCCAAAAACTTTTCAATTGCTTCTCCTTTTTTGTTCACATAACGCAATACCACCGCCATTTGCTCTTTAGTTGAAGAGTCACGTGATCCATCAACCAAAAGAGAAAAAAATTCACCTTCCATATCTTTAGTGATTGCATTTATAGTTTCAATGGCACAAGCACAGACAAGATCTTTTTGAATATCAGAAGAAGTATACTTAAGATTCTTGGGAGCATTCTCAAACACAACCTTCCTAACTTGCTCATTATGCTTGGAAAGAAAGTGCATAAGCTCCAAATAATTACCTCTATTGCTTGATTTCAACAATTCATCGTGACCACGAAAAGGCAAACCTTGTCCCAACAACCATCTTGTGCACTCAAGTGAGGCACTCAATAAAGTATGATAATTATTGCGAGCTTCATCGGTTTGCTTAATCACAAATGTTTCAATGTGTTGTTTTTGTGTCATCAAATCTCTAGCTTGTTGTACATCTTTATTATGAAGACTTCCAACACCTCCCTCATGGGCTCGAAGATTTTCGGGTCCTTTCCTCCAATTTGTAAACCCTTTCTCAGTGAAGACATCATTTCCAGTGCTACCCATTTGATCGAAATCACATTTGAAAAGATAGCAATAACGACAAAATGCAGTATCTTTTGATATACTATACTCCAACCACTTAAACCTATCAAACCAACCGGTGATAAAACATCTTTTGTTGCTAACTTTTCTTGGCATAATGTGGTCTCTAGGTTGACAAGGATCATTTTGGAGATAGTGTCTACGAATTGCTTCACGATAATTAGGTGGATAATCAAGCATTCGACGTCTATATCCAGGGTCTGCATGAAGATTAGTCAATATCTCATCCAACTCAGTGGGCTCACTTTGTTGTGAACTACTCAGAATATTCAAAGGAGGACTTCTTATATTTGAAGGAGGAGGACGACGACTACTTGGAATATTTGAAGGAGAAGGACTACCCGAAATGTTTGAAGGAGGATTTAAGCATTGTTTCTTATAGTACCGTTCCATTACGTAACTGTAAAATGGAAAGAAAAAAAAATCTTAGACTCTTAATCCTAGAGTAGACTATACTAATATGCATAATAACCCAACCAACAATTCAATTAATCAATACCAATAAGCATATAAATTATTAAATAAATAAAAAATTCATTCAACTAATCATATGAATACAACTAATCAAAAATTCAAATTTTAATTTTCACCCTAAAAAATAATTTCATAATTTCATATCAATCAATAATCATAGAATCATATCAATAATCAATAACCAATAACCATATTAGTGCATTACCATATGATTCTATACTAATTAAACAAAATTCGTATTAAATAATTAATTAGGGTTAGGGATTATAAATTTAGGAATTAAAAAATTTACCTTTGAAATTGAAGGCTAGAAGTCGGCTTAGCGGCTGGAGTGGCTAGTGTTAGCAGCAAAAAGCCAACAGAAATCAGCCAATGGGGATTTATTTTCCGTTCCGTTGGGGTTGGGCGTTGGCTGCAGGCTCAGGCTGCTGAGATTTTGGGAGAAGCTTTGCACTCTCTCTCTCTGATTAGGGAAGGGAGAAATTTGGAATGGTAAAGCATGACACACGGGCTGACTAAGTGAAGGAATGGGGACATGCCACGCGGTCCCCCCAATACATATATTTTTTTTTGGTTTTTTTCAAACATTGAAAGTTTCACGTGGAGGGGCACTAATTTGAAACAGACATGAGACATCATGGAGGGGCCTAACTTTGGGACATGCAGGCCAAATTTTAAATTTTTTATTAATTTAAAAGGACAAAAAAGAACCCAGTGTTGCTGCACGCAGCAGCAAAACCAGTTCACCGGTGCCAAAACAGAGATGGAGGGGCTGGGTTTTCCGGTGAGGGGAGGGGCGAAACCTCGGCTTCAGCTGTGTTTTCCGGCGAGGGGAGGGGCGGTCGCCACTCCTCGTCCTCACGTGGCTTCGCCACTGTAGCCGGCCATGCATACAGCAAAAGATAATCCGGAATCTTCCTTCAAAAATGAAAATGAAGAAGCATGCATCTCTTGTAAGAAAATATCGAATAGTTTATTTGATTGCAAAACATTAAAATAAAATAAAAAATTGAAGCAATGATATCTGAATTTTGGTTCAATTGGAGCTTTGGTCCTTAAGCTAAAACTATATGAGTATTGGTTCATAAACTTGTTATACTATTATGGAGCAATGGTCTTTTGACTAACTTCGTTAGAACTTTCATCCATTTTTGTCCCTTTAAACCCTTTATTTTGAATGGAAATTATAACAGAGTTAGTCAAAATGACCATTACTCCACATTATAACAAGTTCAGGGATCAATATTCACTAATTTTTAGTTCAGGAATCAAAGTTCCAATTGAGCTGAAGTTCGGAGACTATTGCTCCAGTTACCTCTAAAAATAAATATTTTTTCTATAAATAATAAAATAATTACACTAAGATTTATCTAATATACATAGAAAAGATTTGAACTCGAACACAAAGGATAGAACACACTGCTCTAACTTCTAGCCATCTTGCTTAAACTCAAATCTACGAGTGAATTGGGGATATTATATTTGGTAAAAAGTTATTTGACAACCTATTTTGGTTTTCAGTTTTTTTATTACGAAAGATGAAAATTAAAATTAAATTAAAAGCTGAAATTATTACCAAACACATCCTTAACTTTAGAGGCATGCATGTAGGTAATCAATAATCATACAAACTCGCATTAATCTAAATTGAAGTGTCTAAACTCACTGCTTCGCAGATCGCTGCCGCCCCAAAAAGAAAAACCGCGTTTCTTGCTAATGGGCTTTACTTTGTCAAAATCACTTTTCCTGTAATGGTGCTTTTAAAGTTCTGTTTACTACTTTTTTGGCTTCGAATAATCAAAAGCCATGCACAAAAATTTCTACGTGTTAGGTAACCTGCCTACCCAAGTCACCTTGAGAAGGCCTCTATATAAATACCATCATAGTGTCCTTGTTTTCAACACAAGCTTGCATTACATTCTCCACTTCACTTAAAATACACTGCATTGAGCGTCAATGGCTTCCTCTTCTTTCATGGCCACTTTTACCTTGGCCTTCCTTGTGCTCATGAGCACCACCAGTGCTCAACTTTCAACAAATTTCTACTCTAGTTCTTGCCCTAGGCTCTTCTCAACCGTGAAATCCACCGTGCAATCCGCTATACAAAAAGAGGCCCGAATGGGTGCCTCTCTTCTTCGGCTCCACTTCCACGACTGTTTTGTTAATGTATGTACATTCAAATCAATGTTTATTTTATAAAAATAGTTACTTGGTAGCTTTCAAAGTTATAGTTACATATATATTTTAAACGTGACAATATGACTCATGAGCCAAAAGGTCAACAAAATTGTCTAGGTTTAAAGTACAAGCATTATATATCATGTTTTGAACGTACAATATTCAGATACATTGGTTATTAAATGTGTACTCTAAAATGACCTTCCCTAACTAGCTAGTTTTTTCATTGATGTGCCAATTAACTGCAGGGATGTGACGGGTCGCTGCTCCTTGACGACACATCGAGCTTTACCGGAGAGAAAAATGCAGCTCCTAATCGGAATTCTGCACGGGGATTTGACGTGGTTGACAACATAAAGTCCGCAGTGGAAAACGTGTGCCCTGGCGTGGTGTCATGTGCAGATATATTAGCCATTGCTGCCAGAGACTCCGTTGTCACTGTAAGTCAGTTTTTATGATAATTACCGACTTATTACATTCAATCAATCCTAAATTGCACGTTTCAGCAGGTTAACCAATTTAACTAACTACGTTCTTGTTTGACACAAACGGATAATGCAGCTTGGAGGGCCAAGTTGGAACGTTAAGTTGGGAAGAAGAGACGCAAGGACTGCAAGCCAAGCCGCTGCTAACAACAACATCCCCCCTCCAACCCGAAACCTAAACCAGCTCATCTCTACATTCAGTGCTGTTGGTCTTTCCACCAGAGACTTGGTTGCTTTATCCGGTATACTATTTTCCGATGAACATTCTCTCCGATGATTCTAATTTCTGCATGTAGACATACAAAACTTTTGTTTTTCTGGACACCAAAAAATTAATGTCTAGATATAACTATTTTGGTGTCCACAACAATCACTTGATAATTAAGTATGGTAACAACTTTGACACTCCTATTTTAGCCGTATGCACTCAAAACTGAGTATTTTATAATTCTTTATGCACTTATAGGAAGAATTTAAAAAGTTAAAAAGGCGTGTGAAAATCGCTATCACTAGTCGTCAAGTATATATTCATTTCTCAACCTATTTGGGCTTTGTAAAAATTGAGCAGGATCCCATACAATTGGGCAAGCAAGGTGCACATCATTCAGACCTCGCATATACAACGAGACCAATCTGGATAGTTCCTTGGCTCAAACAAGGCGATCCAACTGTCCAAGAACCTCTGGCTCAGGAGATAACAATTTGGCTCCACTTGACCTTCAAACCCCTACTTCTTTCGACAACAACTACTTCAAAAACCTAATCCAGAATAAAGGTCTCCTCCACTCTGACCAGCAGCTCTTCAATGGTGGTTCCACCGATTCGATAGTGAAAGCCTACAGCAACAGCTACAACGCCTTCAGTTCTGACTTTGCGAGTGCCATGATCAAGATGGGAGACATCAAACCTCTCACTGGATCCAGTGGGGAGATTAGGAAGAATTGTAGGAAGACCAACTAAGCTAGCAGCCCCTATATTTGACTATAGCATATATGGCTTTAGAATAAAATTGCTTTGTGGAGATTTTGTTGTTAGTTTGAAAACCTGCTATGTAACTTGTTTTCATTAATTGAGTTGAAAGTAATTGGTACAAAGAGAGACTTATACAAATACATGGATCAATCAAGATCCTGAAATTAAGGCCTATACAAGCTATTACGTGAGTTAGACTCCTAAGTAGATGAAAAGCAATATGAGATGAATGTACAGTAATCAAGGAAATGGACTCCTTAAATCAAGGGATTGATGACAGACTTTGGTTTACTCAACACTCCCCCTCAAGTTGGAATGAATGTTTATTATTCCTAACTTGCAAAGCAAAGTCGTAAACTGATGTAAGCTCAGTGGCTTTGTGAAGATGTCGGCTGGTTGCTTCATGGTTGAAAAGTGAGATGTCCTGATCATTCCACTTTGAACCCTTTCTCGTACAAGGCGGCAATCAATTTCTATGTGTTTGGTTCTTTCGTGAAAGACCGGATTCGAAGCAATGTGAAGTGCCGCTTGATTATCGCAATATAACTTGACTAGATGTTTATGTTTGATACCCAAGTCTTGTAAAACGTATTTCAGCTAAGTGACTTCACAACAAGTTGCCGTCATTGAACGATACTCCGCCTCTGCACTAGAACGTGACACAGTGTTTTGTTTCTTGCTTTTCCAGGAGATCAAGGATTCTCCAAGAAATACATAGTATCCGGTGGTAGAACGACTTGTGTCACGACATCTGGCCCAATTCGCATCACAAAAAGCATTCAGTTGAATTGGACTTCTTGCAGAGAGAAAAATACATTGCCCTGGTGTATGCTTAACGTATCATAAGACTCGGTGGGCTGCCTCCAAGTGTGGAGTTCGAGGCTTCTCCATAAAGTGACTAAGAATGTGGACAACATAGACCAAATCAGGGCGCGTGATCGTCAGGTAGATTAGTCTCCCAACAAGCTGTCGATAAGAAGAATGATCAGTAATGCATTGTCCTTCGTCCTTTCTGAGTGATAAGTTTTGCTTCATAGGAGAGGTGGCTGGTTTTACGCCAAGGTAACCTGCATCCTCAAGTCTTTCAAGGGCATATTTTCACTGTGAGAGAGTGATCCCCTTGCTAGAGCGAGCAATTTCGATGCCCAAAAAATATTTTAAGTGGCTAAGGTCTTTCAACTTGAATTGCTTCATAAGAAAAGACTTGGTATCCTCAATTTCTTGTATGTTATTCCCTGCCAAGATAATATCATCAACATAGACAAGAAGGGCAGTGAATTTACCATCATGGTTTTGGACGACAATGAATAGTCTGTCTTGGATTGTTGATAACCGGCATTTCTAAGAGCACAAAAGAGTTTGATAAACCATTGACGAGAGGCTTGCTTAAGCCTTTACAAAGATTTATGAAGTTTACAAACTCGTGTCTCCCCCTTTCGTCTGAAACCAGGAGGCAACGACATGTAGACATCTTCTTCAAGATCACCATAGAGAAAGACGTTGTTAACATCAAGTTGGTGGAGGTGCCATTGTTGGACTGAGGCAACGGCAAGGAGAAGTCGGACTGTAGTCAGTTTTGCAACCGAAGCAAAAGTCTCGCGATAGTCTAAGCCTTCAATTTGGCTATAACCTTTGGCAACCAAGCATGCTTTATATCGCTCAATGGATCCATCGAATCGAAATTTGATTTTGTAGACCCATTTACATCCAACCGGCTTTTTTCCAGGGGGCAACGGTTGAAGAGACCATGTCCTATTCGCAGCAAGGGCTGCCAGTTCTTGTTCCATGGCTAAACGCCATTGGGGGTTGCGTATGGCCTGTGAGAATGAGTTGGGTTCTATGGCAGCTGAAATGGAAGTGGTGAAAGTACGATGTCGAGCAGATAAATGATCATATGTGACTACATCAGACAATGGGTAAGAAGTACCTGTCACTTTGGTCAACGCCGAGTGAGATGAAGGGATGGACCGAGAATGAAGTTTGATGTCAATGTGATATTGTTGAAGATAACCAGGTGCATGAGTGGGTCGTTTAAGACGAGACGGTGATGTGGAAATAAAATGAGAGGGAGCTGAAATAGGACTCACCGGCGAAAAAGATGATGGGTCCACTGAATCCTGCTCTAGTGAAATATATGGATGAATGATGGTGTCATCATTATCAGTATCTTGAGTATGAGGAAACACAACAGGTGAAACTGTAGCGGAATATGAAAAAGGAAACACATTTTCATGGAAAATAACATCACGTGAAATAAAGATTTTACCCGTTTGAAGGTTGTAAACTCGATATCCCTTTGTGCCATATGGATAGCCAAGAAAAAAGACAATGTGTGGCTCTTGCATCAAATTTGGTAGGACGATGGTGGTGTGTGGAAGAGAAACATAAACAACCAAACACTCGCAAATGTGCATAAGCTGGCTGCTTGTGATGAAGTATTTCATAGGGTGATTAGCCGTAAAGAAAATGTGTGGGAGTCCTATTTATGAGATAAGTGGCAGTGATGATTGCATCACCCCAAAATTTCTTGGGAAGATGAGATTGACAAAGTAAGCCTCTAGCAACATTGAGTAAAAAGCGGTGTTTGCGCTCTGCTACCCCGTTTTGTTAGGGAGTAGAGACACAACTTGTTTGATGTAGAATTCCCTTATCTGAAAAAATTGTGTCATAAAAAATTTTGGATCGTTATCACTACAAAGAACCTTGACTAGTGTGGAAAATTGTGTTTCAACAAGGTTCATGAATGTGATGAGATAGGATCGTGCATCTGATTTGTGATTCATTAAATAAACCCATGTGCACCGTGAGAAATCATCCACAATAGTTAAGAAATATTGTGCCCCTGTGAGAGTGGGAACATGGTAACCTCCCCAAATGTCAACATGAATTAACACAAAATGAGCTTTTGTATTAATAGAACTCAAAGGAAAAAGAGCACGTGTTTGTTTGGCTAATGGACAGATCAAACAATCATCAATGCTACAAAAAATCAAATTTTTAATGCAATGAGAGATAGCCCGTAAGGTTTTGTTGGAAAGATGGCCAAGGCGTTGATGCCAAAGTTGAGAAGAAGAATGAGCAACAACTGACGCTGAATTGCACCTGGTTTTCATCACATTATCAAGGTAGTAGAGTCCTTCTCGTTCAGTTTCCGTCCCAATCATCTTCCCCGATCGTTGGCCTTGAAGCAGACGCATTTTATCAGTGAAGATGACAAAGCAATATGAGGTATTAGTGGCTTTGCTGACAGAAATTAAATTCAGTTTAAATGATGGAACACAAAGCAAGTTGTGAAGGACGAGATCATTCGAGAGACGAACTGTGCCAATATGTGTGACATCGGCAAGTGCATGATTAGGTAAGTGCACTTGTCAATTGTATACCGGAATGCTTGATGTCATTAAACTTGGTGAGCAGACCATGTGGTTTGTGGCGCCGGTATCGAAAATACAGTTCCTTCCCTTATTGAGAGCAGAAGCACAAAAAACTCTACCTGAGAAATCATTCATAGTAGAAGTGGTACCAACATGATTAGCTGTGGAGTTGGATTGGCTCTTATCAAGGAGTGCAAGCAGGTTGTGATATTGCTCGGAAGTGAGGTTGTAGGACGAATGAGATGTTGTTGGAGGCGTTGGCTTGATGTCAACATGATTAGCCTTGGAGTTGGAACCCCTGCGATCTTGATAATCTCCCCTATCCCTGTTGTCCTTTGTCTTTTTCAGTTTGCAGCATTAATCAATGGTGTGACCTCTCCAATTACAGTAGTCGCACTTGAGGTGTGCACGACAGGTATCTGAAGTGTGTCTGGGTGCATCACAACGATCACATTTTAGATGGGGATTTCTAGGAGAAAAATTCCTACCAGAGTTTCGCATGTTGTCCTGCACGACGAAAGTTGCAGCATCGGTGACTGAAGACCTTCCAGAAGCATGTGTTGAAATTGCTCTCTGCTTCTCATCTTGAATAACGAGTGAGAAAGCTTTGTTGACAGCATGGAGGGGATCCATAAGTAAAAGTTGCACACGAATTGCAGTGTAGGATTCATTGAGACCCATAAGAAACTTCATGGTTTTCTGACTTTGCTGAAACTGCATCAATTCTTTCGCAGCTCCACATGCACAGGTTGGGAAAGCGCACATGGCATCACGTTCATCCCAAAAGCTTTTCAATTTGGTATAATATGCACCAATGGTCAAATTTCCTTGAACACTTCCATGTATCTCTTGTTCGATATGGAAGAGATGTACACTGTTTGTGTGAGAGAAACGTTCATTCAACTCATTCTAAATATCAGCTGCAACATTGTTGTAGATGATACTTGCTCTGATATCTTTCGAGACGGAGTTGAGCAGCCAAGATTTCATGAGGTTGTTGCAACGAGTCCACTGTTAGGATTCAATAGTGGATGCCGACTCAGGCTTTTTAATGGTTCCATTGATGAATCCTTCCTTGTTCTTGGCATTGAGGGTCATGGCCATGGCTCGGCTCCAAGTTGAGTAATTTTCGTCATTCAACGGATGTGTGACGAGAATCGTTCCAGGCTTATCGGAGTGATGAAGATAAAGAGGATCGCTGGGATCTTCGTATTTGGTGTGTTTGCTTGAAGAGTCAGTTGCCATGTCGGCAATGAGCAGAATGCTATAACTTCTTGGTGTGTTTGAACGCCAAGGATTTTAGGTTATCAGGTTATCAAAAAGGCTGTGCTCTGATACCATGTGAAAACCTGCTATGTAACTTGTTTTCATTAATTTAGTTGAAAGTAATTGGTACAAAGAGAGACTTATACAAATACATGGATCAATCATGATCCTGAAATTAAGGCCTATACAAGCTATTACATGAGTTAGACTCCTAAGTAGATGAAAAGCAATATGAGATGACTATACAGTAATCAAGGAAATGGACTCCTTAAATCAAGGGACTGATGATAGACTTTGGTTTACTCAACAGTTAGTATGTATTTGGTTTTTGTGTAAAAGGTGCAACTAATGGCGTACTCTTACCACATTTTTCATACCACATTATAATCTTTCTAATAGATATGAGATTCACATTGTTGGTGGATCCTACCTCTATCAGAGAGACGGTACAAATGTAGTATGAAAAATATGTTAAGTGAAGCATTACTCTGGAAGAATTTGAGAATTCCGTTTGAAATTTGGAATGTGTAGTTTTGATATTTGTTAAGATCTACTAAATTCCCTAAATATTTATATATACACTATTGATAATCATAGATAAGGTTTTGCTTTCCTTCCAAGTAGTACAATCATCATAGGATAAGATCTCCAAAATCTTATTGGATACTACTTTTAAGTTTACACAATCACGCTCTTATAATATTACTATTTACAATAAATACAATTTCGTCACAAGATCTGCCAAATTTACTACTTAATCCATATTTTCTAAATTGGTTATGTGCCTTGGATTTTCTTTATCAAATATGTAACAATTAAAATCCTGTTTTTGGCAAAGAAAATCCCGTTCTGTAATATTTCTTTCTGTAATGTTATTTTCACTAAACTCAGAATAATTAAACCCATGAACAAAGATTTCTACGTGTCAGGTCAGCAGCAGAACCAAGTCACCTGGAGAGGACCTGTGTGTATGTATAAATCCCAACATATTTGTCCATCGTTTTCAACAATATATTGAGCATCAATGGCTTCCTCTTTGTTCATGACCATTTTGACCTTGCCTCTGATCCTTGTGACCATGGGAACCACTAGTGCTACTGGTCACCCTTCAACCAATTTTTACTCCAGCTCCTGTCCAAGGCTCCAAGGCTATTCTCCACCGTCAGATCCGCAATCCAAAAAGAGCCCCGAATAGGTTTCTTTCTTCTCCGAAAAACAGAGAAAAAAAAAAGTCAAACGAAATGGGCTCTCCACTTGTGGGCTTTAATGTTAGGGCTAGGCCCATCTGGTTGGATTCACAAATGGGTTGGGTTTTTCTTTTTTGGCCTTTCTCGTATTGGAATACTAGTAGCTAGTACGCATGTTTAATCAATTCAGAAGCAATTTAATTTCTAGTTATGCTACCCATCCATCCCACTAGAATAGGTTTTATACTAACACTGTAGTCCATCAATCATTAGTTTGTTTATAACTTACTAGCATTTGCCTACACACTTTGTGTGTATGAACATATTTTTTTAGAAAATGAGGAGAGAGGGAGAGAGGGAGAGAGGGAGAGAGAACGTGGGGGAGTATGAGGTTTTTTTTTTTTTTTTTTAAATATTAGAGATATTTTAACATCACTTGTAGGTGAGACTTCAATAAAAAACAGTAAAATTTGGACCTGTGAAATTACATTATTGCCCATCATTTTTTGTGTGTGATAGAAGACTAAGTTGTTTTTTCACCTTCTTTTGGTTAACAAATAGGGTTTCATTAATTAATAGATATTAATAGAGATAATCATCCTAATTAATTAAGGGTTTCAGAGTTTGACATTCTTGTTTAGTTGACTTTGCACATACGGGTCTGCTAAAATTGCACAAACATGCATATGATTTTAACTAAATGATCTTATATCATCTAGAAAAAATTGTCATTAACAACATTTTACAATTGTCCAAATGAAAGGTTTGTATGCGCCATCACGTTCATTTTATAAACATTGATGTCACTTCCCCTTCCCCTATATGTCACTTACTCCTCTCTCCCTATCTCTCACTCACTCTCAATCTTGCTAAAATGTATTTTCTCTCTAAATTTTAATTTATTTTTCATTAATATGTGCTTTTGGAGTTAATTTTGGGTTTGGGTGGGGTTTGGGGTATGCCAATTTTAGGGGAGGTTATGCCCATTTTTTGGTATTATTTTATGTTTTTTTTTTTGTTATTTGGCCATATTTTTTTTTTTTTGTAGGAAATCGTTGGGACTTTGACGGTGAAAGTTGAGGAGTAGAGGATTATGACGCTATCGGACCATATCCCCCGCCACCACCACCACAATAGACTTGTGTTAGGATTTTATTATTGTAAGTTGTTAATTTATATGTATATTTTTAAATAAAATGTATATTATGGATAATTTGATCACTATTTTTCTTATGTAATTTTATTTTGAATATGTCAATTTAAATTAAAGTAATTAAAAAAATAAAGCCATACAATTAAATTAAATTCAAAAAGTAAAAATTCAAAAAATCTTGCAAATATTTCATCGCACAAACAATTACTTTAATTAAATTAAATAATAGAAATAATAAAACAAAAAGTCAATTTAATTAAATAAAAAATAAAAACCAAAAACTTTTGTCGCGCAAAATCTTGCACTACCAAATATTTCATCGCGCAAAATATTAAATTAATTTAATTAAATAAATAAAAACAAAATTTTGCGCAACGAAATATTTCGGCGCGCAAAGTACCTTTGTGCGACGAAGATTAATTTTCGTCGTACAAATCCTATCTTCACGAGCTTTGCGCAACGAAATCTTACTTTGCACAACAAATCTTATTTTGTCGAGCAAAGTGCTTTTTTGTTGTAGTGTACATTTGCACCGGTACACCTTGCTGTAAAGGAGGGCATAGATGATCTTTTGGGAAAAAACTGAAGAGGATATGATAGTTTTATTTTTTCAACAATTTTCAATAGAGAGAATCAAAGGGAGTTGTATGAAAACAAAAGAAGGTGCCACTATTGTAAGCAACCATGACATAAGACCAAATTCCATCACATCTAATTGTTTCTAGAATCTTGAGGGAGGGAGGGAGGCCAAATTCAGTATACGTACACACACACACACACATGTTAATTAATTAGAAAATTTTGTCACTATTATTTTTCTCCATTTGGTTATCTTGCTTGTGTGTGATTCATCAGGTTCCTCTTTGCCTACTTCCCACTTGGGTTGAAATCCCACACGCCAAGGAAACAAAACTGCTTTGAGAAACTAATATAGCTGGCAAGACCATTGACCATCCAACAAATACATACATCTACTTCACAAAATGCTGTAACTTCACTAAATAGCAATATATCTGTAGGCATTATCTGATTCTACTAATAATTTAAGTTTACTAAACTGGCCTTTCACCTAGCACCAAACAACAGATCCAAATATAAACCACCACTACCACCACCACCCAACCAATAATAAAGACCATCTTGTGTTCAAGCTTGATGCATTAATATAGCGATGTTGCAGAAAAGTATATAATGTAATATGAATTTTTAGAAGGCTTATTATACAAAATAGTCCCTGAGATTTGCATGATCAATAGAAATTGTCCCTGAGATTGTCCACCATCCATGATTTTGGTCATTCCGTTAAAAACTTTTTGGGCAATTTTCAAAGCTTTGTAACTCAATCGTTTCTTAACCAAATTCGACCCATAATATATCAAAATGAAGATAGGAAAGTGTAGAATAAGATTATGCCTATTTGGAAGGCCAATGGTTGCCGACGATGGCCGGAAAATATCCTGAAAGGTGACTGGTCCATGGGAAAACTGGAAAACTCGCCGGAAACTGGGTAAACTATAAACGTTCATAACTTCTTCAATACTCAATGAAATCGAATGATTCAAAAACGAAAATCATACTTCTTGATGAGACGAAGAGAATGGTACCTTTTTCGAAGGCTAACTCGCTGTTGTTTGGTCGGACAACGGCTCGAAAGTGGCTAACCATTTTCGAGTTAGCCACTTTCGAGCAGTTTCCCGGCCAAAACATGGCGATTTAGCAGTCAAGAAAGATTTCATTCTCTTCGTCTCATCGAGAAGTATATTTTCGTTGCTTGAATCACTCAATTTCGTTGAGTATTGAAGAAGTTATGAGCGTTTAAAGTGTACCCAGTTTCTGACGAGTTTTCCAGTTTTCTCGCTGACCAGTCACATTTCAGGCTATTTTCCGGCCATCTCCGGCAATCATTGGGCTTCCAAATAGAGATAATCTTGTTCTACACTTTCTTATCTTCATTTTAATATATTATGGGTCGAATTTGGTTAAGAATCGATTGAGTTACGAAACTTTGAAAATTGCCCTAAGAGTTTTTAACAGAATGACCAAAATCATGGATGGTGGACAATCTCAGGGACCATTTTTATTGATTTTCAATCTCAGAGACCATTTCTATTGATCATGCAAATCTCATGGACTATTTTGTATAACAAGCCTTTTTAGAATGTAGAAATCCTCATCTATTCCTCAAATTATTTCAGATACTGTAATATGAAGTTTTAGAATGTAGAAATCTATGAATTTCGCTAATTAATTGGAAATGTTCTAACACCAATAAAACTGCATGAACTAATTAATCTAACGGAAAAGTTCATGACACATTTTCAATTCTTTTAATTTTGATAAAAGATTCAAAATAATCTTGAGGGTTTGAAGTCATATGGTTTGACAAAAAAACAGTAGCGTCATATGGGATTTCAAAAATCAATTTTAATTATTATTAGATGGAGCAATGAGGTTTCAAATATAACCTTCAATTCTATCATCATGCAATAAAACAAGGAAACTTTAATGAAAATGGCTTCTCAAAACTTTTAATTAACAAAAAATCATCTACTAACTTTATTTAATAAAAAGAGCTTAAACTTTAATAAAAATGATTCAAATTTTAATGAAACGAACAAAAGTTTTACATAACAACAAAACAGAAAAAATAAAAAAAAACATATACTGAAGTGCGGTCCCGCGCGTCACATCACACACACACACTCTTCCTCACTTAGCCGTTCAACCTCTTTCTCTCTCTTCCTCTTTCATATATTCTCATCCATTTTTTTTCTCACATTTCACCTCACCAATCCTATCAACTTCTTTTTTTCACCTCTCCCCACTATTCTCTCTCCTTTCACCTCACTCCATAAACATTTTATTTTTATTTTATTATTTGTTTATTTGACTATTCTTTCAATTATTTTAGAACAAACTAAGTAATAATATTACAAAATCAAAAATAAAGAAAATTTTCATTATTCAGTTTTATGAACATTAATATTGTGACTATTTCTTAAACAAAACATTGACTACTTCTTAAACTGAACACTATTTTTTAAATTGAACATTGACTACTTCTTAAACCGAACACTATTTTTTAAACTGAACATTGACTACTTCTTAAACTGAACAGTATTTCTTAAACTAAACACTAACTATATCTTAAACGGAACACTAATACTATCATTACTTCTTGAACTAAACACTGACTATTTCGTAAACTGAACACTAACTATTTCTTAAACTGAACGCTAGTACTATTACTATTTCGTAAACTAAACACTGACTATTTCTTAAACCGAACACAATAGACTATATATTAAACCAAGTAATAGTACTATCACTATTTCGTAAACTAAGCACTGACTATTTTTCAAACCAAACACTAGTATTATCACTGTTTCGTAAACTAGTACTGTCACTATTTCGTAAACTAAGCACTGACCATTTCTTAAACAAAAAACTAACTATTTCGTAAACTAAGCATTGACTATTTCTTAAACAAAAAACTAACTATTTCGTAAACTAAACACTGACTATTTCTTAAAATCGAACACTAGCACTATTACTATTTTTTAAACTATTTACTTACAAATTACTGTCATGTATTGATGTCAGCAATATATTTTTTTAATCTCAAATTTCTCTCTCTTTTTAAATTTTTTTGGAGTTTGTTGATGTCAGTTTGAAAGGATTTGGTTAGCTCTACCCTCACAATCTCTTCCTTACACACACTCTCTCTCTCTCTCTCTCTCTCTCTCTCTCTCTCTCTCTCTCTCTCTCTCTCTCTCTCTCTCTCTCTCTCTCTCTCTCTCTCTCTCTCTCTCTCTCTCTCTCTCTCTCTCTCTATGAACCTTTTCCTTCCCAATGAAATATTTAAAAAGTAATTTGGGTGCTGCTTTTGCACCGTTGATTTTCTGTTGAAAATTACTACTTTTCTTTTCTTTCTTTCTGTATGTAAACAAATTTCTCTCTCTCCCTCTCTAAAAGAAAAAAAAGTCATTGAAGCTTCACTCTCATGTTTTCCTTCCCAATGAAATGTTTTAAAAATAATTTATTTCATCCATCCATTCCATCTCATCCTTTTAAAAATAATTTATTTCATCCATCAATTTCATCTCATCATTCATTGTACTACTCCCACTACTTATTTTGCATTGCACATTAGTCTTCTTATTAGTTCTATCTGCTCACAGTCACAGCAGAGGCTTGATTTGATAATTGAATTGGTTGGCGCGTGCTTACACGCGGTTGGGTTGGATTGTTTTTTATTTCTTGTTCTTATCATTAAATAAAATTTGTATATGGTTTTTGGTTAAAATTCAAAATTTTGAAGCCATTTAGGTTGGTTTTCCTATAAAAGAATCCTTAGTTCTTGAGCAGGATATCCTATTATTTCTTGACCTCACTAATTAAGAACCACCGGATAAAGAGAAATCATAATTTTATTGTTATAAGCTATATATATATTAATCTACCCTACAAAGAATTGATGGTTTGAACTCAGGATGCAATAAGTTAAAAAAATATAGCCCTAATCAAGACAATTCATCACTTCAATAAATCATTATTAAGTTTTTATAATAAAAATGTATATACATAGTCGAAGTTAATATCTTAAAAACGTTTAACATAAGAACCGTCTATTATTTTACTAGCAAGCTATGCTGCCATTTCTGCCATTCCTCCGATATGGGATTCACACTCAACAATTCTTAAAATCCAACTCAGCAAATAGAAGCCATCCAGAATTGTCTGATGAAATATTTATGATCTGCTTCCCAATTGCTCTGCAAACTCTATTACGTTGTAACAAATTTGTGATCAAGTAGAATGGTACACAAGTTATCCAACAATAAGGAAGAACAGTGAAGCTTACCGTTTCCAGTATTCCAGTACCCATTACAATATAAGGGTAGTAAATATTAAATAACGGCAAATATTGGTAGAAACTACGTACGTACGTATACTAAGTTGCGCAGAAGTTTATAATTTACGCCTAAAATGCTAAGGATCTCAATTCACAAGCCTTTGATTGTCTCCTCCCCCCTCTACAATATTAATTTCTTCAAATCAACAATAATTCAGGATCCTTGATTGGCATGGATTAACATGTGCAAGTGTCTAGTACAAAAACATGTTTGCGCGACGGAAACTTGCGCGACGTAGCAAATTTCGTCGCGCAAACATACTTTGCGCGACGCTACTTAGAAAACGTCGTGCAAACAGTCTTTGCGCAACGACACTTTGCGCGACGAAGCCTGGCGTCGCTCAAAGCTGTTTTGCGTCAAATCAAGATGCTTTACCACTTTTTTCCTAACTTTGCGCAACGCTGGTGCACAAACGTCTCGCAAAGATGTTTTGCACGACGTAGGTTTACCTTCGTCGCGCAAAGTGTTTTTTTTTTTTTTCCTTTTGCTTTTCTTTTGGGGTTCTTGCATTGCCTTTTTCTTTTGTGGTATCCACTTGTGTAAATGTTTTAATTCGTTGATCAAATTAGTTCATAAGCAAAAGGGAAATACATATTTATAAAATTTAAAAAAAAAAAAAACTTTGCGCGACGCAGGGGTACCTACGTCGCGCAAAGTTTTTTTTTTTTTTTTGGGCCTTTTGCTTTTCTTTTGGGGTTCTTGCATTGTCTTTTTCTTTGTGTATCCATTTGTGTAAATATTTTAAATTGACGATCGAATTAGTTCATTGTATTCATATAGGGTTAAGGAGTGTAACTATAAAAAATTATCAAAATCGGAGTTAAAATAACCGTTAAATAGTGATTTTTCGTTTATCGCCGTCGAAAAGGTTTGTCCCGTTACTTGATATCTGAATGTTTGTTGTTTGCAATTTTTGGCGTATACGATCTCGAAGCATGTACAAACAAGTTTGACGGTTGGATCGTTGAAACTAGTTTCGTACAATGCGGTATCCCATCAAAACAATAGATTCACTAACACTTGGGAGTTGATTTATACTTTCATTAAGTATAACATAAGATTTTGTGATATCCACTAGTGTAAATATTTTAAATTGACGATCAAATTAGTTCATTGTATTCATATAGGATCAAGGAGTGTAGCTGTAAAAAATCATCAAAATTGGAGTTAAAATAACCGTTAAATCGTGATTTTTCGTTTATAACCGTCGAAAAGTTTTGTCCCGTTACTTGATCTCTGAATGTTTGTTTTTTTGCGATATTTGGTGTATGCGATCTTGACGTATATACAAACAAGTTTGATGGCTGGATCGTTGAAAATAGTTTCGTACAATGCGTATCCTATCAAAACAATAGATTCACTAACACTAGGAGTTTATTTATACTTTCATTAAGTATAACATAAGATTTTGTGGTATCCACTTGTGTAGATATTTTAAATTGACGATCGAATTAGTTTGTTGTATTCATATAGGCTCAATGAGTGTAGCTGTAAAAAATCATCAAAATCGAAGTTAAAATAACCGTTAAATTAGGATTTTTCATTTATAACCGTCGAAAAGTTTTATCCCGTTACTTGATCTCTGAATGTTTTGTTTTTACGATTTTTGGCGTATGTGATCTCGACGAATATACAAACAAGTTTGACGGTTGGATCGTTAAAATTAGTTTCGTACAATGCGTATCCCATCAAAATAATAGATTCACTAACACTAGGAGTTTATTTATACTTTCATTAAGTATAACATAAGATTTGTGGTATCCACTTGTGTAGATATTTTAAATTGACGATCGAATTAGTTCGTTGTATTCATATAGGCTCAATGAGTGTAGCTGTAAACAATCATCAAAATCGGAGTTAAAATAATCGTTAAATCGTGATTTTTCGTTTATAATCGTTGAAAAGGTTTGTTCCGTTACTTGATCTCTGAATGTTTGTTTTTTACAATTTTTGGCGTATGCAATCTCAACATATATACAAACAAGTTTGACGGTTCGATCGTTGAAATTAGCTTCGTAGAATGTGTATCCCATCAAAACGATAGATTCACTAACACTTAGAGTTTATTTATACCTTCATTAAGTATAACATAAAGATTTGTGGTATCCACTAATGTAAATATTTTAAATTGAAGATCGAATTCATTTATTGTATTCATATAGGGTAAAGGAGTGTAGCTGTAAAAAATCATCAAAATCGGAGTTAAAACTACCGTTAAATCGTGATTTTTCCGTTATAACCGTCGAAAAGTTTTGTCCCATTACTTGATCTCTGAATGTTTGTTTTTTGTGATTTTTGGCGTATGAGATCTCGAAGCATATATAAACAAGTTTTGACGGTTGGATCGTTAAAATTAGTTTCATAGAATTCGTATCCCATCAAAATGATAGATTCACTAACACATAGTTTATTTATACTTTCATTAAGTATAACATAAGATTTTATGGTATCCACTAGTGTGAATAGTTTAAATTGAAGATCGAGTTCGTTCATTGTATTCATATGCGGTCAAGAAGTGTAGCTGTAAAAAATCAATAAAATCGGAGTTAAAATAACTGTTAAATTGTGATTTTTCGTTTATAACCGTCGAAAAGTTTTGTCCCGTTACTTGATCTCTGAATGTTTGCTTTTTGTGATCCGATCAAGTTAAATGATATATATATATATATATATTTAATAAGTAGCTTTAAATTTATTTATTTTGTACATATAAAACTTAAGAAATTGAATGGTATATATATATATTAGCTTTAAATTTATTATTGTGGTTTGGATTGAGTTTTTGTTAGAAAAATATATTATTGTGGGTTTTATGTAAAAAAAAATGAATTTAAAAGGAGTGAGGTAACATTTTAAGTAAATTTACAATAATTAAAAAAAAATAAAAAATCTTGCGTGACGCGGTTATTAGGTCGCGCAAACATACTTAACGTGACGCAATGATTTGTGCGTCGCGCAAGGTGTTAAAATTTTGGCGGAAAAAATAGGCGCTTTCTTAAATTTTTCGCAAATTTGGACAGAATTAGACAGCCGGTCTCTCTTCCCTCTCTCTCACTCGGTTTCTCTCTTCCCTCTCACTCATCTCGCCCTCTCTCTCACTCCGTCTCGCGTAGCCTTCATCCCGACTGCACCCAGCCAGCAGGCAGCAGCACAGAGGATGGGGGCATCTAGTCCGTGCCGTATTGAAAATATCTCGAGATTTTACTTGCTGTTTTGCAGAAAATGTCTCGAGTTGAGCGTCGTTGGGAGCATCTACTCCGTGCCGTATTGAGCAGGGAGAGGATGGGGGCTGATGCGTATGGCCGACATGCTACTAGAATTGCTGGAAATGTTCCTTCCTCACTTGCAAACAATAGGGATATTGATGAAATTCTGAGAGCTGCTGATGAAATCCAAGACGAAGATCCCAATATTTCCAGAATTTGTATGTTACCCACTTCTTTTTTGTACTTTTTACTTCGAATTTTGAATTATAGTTTTTGTAGCTTACTTGGGTTGTGGAAATTAAGTTTGCTTTCCTAAATGTGACATAAGAATCAGCGAGGATAATTTGGTAGCTGGGGTGGGGGGGGGATTGAGTACTTGGTTTCTTTGGGGCGGGGTTGTTGAGTTTGAAGCTGTTAGATTTGTATTTACCTTTCATAACCCTTATATATGTACTTATCATCTCTTTATCAAAAAGAATTTATGTGCTTATGTTTTGTAATCTATTATTAAGCAATTTCTTGTATTTGTTTGTCCCCTTGTGCAAATTTCCAGCAAAAGCTAGCAAAGAAGGAAAGTGGAATCATAGATAGAAGCCAGGATCTTATTCTTGTTTCTTTGTGCTTTATGATGTAGTTGATGTGCTTATGTGCACAATTAAGTATCCTAAGTTGGGATTATTAGTTTCTTCTTGTCACAGTCTGCTCAGGTGATATTTTAGAGTTTATTGTTAGATTTACAAGAGGTTGAATTACACTGAAAGAGTCATCCTCGCCAGCTTTGTCTTAGACTCTTAGGTTATTGTGTTTCTTCCTTTCCCTGTTTCAAACCATATTACTGAGCCTTGTGCTCCATCTCGGGGGTTGATATCCCCCCTCCTCACCCCTGTTCTTGTTCTTTTTTTCTGTTTCCATCTCATTTATACATCCTTGTTTGTTTCATTTAGATGTGTATTTCATTTGAACTATGGGTAAAGTTTATGGTTTTGTTAGTAGATGTTGTCTTGCGGCCTTGCATGATATATTGACATATCATTTTTCTTGGCAGATGAGTGGAAGAACTTTCTTGCCCGAATTGGCGGTGACGAAAATGCTCTTGACTTTGAACTCTTTGACAATCCCACTGATATCCTTGAGCTTCGTTTTTGGGCCTCATACCGAGGTCAAACATTAGCCAGAACAGGTAAATATTTTTCATAATCAATGTCCATGTTTTCTTCTCTCTCTCTCTCTCTTTCTCTCTCTCTCTCCCCCTCTATCTCCCTCCCTCCCTCTCGCTCTCCCTCTTTCCCTCCCTCTCGCAGATACATTTTTATTGTGTGAGTTCCATTTTATTCATTTTTTTTCTTTCATTGTTTATTTTATATATTTATTATACTTCCTAATATATTTAATACCCCTTTAGTTCACTCTGAACGCGTGTGTGCTTGTCTTAGTGAATTCATGGGTTTGCCGCTAAATATCTAAGTTCTGTGATCTGCAGTTCGTGGAATTATGTATTATAGGAAAGCTCTTATGCTTCAGACTTCTGTTTCATTTTTCGTATTTTGTCCTGCTGTTTGATCGATTTCTTTATCTGCTAGAAGGATCAGATGTGGAGGGTGCAATTTCCAGTAATAACGCAACTGATACTAGAGCGTTTGAATCATCTCCTGAAGCACGTGCTCATGTTGACTTAAAGTTTACATATGTTGTAACATGTCAAATATATGGAAAACAGAAAGAAGGCCAAAAACCTGAGGTTGCAGATATAACATTGCGACCCAAGCAGCAGCCTGGGAAGCCGAGATTGCAGCCCAGTTATCGGCCCAGGACGATGAGTATGATCTTACGGGCCTTACAGATGTCCGACCTTCAAATCCCGATGCCAACACCTCATCTTGTTCCACCTTCGACCTCGCAGCTACTTCGCCCAGCCGATACCCAGTAGTCTGATGCATCAAACCTAGACGACTACTTGTTATAGTTTTTTCTTTTATGTTCGGACATTTTGTATGTACATTTTCATATATTTTATAATTAAATATTTTTTCTTGGTTTATTAATTATTGTTTATAATTTAATTACAATATTTATAAAAAATTAAAGAAAAAATATTTTGTCAAAAAAAAAAAAAAAAAAAAAAAGGGTTTGCGCGATGAAGAGTAACATGCGTCGCGCAAAGTCACTTTGCACGACGTAGGCCATGCGTCGCGCAAAGTAGATTTGCACGACGCAGACCGTGCGTCGCGCAAAGTAGTTTTGCACGACGCATGGCCTGCGTCGCGCAAACCTATTTTGCTCGACGCACGCCCTACGTCGTCGCGCAAACCCTACCGTCACTGCCTTGGCGCGACGATTGACGCGCGACGAAGGTTGCGTCGCGCAAACCCTTAGGCAACAATTTTTTACTTTGCGCGACGAAGGTACCTACGTCGCGCAAAGTGTTTTTTTAACTAGTAGTCCATAGACATGTACTAGATCCCGCACGCGAAATAACACCATGATTAAACCCAAATCCCAACCAAACCTAACGTCAGAGAACCTTCAGCCTCAAGTTTGTCTCAGTTCAATTACTAATTTGATTGCCAGTATATTCGTTTTGTTGGGTTTTCTGACATTGCTTCCGTGCATTTAGAGGAGAGATTCGTAGCTATCCACAGTGTATATGCTTATTACTAATTATACGATTATAGAGATAGACAGAATGAGATATACAACATGTTATCAAGCATATTCTACATATCTTATAGTAGGGTTTCATTAAAATCTTGATCTTACTCAATTTTTAAATAACATATATAAGGATCAAATAATTCAAAAACATGTTACATGGCAGAGAGGTAATACTGCATGTTCAACATATAATATCATGAATAATGTGCGACAATTGAACAAATTAACAGGTTTGGTTTTGGTGGCTAGAGCACGAGTTTTAATTTGGACATGCCTTAGTTTCGTTGAATAACTAGGAAGAAGAACAAGTGGTGGAAATTAAATTTAGCATGAGGAAAGGAACACAACAACCAACAATATCTGGCGACAAAATAAGGACCTAAAATGGATTAAGACGGTACCTAAGAAACTAAAAACCTCCCAAGAAACCGTATATCAATTATAAAACATCTCTCTGTATCATCATTTTATTCCACTTGAAGAATCATCATAATAAGAAAATTAAATGGGATCGATATCTTAATTTCAGTCTAAAAATTAAAATTTAACCAAAGAAGGAAACATTTTCACTTGAAAGGGAGGTATAGTCCACGGCACTGGTTTGTTGATTAGTGTACATAGAAGAAGAGGAAGAAGTAGGAGGTAGAGGAGGTGGCGGTGACGGTGGCGGCGGTGGTTGTGGGGTCTGCGGCAAGGAAGCAACGGAAACAGCCCCGGAAGTAGAGAACAAAGCCATATGATGATGAGAATTAGAAGGAAGGAGATTTGCTTCCCTATATTTGTATTTAAGTATCTCGCCCCTTACTGCGTTCAGCTCAGCTTGTAAAGATTGAACTTGTTGTTGCAAAGCTGAAATTACACCCATGCATCCATACACCGGATCTCTTAGCCTCACATTTGCTTCATAAACAAGACTATTTGCTGCATCTGCTCTTTGAGTCTCCGGCACCTCCTGATTAAATGTTTAATTGCACCACACACATGAAAAAATAAATCACTAATTATTAATGTAATTAAAAAACAAGATAATAAAATCCCAGTGGCTGCTACCGGATAGAAATTAATCTACAGTGAGGGTAATGAAAGGATTAGGCTATCCCTTATCCCTCCAAACACCAACACCGGTCAATATTTATTATATAAAACCAAATGTTAACAAAATATGGACAAGATGCAGATTGATACCGGTATCAAACGCTTTCTCCGAAATTGAATGTACATAATCAATGCATAATGATGACATAAAGAATTAGGGTTTATAGTTTAATTACCATGAGCATCTTCGAGACGTTGCTGGCACCAAAGACCTTATGGACCGAGGCAAACTTCTGGGGTTCGTGGGGAGAGAAGTAAGGAGAGAAGGGGCATTCCTGTGAACACCTTCGTCTGAGGAGTTTACAGGCAGCACAAGGAGTGATGGTGTTTAGGGTTCCAGGAGGGCCCAACATGTGTCTTTTTCCCATTTGATAATGGGAAGCATCAGTTTCTCTTTTAAACTTCTTGCCTACCTCATCAAATCTATCCCTAGAAGCAGAAATGCATAAACAAAATTGTGATGACACATATAATACAACTATAGATAGGAAGGTGATTTCCGCACAACACTCCTTTTTATTTCCGTTCCTCGGTTCTCTTTTAATTCTTTTCATTTCAGAAGTCAGAAACAAATAGGGGATAAAAATGTGCGTGAAAATCAGTTCCGATATAGAAAACGTTGCAATTACATGAAAATTAATTATTACCTTTCTCTGGACATCCAGGCATGCTCTCCCAGGGTAAGGATGGGGAGGTGGAGTTGCCAAAGGAGAAAGACAAGGATTGAAGGAAAGAAGGAAGTATAAAATAGGGGGCTACAAATTAATAATGAGTGAACTTCAAAGGCAAGGTACACTATAAAAAAAAAGTGGTCCACTGTTAATATAGTTTTATAAAACAAATTAGGAGACAAAAGGGGTTGGAGTGTTAGATTACAAACTACTGACTGAAATTATAAGAGAAGCAGAAAGCTAAGAAACTTTTGTTTGTTGGTGATGATAAAGATTTCTTTGATTGATGTACGAGGATTTTGAAAAAGCATAAATGCCAACTCTGTGACTGCTAGCTCTCTCTCTCTCTCTCTCTCTCTCTCTCTCGCTCACGTGTGGTTCCTTAATATGTTTTGACTTTTTGATCAACCATTTGATTTCATGCCTGCATGCGGTTCTTTCTTCATTCTCAGGAAAGACCTAACTTATTTTGACCAAAATAAAAAAAGGTAAGACCTAACTAGTTTTATTCTTTGTTTTTTCTTTGAAAGTTGAACACGAATTATCTTATAATACACATGTTTTTTAATTAATAAACTAAACAAACTAGTAATTAAAATGCAAAAGTAGCTCAGTGTTTAGAATTAGAGAGTACATCTGCTATTTGTTGATATTGAATGCGAATCTATGGTATATATGGTACATTGTATAGTTGAACACAATCACATAATTTGTTGTTCTTCTCCGCAAAGAATTTATAAGATGCAAAGCTAATTCAAACAATAAATAAATCAATTCTACTTGAACAAGCAACCCTAATTAAATAGATGTTATAAGCACATGCAAGGTTTCTTCTTTCTATTTGTAATCTCACCAAGGGATAAGAAAACTTAATTTCCTCCTAAAGGCTATTTTTAGAAATAAATTAGAGATCTCTCACTTCTCTTTTTCATTATTTTCCAATATGGATAACAACAATGTTAATGTATCAGAAACTATAGATTAGCATGCTCGGTACCAAAATATTTTTCTCTTTCACATCATAAACTTGACAAAATAAAATATAACTTATATCAAGTGGTATTATTTCGATTGCATCAAAGTCTTTTGTAATAAAATCTCACTTGAGTTGAGTAATTTTGAGTAAAATATAATCTCTCACCTGTCTATTTCATCATTTTCTGAATATGTATAACAACAATGTTAATGATCTGGAACTATAGATTAGTATGCTTGGTACCAAACATTTTCTTCTCTTTCACATTTTATAACCGAGGAGATATATCTCCTTATTAAGTTGTAATAGGCATGTTAGTTCCTTGTCAAAATCAAGAACCCACCTTTGATGAAAAAGCCTGTATCTGGGATCTTGCTCCGAAAAGGAAATTTTATATCGGTCACCGTATGAAAACCACAATTTGTACTTGAAGATGGCTAATACCAATAAACCCATATGATTTAGTCAGAACTTGAATCTGTCAAACATTGATTGTCCCTTTCTTTACAACTAGCCAAACGTATGGATCATCAGCAAATTAATTCAAACACTCCCTTGTTTCCCCTTCTGGTATAGCCAGCAACTACATGTAGGTTAATTAAAGTCAATTATACATATATTTGTCTAATTTAGTAAGTCATATTTACAAGCAAAAGAAGCACACACACAACATTAAATTTTGGGATAAATCAAAAGAATAGACATTAGAAGTCATATGCAAAGGAAAATGGGACAAATGAGGTTGATTGATGGGACGAAGAACTAATTCTCGAAAGTTACTTGTACAGATTTTTTCCTTCCCCTTTTCAGTCATCTCTTAAACTTCTACTTCAAGGATTTCACTACTCTTCTATAAACTTACTCAACACATCAGTGATGTTTACAGAAAAAGACTAGGCACCCTTCAAGATAGGTTATATATAACGACAGATACATGGATAATGGATCTATATGTGCTAATTTTCTGGACAGCTTACCTACATTTTCATACAAGGAAAGCATTGTGATTAATCTATCATGGTTGTCTATTTGAACTAACCAAATGCTGCGTTGTCCATATTTTAACTAGTGCTGTCAACAGCTTCAATGATTGTATA